>JAOPHQ010006551.1:217500-334714 GCA_030340625.1 Merluccius polli
TAATAGATTTAGAGTTGAGGTTCACGGGTTAAAGGTCGCTCGTGAAGATGATTTGTTGTTGGTTGCAGCCCTTCTGACAGAAGCTCAGAAGTACATGGGAGGCCACATGGTAGTGTTTGGCATTCTAGTCTACACACATGCACAATTGCACAACACACATACACACACTTGTGTATGTGTGCGGTGGCATGTCAACAACATAGCAACATGTTTCAGCAATGTCCACAACTTCTTCAACAAGCTAAAAGTATCCCTCGTAAAACACAAAGAGATGTATTCCTGATGTTCATTCCCGATGTTGAACAAAGTAATGTTTCTCTTGTGGTAAGTCAAGCGAATAAAAAATATATAAATCTATGCTGCAACTTTTGGAGGATTAGGGCGAAGTTCGGGGGAATTCCTTCGGAGCAAAACGAGAGATAAACAAACCAAAGGAACCAATCACACGAACAACAAACCGACGCCGCCGACCAATCAAACAAACCATGGAGAGCGGTATGCGCTTCCTGAAACCACGGTGGAAACCGGGCACCTCGGAGTGAACATCCCCTCTTCAACACAGGACAACCAAGAGCCTGGGAGCTAGCAACAGGACCCCATGATAAACAGCTATAGTCAGTGAAGCAAAGCCAAGCGGGTGAAAAAAAATCCCCCTACGACAACACTGGGTCCCAATGACGGAGCTGACAGGGGTACAATGGTTACCTGATACACTGCTATTGGCACACAAAAGGAAAGAGCTTCATGGTCTTCTCCACAGTGAAGGTCTATGAGCTTCCTGAGCAGCGGGAAGGCCTACCGCCTCCGGGTGGCGTATCGTCGCTCAGCGTTCAGACTTCAGACGCATCACAGCGGAGGACTATGACTTGACAAACTCTCAACCAACGGAAGGAGCGGGGGTACAGTTAGTCAGACTACGTGTGTGTGCTGTTACCACGGAGGAAGCTCCCCCAGGTAGGGATTTTAAAGCACAGTGTGTGGGCTGAGCAGCAGCACACGTGACGTGCACTCTGTGCCACCCGTCTCTGTGTAAATAAAGGTTTATAAAGAGCAAAAAACACACAGGTTTTGTATTTATAGGAATGGCCCTGTGCAAAACACACGCGGTAGAGCAGAGTTCAAGGTCTTGGCCAAGCAGAAACACACTGGGCCTTGAGCAGGGTCCCAAATTAACTTGTAGATTTGTGTCTTTTTACCAGAGTGCTACTTTTTACCGGCCAAGCTATTGTTTTATGTAAGCCTGCATTTTTTTGACCTGCCAAATGGTCAAATCTATCATTGCCATTGGCTGGAGGCAGGTGTTCATTTTGGACTCTGGTCTTTAGGAACAACGGCAGAATCATGCGTTGAATGTCTTCAGCCGGCCTGGATGTCTCCTTGTGTATACTGCTGTACTGTCAGAAGGTGTGGTGCAGTCTACATAGAGGGCATAGAGGTTTGGTTTTTGGTTTTGGCAATGGCTTGCATGCCACTGCCACTGCCACAGCAGCAGAGTAACAACATGAAGGGGCGTACGCACTACAGTGCACATTACAACAGGGCTTAAGGAGATCTGGCCGCCCCGTAGCTCTTATGAAACTATATTCCCCATAATCCCCATCACCGACTCTGAAAATCCCCATTTAATGCGTGGCAAGAATTGGAGGGCACCTTCCGAGAGCTCTGCCTGGTTCGCTGTTACGCACACACGCGTACGGACACACGCGCATAAATACATCTGGCAGAAAACAGCTGCTCATACAAAACACCATTGAATGGTAGTTAATTTTCATTTGCTAGGCATTGCGATCAATAGCAAAGTGCACTTCTGTAAACAGGAGGCAGGCCATCATTTTTAAATATGGAGGCAGCTAGGAATTTAGGAAGTTGTGAAGCCGTTCAAATGAGCTGTGAATAATTTATGTTATGGTACAGCTGACTTCATTGGTGGTAATCAGTGACACGTATGTATTCGTCGGTTTGAAATGCAGTGTGATTACACCTCTGAGCTGTTTGTTTTGAGTCTCGGGTGTGTGTGTGTGTGTGTGTGTGTGTGTGTGTGTGTGTGTGTGTGTGTGTGTGTGTGTGTGTGTGTGGGTGTGTGTGCCTGTCTGTCTGTTTGTGACTCCAAAGTAGGCGTGGCAACACAAGTCAGTTGTGCATGTCTGTGCAATGCCCAAATGCTTGGGGTATGTGAACAAATTCTAATATATGTGTTATTGTACCTGTGTGTGTGTGTGTGTGTGCGCGCGCACACATTCTTCATCAAGTTTTATTCACCACATCACCACCTCACAACCATAAAATGTTCTTAGGAGTTATGACTACTGCTACTACCAGAACATTGTGTACTTGGTAACACACTGTATTCGTGTGTGTTTGGGTGTGTGTGTGTGTGTGTGCGTGTCAGTAGACTAGTAAATACAAATTTGAAGTCCAGTCGCCTAGTCTCAGGTAATTTTCAAACAGGCCTATTTACTGTATAATTAACATTAGGCTAAAGGCCTGGTCCCAATTATAAAGGCCGGGCCCTTGTATCGATCGGGTCTTTGTGTGTGTTGTGTACCATGTGGCACCACTCAGGAATACTTCACACACAGAACAGGTGGTTTGGATTTGCCACCGTTTCTCTCGCTGCCCTCAGGGGGGAATAGGAGGAGGAGGAGTAGGAGGCGGAGGAGGAGGTGAGGAGGGGAGAAAGGAGGAGGAGGAGGAGGTGTTTGGGAGATAAAGAAACAGGCGCCTCTGACCCGCTTACAAATGGGTGGGCGAGCGAGCAAGTGAGAGAAAGAATGATGATGATAAAATAGACAGACCCCCCCCCCAGCACAACATAGCATGCTGCATATAATGGGCCTTTACCCCAGGTTAAGCCGGACCTGATGGCTTCAGACCTGCGTGCAGAGAATATATAAGGAGAGAGTGAGAGAAAGTTGCATGTTCAAAAAAAGAAGAACGGCTGAAGAGGAGTGAATTTAAATCATTTTCAACATTTTCAAGTTGCTAGTTTCCTCTACTGTATATTTTTCATACATTTCATCTTTAAAAGTAAGAGAAGATTTCTCTTACTAACCACTAGTTAGTCAGCAGTGAGTTTGTTTGTTTTCAAACTAGTTAGTGGTGCAGGTCGGAGTGTGTTTTCTTAACCTCCGCTTCCCCCGTTTGCCGTCGATGTGTGAATACATAAAACCTGCTTTTCACACGCCACTCTGTATTTCCATAACAACGTCAGCTGGCTGGTGATGGCGACGGCGAAGGAGGCTGTGGGCTGTCTGCAGAAACCCTGGGCGGCGCTCCATCAAAGTGTTTTGTAGAAAAGGGATTTTGTTTTTTTTCTACTTCTTGTTTTGGTGCCGAGCACAGAGATGGATGTTTAGCTTCTGTATCACGCACGGCAAATTCATCCTGAAGGACTGAGAGAAAACATGCCTGCTGGAATACACACGCATAGTTTCAACATAGACACACACACACACACACACAATCACAAACAATGAAGCTCTCTGTGATTGAGAGAAGGCAGAGAAGGAAGTAGACAGCTACAAGGCCGCTGGTCACTACATGAGAAGAGTTGAGTGGCACTAGGGATTCCTGCGTAGAGTATGTCATATATTTGTAAAGTTCAAATACTGCCACGCGAGGAAAAAAACTGAAATTGAACATCGCGCGCTCACACACACACACAACCATGCACGCACGCACACAATCATGCACGCACACACACATCCATGCACGCATACACACAAACACACAGTGTTCAGATGAGGGAGGGAGATGGATGTGGAGGCCAGATTTCCCATGGGGGTTACTCAAGAGGGACACATTTTGATCAGCCTGTTTTGGACTAATTAATGAATAGACCAATAAGCTCAGTAAATAAGTGTGTGTGCGTGTGTGTGTGTGTGTGTGTGTGTGTGTGATGTCAGGACAGCCACGATGCAGATGGGGAGCTCCAAGAGAGCGAGAGCGACGGAGGGAAGTGAGACAGATGGAGACACGAAAAGAGCATGGGTCAGAGAGCAACCGAGGGAAACACTTCAAACCAAAACAACACAAAGGAGGGAGAGTGAGAGAGAGCGAGAGAGAGAGCGTGGACGGACAAAAACACACTTTTTTTACATTATTATTATTTTTAGTTGCTCAAGCCTTTCCATGGCAGGGCGTGCAGACATATTGACAGACAGACAAACAAACAAACGCTCTCACAGATGTGGATGAATGGAAGGCAGACAGACACAATAACATGTCTCAGAGACTTAATACGATACTAAAGTCAAGCAAGTCACCAATCTTCTGTTGTAATAATGACACGGGTCAAAAAATCAACCGTCTGTGATGGTTACGCCAGACACTCCCAAAAGGCTTAACCAGAGAACTACAAATTCACCAAACTGTGACTATCACAATTCAGACACACAATTCAGGAAATGTGTAGTTGCTAAAATAAAATATGGATTGTTTTCAACATAGTCACTTTGGGTAAAAATGACAATGCAAATGTCTAGTATGGAGTGTTTGACACCCAGTCCCAGGTGAAAGGTTCTGTGTTCAAACCCCAATGTCTGCAGTCTACCTGTATTCTTGAGCAAGATGCCTAACCCCTACCTGCTCATTAAATGACATGTATATAAAAGAAGTGAAGCATTGCTACCACTTAACATGAAAGACAGCATTGTTTGTGAAAGTAGCGAGAAAGTGAAATGAGAGTAAAAGGAGTGACGTGTATTTGCAGCTGGGGTTGAGCGGTGGGAATGGGCAGAGGGCAGGTCGGCGGGGTCGACATCACAACAACGAAACCATTGGAGACATTTGGACGAGTTATTTTTTTCTCACAAATCCCCACACACACAGTGCAGGGAGATGGCCACTAGAGCACTTTAATCTACAAGCCTCAAAGTCAAATTTGAGGAATTTTTAATGTATTTGATTTATTGTTAATTAATTAATTATATATTACTTATAATTAATTGATAAGGGAAGGAACTAATAAGTACTCACTTCCTCCTACTCCTTTTCGAACAGGTAGTGGGTTTTGTTCTTTTGGTTTGTGTTTTTTTTTTTTTTGTTACATGTTCGAATGTTTGAATTTTCAATTCAATGCTATTTAAATTCAATGACCTCGTTACTCCAATCTTAATTGTGTGGGGGTAACAGAGGACTTGACATCAGAACAATGCATTTGGAGGTGTTGGTCGTAACTTAATAGGGGTAAAGGTAATTTTGCTTTTCCTTAAAGCTACCCTAGAGCCGTGATTTGCATCAGGTCACCTCTACAATGGTCACCCAACACCTTACACCACCACTGTCACCTCCATTAACGTTATTGACAGTTGATACACATTACCTACTCAAGAGTCAAATAAAAAGTCCGGACCATTCTCTCACCAAAACAAAAAACATGTTTTTATCTGTGATAATAATAACTTAACCTTGTTTGATGGATGGTACTAACCTACAATACATTTGCATAGTGCTTTGACATAAAATACACAGATCCAACAATTTTTTTTTGCCATCAGACAGCCTTCTGTCAAACTGATTGTCAAAAATATCAGACATCCAGACGGCATATGTAATTGCATGCATACACCCCTGTAGAGAAACAAAACTATGTGTAGAGGACGACTTGTTGCACAAAGTCTGTGAGCTTGTCTCCATTTTCTAACTGGCTGCCCATTGTGACAGGGGGTGTATAAGTGGACTGCCTCTAATGTAAATCATGAGCACTGTCCACACAGGATGTACCACTCACTCACTCCCTGTGTGTGTGTGTGTGTGTGTGTGTGTGTGTGTGTGTGTGTGTGTGTCACGCACTTTATAAAGGGTTGGAGAGGGGGGTGCGATAGTGGCAGTGACAGATGTGACTGAAAATCCCTGTTTATTTTTCCTTTACACCGACATGGGAGACATGGAGGGTGTGTGTGTGTGTGTGTGTGTGTGTGTGTGTGTGTGTGTGTGTGTGTGTGTGTGTGTCTGTGTGTGTGTCTGTGTGTGTGTCTGTGTTTCCAGGCCTTGAGTGCTGTGGAGGGCACAGGCAGGACGACAATGGCTTTTGTGTTTCTGTAAGAGGAGCTCCCACCTGCTGCAATACGTCATGACATATGTGTATGCGTTCGTACTTCGTATCTGTGTGTGTGTGTGTGTGTGTGTGTGTGTGTGTGTGTGTGTGTGTGTGTGTGTGTGTGTGTGTGTGGGTGTGTGTGTGTGTGTGTGTGAGCGTCTGTCTGCCACACCTGTACCCATTAATCAGGGAATGTATTAAAGTGAGGGTGTGGTCACACACACACAAACATAGTGCATCAAAGTTTGCTCTCACTAGTTAGTAATTAAGTAACTGCCAAGGATATCAGTTGGAGTAACAGCGCGCGTGCGCACACACACACACACACCGGCAAACACAAAGTAAGTATATCTATGTAAAAAAGTAAAAAGTAATGAGCAAATGTTCACACACCTTCTATTGTTTAAAAGCCAGTCATCTGAAATAATTAAGTACAGATCAGGCTGGAACTGTGGGTGTTCGTGACATTACTGAGAAGAGGCCACACACAAACACACACACACACACACACAGATACACAAAACTCACACACACCCCATGAAGTTGAGGGATTGGTGTGCGCGTGTGTGTGTGTGTGTATGTGCACGTGTGTGTGCGTATGCGTGTGTGTGCGTGTATGTGCTTGTGTGTGCGTGTGTGTGTGTGTGTGTGTATGTGTGTGACTGTGTCACTAATAAAGAGCCAAACCTCATAATGCCATTACCAGCTGACAGTGAAACACCTACAAAGAGGCTTCAGGGATCGTCATGACTCACCACCACCATACGCTGTATCCAAACTGCTGACGACTCATTAAAAACATGCTGGCTCTCTTCCACCCACCTAAAGCACAGGCGTCCTAACGTGGCCACCAGCCCCCATATTCCCCTACCAGTGGCATATGAGAGCTATCACTAACGACAAGGCCTATTTTCAGTGTCAGTTGATCTCCCGATATTTTTAAGAATCGTTTAGCAACGATTCTTTTGCCGCTTTAACAAGCGGCAGCTAAGAACAAAACTGAATCCTCATCATGTGAAACCGCAGAGCAGCAAACTACTTGCATTTCTGAAGCTATATTGCAGCACTTACTCAATAAATGACAAACACGTTTTTTTAAATATGTTTAAAAATGTTTTGACATCAACTCTGTCAAACAATGTTTTCAGGGCTGTACCGCATGTACAAGTGCCGGGCCCTTTCACCTGGCGTCACGGGTGTACACACAACACAATACACATTGTCGAGCTGTCACACAGAATGACAGGAGAACGCAACACCCAGGCTCTCCTCGGCGTCGACACACATCAACGCGCGTCACATGCGTGTCCCCCTAGAACGGCAGGCCAACGGCAGGCCAACATATGGAAAAACAAACACCGGCTCTCGGACCTGCCAGAGCATAGAGGGACGGGAAAAAAAGGTGTTTATGAGCCCATAACAAAACACGCAGATGACTCGGAGCGATGAAATGCATACGGGTGGAGGGAAACACACACACACACACACACACACACACACACACACACATATATATATATAGGTAGTACTGGTTTCCGAGACTGGTTTTTACTGTGCATGTATGGGCGGGTGAGGTGCGCAACTGTCACATACGCAAACAAGAGAGCAGAGCAGGTCAGACGCTTTGCACGCAACATTTCATTCCTGTCTTTGGCAACACGACAATGACTCGAAGTGCCCCTGAGGGACATATGGGAGGAGGGAGATAAGGTCACCAGGGAGAGGGGAAGAGAAGACAGGTTCTTCCTGGCTCTGGTCACAGAGACTAGATGTAAGGACTGATGTTAAAGAGGTGGATTGAGGGATTTAGAGAAGAGAGTAGAGGACAGTAGAGAAGAGAGGAGAAGAGGTGAGATAACAGATGTGCAAAAGCAGGGAGTCAGAAGAGGAAGTAAGAAGGCCATTCAGGAGGAGTGTGGGAACGCAGAGTGGAAAATGTGAGTCAATAGTTGAAAGAGACATAATGAAAATTGCATAACGAAATATGCGATCATAAATGTAGTCTTCATGTCTCACAGTATTTTGTTTAAAAAAAAACATTTGAGATTGGACTTCATCTCACACATATCCATTATATTGTCATCATTTATCTGAACGTTTGTGTTGTGTTGGCTAACACAGTACACACACACACACAAAGATCATGTCCCCCGCATCACACATCACGCAAAATCTCAAATAGCATGTTTGCAGCTTTAGCTCTGTTTATCTCTCAAGAGGAAACCACTGGTGGATTTGGACATCTGGCACTTTTGTGATATTGTTGGTCAAGGACAATAGCGGGCTCAGATCAGGACCACGGCCTGGGCTTGAACCCATACTACGCTCCAACTAAGCCATATCATTCTGACTGTGGTGTGTAATTCTGTACGCATGTGCGTGAGTAGAAATATCTAGAGATGTGCTTGTGTGTGTGTGTGTGTGTGTGTGTGTGTGTGTGTGTGTGTGTGTGTGTGTGTACAATATATGTGAAACAAGTAAACATAAGTGGCATCTGTGAATAGCTTACGCATGCAAACTACTGTACACCTACATCCATGCAAATGCAAAACACTACAGCTTGCATTCATTGATAGGGTACAGGTTTGTGTGTGTGTGTGTGTGTGTGTGTGTCAGAGAGACAGTTGATGGACGACCGTTTCTATGTATAGCGTTCCAGTCACACTATGGTCAACCAAGGGCTAACCAAGACCTATGAGTGACGAGATAAAAGAAGGACCACATGAAAGTGGGCTGCAATTCTTAACTGAGCAACTAGCGCTCCCCCACTCTCTCTCTTCTCCCCACTATAAATCTGTTGACCAAATGAGCTACGGTTATTCTTAATCTTGTGGCTCTTAAGATGGGACACTAATGCATGTAATTACAGATGTGCGCATGGCATGCCCACACGCACTTACCAAGCGGATACCAAACCGATAAATACATCGACATATTCATCAGGTTAAAACGTCATCTTGAAAGGAAAATCTTTTCTTTCTTTTTTTTTTTTTACCGTAGCCCGATACAACTCTAGGAAGGGCACAAAAAATAAGCAGAGGCAAGATGTGTGTGCTGCGCGCACAAGGAAAATGCCAACAGAAAAGACTGAGGCTGTCCCATTAGGTTCTATGCAGAATTAGTTCTAAACCACAGGGAGAGACGGAGGAACAGGACTGGCATTGATCATCAGCATGTCTCTCTCTCTCCGTCTCTCTGTCTCTCCCTCTGACTCTTAAGGGGTCGAACTCCTACAAGGCGTGAGAGAGGGCATCTGTTAATACACTTAGGCTACGCTGCTGTAAAACTTTATTTTGCAAACAAGTATCTCTCTCTCTCTCTCTCTCTCTCGCTCTCATTCTCCCACCTCTCTCTCCCATTCCCTCTCTCTCTCCATTGTTTCGAACAGCACCATGCTCCCACTCAAGTCAAGAACCAGGCCGCGTGGACCCGGTGGGAACTTAGTTGTAGATTCTGGCTTGGTTGCTGGCTGTACCGACTGACTGCTAATGCCAGGGTTCAGTGTGGCAGCATTGGCAACCCGTGAAGGGCTTTGTCGGGAAGGGGAATCAGTTCGGATAAAGGAGGGGTGTGGAGGGCGAGGGTGTGGCGTGGTGGTGGGATATAAGGTACAGTCGTTGGTGGCGAAAACCATAAACAGCATTTTGGTATTTAGTTCAGCCGAGCGCGGCAGGATTGTCTTTGAAGTGTGACTGAAAGAAACCACACAGCTCTTCAAATGGGAAGTACCTTTGGTCCTTATCACTGTCATTAGCCTGCAGTGGTGTGTGTATGTATAAACGCGGCTGTAAGCCCGCTTACTGCCAGACCCAGACACATATTAAAAGATAGACGGGGGGCCCGAAGACCCACTTCTAAAAATACATATCAGACCAGGACTGAGGGGAGAATGATGCACATCTAAGTGTGTGTGTGTGTGTGTGTGTGTGTGTGTGTGTGTTCATAAGTCGTGATTTCAGAAATCCGTTATATAACTGATAGCCCTGATATATTTGACGGGAAAGCCCAGAGTCTTTTTCAACTCCAATTAACCTTCATGACTGTTCGACCCACTTTGCATTACATTAAAATTATCTTTATACCCACTAGAACAAAATTCTGCGCTATATTTGGCATTGTGAAATTGCCTGGTAACATATAGTTAAAGGGCATCGTTGAATTAAAGTGAGCCGAGAATTATACTCAGATACTGGTTTCGGATTTGGGCACTAGCCTAGACCTATATTATAACTTATAACCAGTAAGCACTTTCCAAAAAGATTAGTTTGCTAAGTCAATAATGTTTACTAGAAATGACAGAGTAAACATGCCTGATGGCATGACAGTAACGACTAGTAGTTACAGCTATACAGGTAGAAACAACCGCGGTCGGATAAGGGGAATACTAGGCCAGCCTCCAGTGCTGCTAACCCTGGCCAGACTTTGTTTAAACTCTTGACACGAAAAGAGACTGGTAATCCCTGCCCAAACTTGTATGACCTCTGACCTCTCTCGGTCAGGGTCGACTAGCATCGGGGGTATAGACGAACCACGGTTTGAGATTGTGAATGGTCAAGAATGCTGATACAGTTAGACGTGAAGAACCGCTCCCACTACTGATACTATTACTAATACTACTACAAACAATACACCGTCTTCAATTCTTTTCTGACACTCCCTTTACGGCAGATAGAGAGAGAGAGAGAGAGAGAGAGAGAGAGAGAGAGAGAGAGAGAGAGAGAGAGGAGAGAGAGAGAGAGGAGCTTAACTGTCCCTCTCTCTGCACACTCCCAAGCACACATGCACATACACATACCATGCCATTCCTTAAACCTTAAGTCCCGCAGCAGCAGTCGGATGGGGCCCCCCTCTTGTTGCCATTCTCTAACCCCACATGAGAAATTTGATCCACCTCCACACTACGGTTAAAGTCTACATTGTGACCCACACCCATGTTAGTAGTAGCATGCAACACCACCGACCAGACAGAAAAAACATTGCCGTTTAAAGTCAGGCTACCTCGCCAAATGCAAACCAGCTCTTCACATACCTTTAGATGTGTGCTTGCTGTGCTTTTTTCTAAACTTGAGCATTACTGGGTCCAACCAAAGTTCAAACGTGAGCACAATGTGAATTGGAGATCGTTCCCCATAGCCAAGCACAAAATAAAGTAATTTGTACCAATGCAGTGTGTAACCCTCTCGAGTAACGATTACCCAATAACGTTTGCATGACGTGTTCTCAATCTTGGCCTCCATTTGATGTTTTTTGGGTATGCAAAAACTAAGGTGTGTCCTTGAAGAGGCTTTAGTTTGTCACTTCGAAGAAAAGGGGGGGGGGGGGGGGGGCGTGTCCTACGTGAGAACGGCGTTGCACTCGAGCACACACACACATATATTTGTGTTGTAATCCGGAGGCAGTGCTTCTGTACGCACAGCCCTGACCTTGGGGCTGTGTGGGAGCTAGCGAGCGGTGGATCGCTGCACAACACACCGCATTCCTCTCGTCTCTCACACGTCTCCACCAGCTGCTGCTCCTCCTGTCTGTCTGTCTGTACTGTCCTTCTGTCTGTATGTCTGAACTGTCTGTCTGTATGTCTGTGTGAACTGTCTGTATGTATGTATGACTGCACTGTCTGGCAGTCTGTCTGAACTGTCTATCTGTATGTCTGAACTATCTCTGTGTATGTCTGAACTGTGTATCTCTCTGCCTATCCATGTCTGTCTGTCTGTCTGTCTGTCAGACAGAATAAGTGTCTGTCTGTCTGTCAGAATGACTGGCTGGCTAGGTGCCACTCACCTGCTCGTTGGTGCACCTATGCAGCAACGTTTTGCCTAACACAAAAACAACTCCATAACAGCTGGCATCAGTATGCTCTCCATTGTGTAATAATCAATGTTTATCATCATCACTGAGTCATGTTGAGGATGCTGTAATATTTCCTTTCAACAGGAATTGAAGCACTATCATTGTCTTTCCGAGCGTGTATCATAAGGTCAGGGAGGGGGACTGAATGGACAGGAAGGCGACAACAAAACATATGACTCAATTGTATTTATTCCTCTTCTTAATGGTTTTAAAAGGAATGAGGGAGGGTTATGAATCATCAAACCAGTTAGATGCCTTTTGCTTTTTTGTGCAGCACTTCATAGGCAAACAAGATAAGCAAAGCAGCGTCTGCAACACTTTGACTACAGGAGCCCAACAGGGAGGGTTATACACGGACGTACTCCGCCTGTCTATTCCTAGGTTTACATCACAGTCTGGAAGACAGTGGGACAAAGCCCAGTTTTCAATCTGTATTGACTATGTCGGCCACAGTGGCCACAAAGCCTACAAATACAGCATCACATTAGGCTACCGGTCGGGTTAATGTTTGACTGGGGTGTGGGGGGGGTGCATGAGATTACATCAGCCGGCTTCACAGGATCAGATTCAACAAGTGACCGTAACAAAGGGAATTGATTTTTTGGTAATCATCACACGTACACATGACTAAAGAGGAAGTGATTCCTCTCCATGTTTCCAAATTATCTTTGTGGGCCTGGGATCCATGTGACAAGGGCCGTTGGACCGCAGATGGCCAGTAGCTTGTGTGTGTGTGTGTGTGTGTGTGTGTGTGTGTGTGTGTGTGTGTGTGTGTGTGTGTGTGTGTGTTGGTCCAGGACCAGTAGGTGTGTTTGGTCCAGGGCCAGTAAGTGTGTTTGGTCCAGGACCAGTTGGTGTGTTTGGTCTAGGACCAGTAGGTGTGTTTGGTCCAGGACCAGTAGTGTGTTTGGTCTAGGACCAGTAGGTGTGTTTGGTCCAGGACCAGTAGGTGGGTTTGGTCTGGGACCAGTAGGTGTGTTTGGTCCAGGACCAGTAGGTGTGGTGTGTTTGGTCTGGGACCAGTAGGTGTGTTTGGTCTGGGACCAGTAGGTCTGTTTGGTCCAGGACCAGTAGGTGTGGTAATGCGAGTCCTGTCAGCCATGATTGATCCCCCCCCCCCCCTACACACACACACACACACACACACCAACTGGTCCTGGACCAAACACACCTACTGGCCTTGGACCAACACACACCAACTGGTCCTGGACTAAACACACCTACTGGTCACCGTCCTGGACCAAACACACCTACTGGTCCTGGACCAAACACCAGCATATGTTCACAGGTCTCCGGCCACGCCCTCTGTTCCCCCTCATCTGACAAAGTGGGGACATTTATTTTGGACAGGTCCCTCAAGTCCCACTGCACACACACACACACACAGCCTTTATTTAGAGCACACAACTGCTGATTTATAGACCATTTAACCATCCTGCTCGTCATAATAGGCCCATATATCAAATACAAAAAGGTATGTAGTGTATTGTAGGCTACAGCACTTGTTCAGTCACTCCCATTGAACGTTTGAAATCGTGCACGCGTGGTTCGGGGACGCAACGTTAAATCCTTTCACAAAACAATGTTTTTAAACTTTTTTAACGCCATGGAAAAGGTGCTGATGAAACTCACGGATTTGGACCTTCTTGGGCTCGAACCGGGCGACGCGCTCGCGCAGCGTGTCCAGCCGCCCGCGGACGGCGCGCGCCCTCCGCAGCGCCGAGCCCGCCTCCGCCTCCACGCCGGCGAACACGTCCGTGGCGTGGCGGCACAGGTCCGACAGCTGGCGGATGAGGTTGACCATGGTGCTGCAGCTCACCTCGTCCAGGGACGAGAACAGCGACGCGGGTCGGTGCCGGTACCGCCGCCCGTCCGCCGCCGTCGTCGTCATGCTCAAGGAGACGCAGACGGAGACGTCTCGCGCCGGCAGCCTGCTCACGCGCCGCGGCTCCACGGTCCTTTGGTTAAACGGCATTTTTTTTTAATTGTTTTAATTAAAAAAAAAAAAAAAATGAAAAAACGCCGCCGAGGTGAACCAAACAACAAACAAACACAAAAAAAAGTGTGGGGAAAAAAATACAAAAATAAAAGTACGATCCGACAAAAAGGGGAAGCCGATTTTAACGTGCAGCAACACAGCCGTTGAGTGTGTATGGTTTTGTTCGGTCCTCACGTCCCGCCATATTTTTTCAAAGGCTGCATGTGTGTGTGTGTGTGTGTGTGTGTGTGTGTTGCTGTACACCAGATACGTTGGTCCGAGTATATTCAAATTTGGCGACAGCAGCAGCGGCGGTGGCGGGCGGCTGCAGCGCCGGGCGGAGAGGGGGGAGAGAAATACAACACAAGTTTGGTGGGGAAGGAAGAAGTCGAGGGGGGAGAGAGAGAGAGAAAAAAAACACGCGCAAAACCCGGAGAACTGCAGCCACCTGTAGGCACTGGACCCGGAGCCGGGAGCCGGGAGTGTGTGTGTGTGTGGGAGGGGGTGTGTTTCGTGTGTGTGTGTGTGTGTGTTGTGTGTGCGTGCGTGTGTGTGTAGGGGATGGGCGAGCTCAGCCCCAGTGAGTGGATCATCACATCACACTCACATCACTTTAAAAAAAAAAGTATACATAGTATACATACCGGAAACTATTAAAGAAAATAGTTTAATTAGACGTTAACAATCGTATGATGATGATGAACTATGCGACCTACTTCTCTTTTTTCATTTTGCGTGTAAGGTCACTATCCGTTGCCCATCTACTACCCAAGTCATTAAAAATGCATAAGGGTTTCATCTATTATCCATTACT
This sequence comes from Merluccius polli, assembly GCA_030340625.1. Taxonomy (NCBI): domain Eukaryota; kingdom Metazoa; phylum Chordata; class Actinopteri; order Gadiformes; family Merlucciidae; genus Merluccius; species Merluccius polli. Next base: position 232,180 of record JAOPHQ010006551.1, read on the forward strand.
CCTTTCTAAAGAGAGGAGACAGCTCCATCATCTCGTCCTCTGCGTCTCCATCAGCAACATCTTTGTCAAGTTGGCACAATGTGTGGTTGTAATTGTACGCTGTCTATACGCCACCTGCTGGCTTCACATTAACATTACACCAGAAACCACTGGGATGTGCTTACTGGGAAGTAAAAGTTATGGAGTGACACAATACCCTTGTGACCTTTTCTGTGAACTCAGATTGCATTAGTGATCTGTACTTTTTTTATAAACCGATGTATATATATACACACACACAAGTTTGCGTAACATCCGCCCTTCTTTTGAAAGTGTACGAGACTGGAAATACCCCCATTAATATGACACATCCAGCTCCAGACAAACGCTCAACCCAAGGGTGTTCAGTCATGAGCATTACACCCTTGTTTCCATGTAATCTCCTTAATCTGCTGGAATGCACCAGATATCCAGATTGATGTCGAGGCGAATGGAGCAAACTTTGGTTATTCATCCCTTATGTTTGGCAGAGGGAATAAATCGTTTTTAAAAAGTTGAAAATGAAATCGAAAACAACAAAAAAACACTGAAGACAAGGCAACATGTAGCAGAGATGAACATAGGTTTAATCAAGATTAAATATGCCCAAAAAGATCTTCCAACTCATAAGAGATCAACAAACAACACAAAGAAAAAAAACCCAAGAGCCTTTTCTGTCACGTGTCCGGAAAAGTCTTTTTTCGACTTTCACACTTTCAAAAGAGTTTTTGGACTTTCATTTGGGGTAAAAAATGTACATACATCTCACCCACCATACTTTACAGTGCATCGATTCCTCAAACCCACACGACCTATCTTCCACATCTTAAAAACCCACACATAAATCCATTTATAGAATTATTTACATACAAAGGCTTAGATTAACATCTCCTCTCAACACACATTTGCTGAGTGGCACATACTTCAAAACGAGTGGACATGAGGAAAAAAGAAAACCATGGGTACTTTGTGATCTTGTGCGATAGCTTCGGTATACCACGGCATAGTGACATTCGCATTCAGAAAATCACTATTCTATTCTTTTATGTTTTTGTTTTAGGTGAGGGGCAAGCCCTCTGCCTCCCATTCATTCACGTGGACCGGTTGGCCAGCGAACTTGGCAAGGCAACAAGGGGAGCAAGTCATTTGGTTATGGGTTAGATGCGTTGAAGTCCATCCTTGTCTGTGGAACCGCAGTTAAATATATCTTAAAATAACAAAAAACAGGAAATCTAGATGGATACAAAGAGCAGAGCAGATGTCACCCAGTGATCAGGTAGGTCTGCCACACACACACACACACACACACACACACACACACACACACACACACACACACACACACACACACACACACACACACACACACACACACACACACACACACACACACACACACACTTACACTTAAGAGGTGTGATACACGAAGCAAGCATGCAAAACAGTGTGGGGTGAAAATTAAAGAGAAGATAAATGGTAGCCACGAATCCCCTAGCTGGGATGATCAACAACTTACCGACACACAAGGAGACGTATACATATCAGAGTTTATTAAGGAGAGGCCGGGGGTGCCAACAGCAATACTGCTCATTTTAGATGGCGGCCATTTTCTAGCTGCGAGAAAAGCCGCTTAAAAGTAACATAAAAACCTGCCCCAAATCAAAACGGTTAAAAATGCTGAACTGTCAGCCGAGTGGGTCAAAACTCCTCCAGGAACACTCGCCCAAAGAAACACTAAACCTTGTGTTCACATATTAACCTTTGAACTTTAAACATTTGCAACCTTGACTACTTTCCCTCAACCACTTTGATATTCCCTCAACCACTTTGATGACTGCTGAATATAAACACTGGTTACTTTGTTGCGTGGCTAAACCAGTTTATTCTTAATAGATGAGCAGTTAGAAGAACAAAGAACAAAAGAAAACTATTTTGAGATGACATGACAAACCTAAGAAGCAGTCAGGCGAATTACTTGGTGACAAGATTAACGGAGGACATTGCATCACAAAAAGAAATCCAAATAAATCACATCCATTTCAGAAACGGAACGGGAAAATAATAAATATTAATTCAATGTTTTGTTAGACACAATCCTGACTTTAATTTTATATATATATATATATCCCTCGCATGGCAACAGTATGACTTTATGAAGGGATACATACTGTTCCGGTCGGTAAATACACACTCCTTGGCACCCGTGGGTGGGGCGGGATTAGTTTAAACCTTAAAATGCTTTCTCGTCCAATCCTCCGAGCTGACCGTCCAAAATTGTTTTGCTTTAGTCCCAATCATTAAATCCACAGGCGACCGTTTACCATGGTCCAGCTAGAAGACGCTTGCTTCGATTTGAGAAGAAAAGTTATAATAAATCCATTTGACCAGCATAGGTGCACAGTGGAAAAAAAGGAGATGACAACTACATTTTCAAACCTAAATAAGGTAGTGGACGAATGGGAAGTTGTGTGTGTTGTTTGTGTGTGTGTGTGTGTGTGTGTGTGTGTGGTGTGGTGTGTTTATATGACCCTTAATGTGGCCAAAGAGAGACCACCCCTCTATGGAACAAAGTTGTAACAATGCTCTGTAGTGAACCTGTGTTGTCCTTGTTGATGGTGTAATATTGCCGACCAATTGGAAACAGTGGCGTCCAATAGGAAAATGGAGAGCGCTGGTCAGTTGGGTGAGCAGAGCAAGGACAGTTGGTCAGCACAGAAGAGGAAAACCCACTCACTCTCTTTCTGGGCGTATCCTGGGACACACACACATATACAACACGCACACACAGGACTTCGATCTTCTAACTTAGGCTCCAGACAGGTACATTTTGTCGGCCTCTTGTGGTACGTCGAAGACGACACATTCCTACAACAAACATCTCACACACACACACACACACACACACACACACACACACACACACACACACACACACACACACACACACCACACACACACACACACACACACACACACACACACACACACACACACACACCACACACTTCCCCCCCCCCCCCCCCCCCCCCCCCCCCCCCCATCCCCCATTGTGTCTCTCTTCAGGCTTATCTGGTGTAGTAGACTCTGTAGTAGACGCTCTTGGAGCGCCACAGGGAGTAGGAGTTGTCGAACTTGAGCAGGTAGACGCCGCGGCCCGGGTACTGGTGGCTCCCGGCGTACACCTCCTCGTGACAGTCCCGCCGGTAGACCGGCACGATCTCATCCACCTGGGGCTTCCCCGCCTCCTTCTTGGCCTTCTCCTCCTCGCCAGAGGGCTCAGCTAGGGGGTGCAGAGGAGAGGGGTTGTTGTCGACATGGCAGAAATGACACCGCATGGACCTGCTGCTCGTTAGCGTGATGTATTAAGGATACACGCTAACACCGCAAATTAAATTAAAATTAACGTTTCCCTGATGCCCCATCTAGGATAAATAATAATATAATGAGCCTAATCACATGGGATAAGTATCCAACGCAACTCCAATTCAACTCTATTCACAACCTAATAATGCAACAAAACACCACTGTGTGTAGAACATAATATAATCAGGTGAATTAAAAAAAATATCAAAGAATATAAATCAGCGCTGCTGGGACCCACACCAATAATACAAGCAAAAAGACAGAGGAAGCAGCAGACACAGCAGAGTCACAGCTCACGCCGGTCTCAGCGGCCCTACCTTCATCATCCTCGTCCTCGTCGCTCGACTCCGACACGTGCACGCTGACCGAGGCGGAGGCGGCGTCCGTCCACTCGAAGAACACCCCGAAGCCGATGTCGTAGTAGTCGGTGGCAAACTCCCAGAAGAGGTAGGAGCCCTCCTCGTGCGTGGGCACGCGCACCGTCACCACCTCGCCGCGGCCCACCGTGATCACGCTGTCGGCGTCCTGCCGGATCTTCTCCTTGAAGTCCTTGATCTGCGGCCGCGTCCACATGGAGGGCGCCGCAATCACCGGCGCCGAGTCGGCGGCTGTCACGCGACACAATGACACTTAGCACAGGCTTCCACTCACTTGGCGTTCACTGCCAAAGTAGAGCCGACTTCTACCGAAAACCTACATATGTTCGCAACACTAAATTCTGAATTAACATTCAGTAAGTAAATCATAGCTTGATGATTCGTTTACACTGGAAATACGACACGATGGCATCAGCATTTCATCTGTGGAAAGTGCAGAACGCCAGAGCACTTCCTGAGTAAACTAGCACCTGTCTCCAGTAATCTTCTCCCTGCGGTCAAGGCACAACACAAGTCCTCTATCCCTACCAGGAACTATAGGGATACGGTTGCATGTTTGCAACAAAGCTTTGGTTTGTTTTATGAGGGGTAAGGATGTCGCTGTTCACCTGAGACCAGCTGAGCTCATTTTGCATTTTTTCCACCCCGCTTGGGGTGAACAATGACTGTGTGTGTGTATGTGTATGTATATATATATATATATATATATATATATATATATATATATATATATATATATATATATATATATATATATATATATATATATATATATATTAGTGATGGGCCGTTATCGGCGTTACCGCGCTGCGATAACGCGAGACTCTTATCGGCGATAAAACAATTATGGGTTGGGAGCTGGGTCTATACCGGATTTCCACCAAGGTAGGTAAGCGCCGCGGAACGGCTGCGCTGCGGAACGGCTGTGTCGCGCACCCCCCCGTCAACAATCGCGCAACTCTCGCCCTCCGGTAGCATATAAATGTGTGTGTGTGTATGTGTATGTGTATATGTGTGTGTGTGTGTGTGTGTGTGTGTGGTGTGTGTGTGTGTGTGTGTGTGTGTGTGTGTGTGTGTGTGTGTGTGTGTGTGTGTGTGTGTGTGTGTGTGTGTGTACCAACCTAGTAAGGGTCCGTTCTCGGAAACCTCCTCCGCTGCCTCAGCCTCGGCCTCCCGCTCCATGCTCTCCGAGTAAGAGTCTGACTGGCCTCCGTTCACCATGGGGCCTTCGTCACCACTAGATGGCAATGTGGCGCAGAGGGGCGAGGCCGCGCTGATCAAGGCATGCTCACCACCACCACCACAGCTGTTAGCATCCAGGGTGGCCTGCACCACACCGTCCTCCGCATGCTTCTGTAGGGCCGCCTTGGGAGGAACACAACTCGGTGAGAGCGCAGCAAGCCGAGCCAGATGTCCTCCATGTAAGTTATGTTTTTCATCCAGTAAACCGGTTTACTACTGCTAGCTTACTACTAAAAGGCAACTCACTTCGATCGGAAATTATGTTCTTATTGCTTAACTATGCATGTTGTGATCATCGTTATTAGACTCACTGCAGCAATCACATGTTTTCATCAAAAAGTTGATGGAGACATGGGTGAATGGGTCAAATCATTTTGAACAAAAGTGATGGCGGCGGTGGAAAAGGTTGCATAGCGCATGGAGAAAATACGCGTTATTCAAATGGCCATTCTACGGTGGCCCAGAGAGCTCAACGCACTGCAACTTAAGAAAATACATGCAAATAGACAAAGCACAAGCAAATTAAGAAAACAACTTCATCAATTTGACAACATGTACAGCATTTAGAAAACACGCTGCAAATACAGACAACAACACATTACAGAAACGCGCTGCAAATACAGACAACACAACACATTACAGAATTGGAAGTCAGTGTAACAAAAGTGCACACATCTGGTCACGCTTTTTGTTGCCACGGTTTGTGACTCATGATGTTACTGGGGCAACTATCCGGGGAAAATTAGATAAAATGTTGTGTAAAAGTGTTTAGGTTTATTTTAACATTGTAATCGCATGATTCATCGTTTTCTAAATGGTGCGCATGTGTTGTCAAATTGATGAAGATATTTTCTTAATTTGCTTGGGTTTTGTCTATTTGCATGTGTTTTCTTAAGTTGCAGTGCGTTGAGCTCTGAGGCACCGTACCATTCTTCTGTTTTAAATAAAACATAGATAACCACTTCAGCTACATGGCATCTTGTAAATCAAACAAAAACAATATCAACATATTAAAATGGCACAGGTCTCTCGAAAGAACCGTTGAAACAGGAAACAATGTTACAGTAGTGCCATTTTTGGGACATATTTTGGGACTGTCCAAAATGATCAGGATATTGGCTAAACATACAAAATGAAATTTAAAAAAAATGGTTAGATATATAACTGCCCTTAGAACAATCTTACTTTTATAAGGGATATTACTAGAAGATGTAGAAGAAAACAATCAGATAGGACTACTGAGAGTCTATCTTCTAATTGCTAAAAAGATAACCACAGTCTCCTGGCTGAGGCCGCAGCCCCACACGGTATCACAATTCCTGACTAAATTGTTTCATATCTTTTTAACTGATGTGATCTTAGAGATAGTGAAACAATTCATGTGAATGTATTTTCTCCTCATTTAAATGTGAACACTACCTTTTTTATTTTTCTATTTTATATAATGCATACTTCAGTGTTCTCTGGGTTCGTGGACGAATGTCACCATCCATCCCTATTTTTTTTTATTTTTTTTATTTTGAGTATGGGAACTGAATATGGACATTGAGAGGATGCCAAAATCCATGGACTGCCCCCCCCCCACCAAGACATTTATGCCTGTATGTCGTGTCTCTGAAAATGTGACAGTACGACCACACTTTATAAAAGAACATTTAAAAATGTAAAAAACTTCCGACTCCCTTCCCACACTGGTCCTCACCTGCTGCTGGGCCAGCTGGACCTGGTAGAGCTGCTGCATGTACTGCTGGTAATGCTGATCCTGGAGCTGCCGGATGAGGCCCAGCTGCTGCTCGGTACTGTCGGGGTACTGCTGCGCCGCGTACTGCTGGAACTGCACCGCCGTCTGGGCGTTTAGCGCCGCCATGATCTGTTGCCTTGACGATGGGACGGGGGAGAGGAAAGTTATCGAGAATGCGTGTTTTTTTTTCCCCCCCACACAAACGCAATCCACAATGTCACATCCATGTCACCATCTCAAGCAGTATTGTACGCTTATCTGGGGCTGATAAAGAGTAATCACCACTTGGATCATTTGTGCGAGCAGCATTTGTTTAATTACCGTTTTACCTCGGCGCATGACAAGACTTACAAATAGCCATCGTTCAGCACAGACATACTCTGGTTAGTTCATGCAAGAGGGAATAACGTAAACCTTACGGGGTGCTCCTGAATTATGAAGGAGTCTGACAGGACAAGAGAGTAGAGTGCCGATCTGTCTCTCTGCTCTGACCTCAGAGAAGGCAATTTTCCAAGACAGGCAGTTTCCCTACCCACGGCAATCAATAAAGCATTGATCTGCATTAAAACACCATAGACATAACCACACATGCATGCGCAGGCACACACACACACACACACACACACACACACACACACACACACACACACACACACACACACACACACACACACACACACACACACACACACACACACACACACACACACACACACACACACACGTACTTCTGCTGCTCGATGCGTAGTCTCTCCTCTTCCGCCTGCATCCTCTCCTCCTCCTCCCTCCTCAGCCTCTCCTCCTCCTCGCGTCGCCGCCGCTCCTCCTCCTGCCTCTGTCGCTCCCTCTCCTCCTCCTCCAGCCTGAGACGCTCCTCCTCCTCTCTCCTGCAGGGAGAACAGAGAGGTGGATGTGTTTACTGCACGTGGCAAAATATAAAAAATAACTTCCCAAGTACTCTGGTGACTGAGATTTTGATACTTTGATACTACTATTCTGAGATGTGTAATTTTATACTGCAATACTTTGTTCTGCCTTTGGTATGCCTCATAATTTGAGGTATACTATATCTAAATCAAACACATAAGTAATTAAATTATAATGCAGTTAAACCTCTAAGGAAAATGGATAGGCACTTATTATCGCTCATTTCATCTCCATGCACACAACTGTGCATGGAGATTTGACGCAAAAAAAAGTGTTGGATCCACATCAGACGGGCGCAGTACCGTTTCCGCTCCTGCTCCTCCTTCTCGATCTTGTGCGAGGTGACATAGGGCGCGAACAGGGTACAGCACTTGTTGAGCAGCTTGACAAACTCCACCATGGCCTCCTCCTTCTCCATGCTTCCCAGAGCGGCCCACTCCCTCCTGGGAAGAGAGAGGGAGAGACACATGGAGGAGGGGGGAGACAGAGAGAGAGAGAAACAGAGAGAAGGAGAGACAGAGAGAGACGGAGACAGAGAGAGAAGCACAGATGAGTGGAGGAGACGATACAGTGGAGGATTTTTGTTGGGTAAAATATACAGACCTTTTCTCATTTTGTCCTCATGGTGGAATGTTTACTTTATAAAATGAGCAACACTCAACTATGAAAATGCATTGATGCAATTGATATTATACATGTATTATACACCATTTAACATATTTTTTCTCCCCCTGTAAATTCCCTTCATGGTTCGATAAAGTATCATCGTACCTGGCATGATTATACAAGAAAATAACCAACATACATCAAATGACATCCCTTTTAAGAATCTGGTAAATGTGCGAAATTATGGCTTTTGTGTGTTGGCGGTCCTCCACACGGGTCAGACAGAGGAAAGAGGAAGGCGCTGCAGAGGGCAACGGAGGAGTGCTGTGCTCGACACTCTCTTTCCTGTTTACTGTAACTGTAACGGATGGAATGCCTGCCAGAGTTCAAAGATCACACACGTGCGCGCACACGCACACACACGCACACGCACACACACACACACACACACACACACACACACACCAAAAGGAGCTGTTGTGGCCGGTGTTACCTGCGGTCGTTGCCCAGGACATCAAAGAAGCCCACTTCGGGCGAGGCGTCGGGGTTGTAAGGGCCCAGTAACACCTGCTTGTGTAGGGCCACTAGCCGTAGCTTCTCCTCGTAAGTGGGGTGGAAGGCCTTGCCGTCTTTATCTGGAGACACAGGAAACGGCAACTTTCTTAACTGATTGGCTTTTGTCTTGTGCGTCTTTGGTCAGAATCCGTCATTTCCAGTGAAACGAATACAGTCGTCGCCAGATATCTAACGAGGGAAAGTAAAATTGAGGGTCTAGACCAGTGCTTGTATCACCTTTTGTAATGCTGTAAAAAAAAAAAAAAAAGCATGGCTAGGGTTCATACTCGTACACCAAGAACATTTCTGGGTTTTGTTCTGCCTTTTGCCTCAAAAGCAACTACACACAGCTAGCTACTTCCCATTCCTACAAAAGAAGACACATCAAGTTGAGGTGAATGAAAGTGACAATGCCTGCAGTACCACGTTTACTATGTCACAGGGTGGAAACCCAGGCCAAGAACCTGTTTGCACAGTAGTCATCAACTGCCTCTTGCACAACAGAATAAACAATGTAAATATCATGGCATTCAGGGCACTCGCAAAGCGTCGCTTCATTGTGCCGCTGTCATGTCATGTGAGACAAGGCGAGATATAACAGTTTAACCATGCGAGAAAGGAAGGCATAATTAATGCTCATGGACACACTTAAAAGCATGTTGCAGATGTTACAGGTAATATGACATTCCAGAGCCCCGCCTGTGTATACATGGCATCCAGCATGCATTTCTACAGCCAACACAGCAATACACTTGTGGAAGCAGTTTAGGTGGAAGATGGATTAGTAAACGTACTACAGGAGAAAGACAGCCCGAATTAGGCTGTAAAAAGGCATTGTGGGAATTTGTAATGAGCCAAAGCAAAGACTTGCCTTAATGGTCTCACAAAATGATCATGTTTTTATCTTGTTCGAGCCACTCAACTCATGTATCCGGTCAGGGAAATGGCGAACTGCTGCCAACATGTAAAGCCTACGAATGACATAAGAGGGTGTGTGTGTGTGTGTGTGTGTGTGTGTGTGTGTGTGTGTGTGTGTGTGTCCAAACGAATGCATGAACGATACGTGGCTATTTCACTTCCTCCAAAATAGTAGTCACGTGATCGGCGATAATGACACATGGCGTAGAGAGGTGAGGAGGGCGAGGAGGAGGAGGAGGAGGGGGAGGAGGAGGAGAAAAAGGCTAAAAAAAAAAAAAGGAAAAAAAAAAGGGCTAAGCTACACAACAGGCTAGGGCGACATCGCGATCACGTCCTCCCAAAAGAAAAGTGGCGACATTGCGATCACGTCCTCCCAAAAAAGCAAAGTGACCGGTGTTTCCCCACCAGTGTCTCCCCGGGTTTCGGGCAGCAACTGCCGGCCAGCGCCGGGGGGTCGCGTCGCGGCTCCGACCGGGGCCTCCGGTTGTCATGGAGCGCCCCCCCCATGACAACCGGAGGCTAGGCGGTGACAGCGCTCACCTCTCGCCGCAAAACAGGGAGTGTATAGCGGCTGCAGGCAGCAGCAGCAGGGCCTGGACTCACTGGTGGTGGTGGTGGTGGTGGTGGGTGGGGACGGCACCACCACCACCACCCCCCCCCTCGGTCATATTCAACCCCACAGCACCAGCGGTCGCCATGCATTTCCCCAACTGTGAGATGACATTAAGCAGCGGGGGGAATACCTTTGAAGAACCTCAGCGCCATGGCGTACAGCTCTTGCAAGTCAAACCCCCATTTCGTCTCCATGGTGGATTTGTCCGTCTCGCCGTCTTCCCCATCCTGGGCTTCGGCGGAGCCGGAGCCAGGCTCCTCCTGGTCCGCCGCCGCCACCGCCGCCGCTTCGGGCCCGGCGGGAGCGGGGTCTGGCTCCGCGACGCGGCCCGGTTCGCCCTCGGAGTCCGGGCTGAGGGTGAGGCCGTCGATGGAGACCTCGAGCCGGCTAGAGTTGCCATTGTTGAGGTCGCCGCTCTGAACCTCCGTCGCCATCGTGCAGCCGAGTGTCAGCCGAGGCGGCCACGTACTTACTTCCGTTTTAATTTGGCGGAAGTTCCGGTGGATTTTTTTCCTTTTTTTTCTTTTCTTTTCTTTTTTTTTTTTTTTTCTTTCTCCTTGTTGTCACGGATGTAAATAATGACGTAGAAACACGGCGTTGTCGTGTGAGCTCTGCGTCACGTCGTGAACTGCTTTTTAATTTTTTTAAATTATTTTTTTTAATGTTTTTTAAAATCATTTTAACACACACAAACCATGTTTAGAGATTATAGAAAACGCATTAAAAAAACCCGCCCGTCCAGCATGAGCAGGAAATGTGTCACCCTGGTGGCACCCACGGGTGCCAGTAACCAGTCTCATAGGGCTGAATGAGCTTGTTTTTTTCTACTGTTGTGTTACTGCTGTGTCTATCGCAATTTGCATAAAGTACAAAATGAATAACTAGGGTACATGATAATATTGTAGAACAGAAACATGTATTTATTTTTAAGTCGCATAACATTTGTTGTTGTGAGTTAATTGAACATGTTTGAGACATCAGCCAGATCCAATGACATAACACATAATCTGGTAAATCTCATTAGAGCAGGCCTATGTATCTGCGTGTCTATTGGCTGATAAACAGGCCCAGTGTGTGAGCGGTCTTACAAGGTGTTAATGGGCCTGTGTTTGTCTAGACATACATAGGCAGGGCTCGTGTGCTTTAGAAATGTCCAGGTACTTTCCTGTCCTGTTTGATGTTCAAAAGTGTGGACTGTAAAATCTCATATTGTGTGGACTCTAAAATGCCATAGGCCTAGCTGCCATTACAACAACAACCCTGGGATCTAATTAATCTCAATCGAAATTAGACCGAATTACCATGTCAAACATCAGCAGTAAAATTGTCAACAATTGTAAAAATATATCTATATATATTATAATAGGCCTACTGTTGAATAGCCCGTCATCCTAACTACACTAAAAGATGCAAAGATGCAACTGTCTCATAATATAAATAATACATTTATATCTATTGATAGACAGAGATTGATAGATTGAGGCTATTTATTGACAGACTATGTACATTTGTACATATATATGTTTATTGACAGACTGTATTTTCACTCTTTCAGAGATCCAGTGCAGATAGGCCTATCTAGGGCCAGCTGCTCGCTGCTTTACTTTATCTTTTTTTGTATTCTTATTTATATTTTTATTGTTATTATCTTGGTTTGGTTTTGTACTTTAACCCTTACCTGTACCTCTCCTGTGTTTCATTTTCATTGTTGTTGCGGATATGACACCTGAATTTCCCTCCGGGGATTAATACAGGTTTATCTTATCTCATCTTATCATTCTAAATAAAACCTGTTCATTAACAGTTTGAACGATTACACTTTTGGGGTTGAGATGGTTCCCCTTTTTTTGTGCAACTGTTACTGCATTAATCGGTCTGTCTGTTCTTCTGCCTGACCTCTTGATCCTCAATCACCTCTATTCAATAAGTGCCCACTTCCTTTTGAACTGAGCTTTGTGTATTCAGATGGACTTTGTAGGCAAAGAGGTGTAGCATGCCCGATTTCCTTCCCGTTAAAGTGCATAGGTTACTACTGTAGACTTTAAAGTTCAAAAAGACTTTCATCAAAAACGACATCGCAATGAGCCATAACTAATCCAGTGGATAAGTAATGGGCAATTTATACAAACGGAATAAACAAAAAATAAAGTATGCAATTAAATCTCCATGTATTCTTCCAATAGACCATGATGATTTAGCCTCACCCATAAACATAGGAATGTGTTGATTTTAATCGGATAACAAAAAAAAAAGACTTTGTCTAATTGTGTAAATCCCATAACTTTATTCTCCAACAAAATTGCAAATGTGGAAGTAAGCCTATGTTGACCTGCGAGGAAATGCTCTGTGCATGGAGGAGGCCCCTGGCCCATGATGGCTACACCGTCCACTCCAAGTGTGTTTCCAAGTGATGTGTATTGCGCATGGCAGAATCCCATTATAACCCTTTAAAGAAACCCGTGGCTGCACAACCGTCCAAGGTGTTAAACTCATTCACACGCTGGCCCCTTCAGACACGTCTGAAGTCGCTGTATACGCGGACTTGTATCCTGCCAGCCGACGACTATGATGATGATGATGATGATGGGTCGGCCATTCACACGTCCTAAAAGACACCCCACTTTTGATCCGAGGGACGAGACGAGGAAGGGGGTGGATATAAAATCCCGCAGTCCACCTCCCAGACACTTCACTCACACTCACACCGGGAAGACCGACCTAAGGAGTATAATGTCCACGGTCCACGGAAACCATCGCATCGAGGACATGAGTCACTTCCAGATGTACCACGAAGGGACTATGGGGATGAACAGCATGCACTCAGGTTAGTGTCCCGTGCGTAATTACGCACCAGCCCACCACGTCTCCATTCAACTTCATCTTCTTCACAGAGCAATAATACCTACATGCATTAGGCCTACTCCATATTCACCGTGTTACGTACTCATCTTCATCATGCTGAATCAAATGTACCCATTTTTTATGTTTGTCACAGATTATGGTGTCCCGGTTCCGGACTCCGGGAAATACTTCAACCCCGCCGCGCCGAGGGCGGACAGCATGGCGCTGTTGACCCACAGGAGGAAGAGGACCAACTTCAGCCCCCAGCAGATAGAGGTGCTGGAGAAGGTGTATGCGGACACCAAATACCCAGATATCTACCTGCGGGAGAGGCTGGAGGCCCTGACCGGTCTGCCGGAGTCCAGGATCCAGGTAACAATGCGTAATCTGTTTTATCGTAGACCATCTGCGAGGCTTTATAAATAGGCTATTATATAGGCTATTGGCAATCTACATGTTTTTTCCCCCATCCCCAAAATAAAGCTCATTTGAATGAATTTGAATGAGAGCTGCTGACTAAATCCACATTTCTTTGTGTTTCTTTGTATTGTTTTGTTGTAGATATAAAAAAAAAAGATAAGTAAAGGAAAAATAGACATAACACTTCCGGAAAGAGCACCAACTCCTAGTGCACCCTGCTCTCTGTGTGTGTGTGTGTGTGTGTGTGTGTGTGTGTGTGTGTGTGTCTCATTTGAATTGAATGAATAAGAGCTGCTGACTAAATCCACATTTCTTTTGACTGCGTAGGGGGAACTGTTAACTTTTTTCTCTCTTGTAACTTTAACTTTGTTTTTGTGTCTTAGGTCTGGTTCCAGAACCGACGGGCCAAGTCACGCCGGCAGGTCTCCTCCTCCTCGGTCTCCTCCTCGAAGGCCAACGGGCCCACCGCCTCTCCTCCGGCCCCGTTCGCGCAGCTCCAGAACAGAATGGCCCCAGACCTGCTCGGTCTGACCCACTTCCCGCTGGACGGCGGCTTCAGACCCACGCGTCGCCCCTGCAAGGACGAGGAGAACCGGACCACGTCCACGACCAAGGAGCGGGTCTACGACCACGCGTCTGCGCCGTCCTGCGTCTACGACGCTGCGTCCCCGGAGAAGCGGGAGCTCAGCGTGGTGGTGCCGTGCGTCACGTCTCCGTTTCCCAGGACGCACCATCAGCATTACGCCAACGCCGACGCCAAGGCCAAGGCGGCGCAGCATCCGTGCGCACGTCCCGGGGACGCGGCGCCAAAGCTCCTGGTGGAGTACGACAACTACCCGCCCAACAAGACCATCGGACCGGAGATGAAGGTGGTCATCCCCCCGATCCCGACCCGGAACGACTTCAACCGCTCGCCGCCCAAGACCTGCCAGGTCCAGCCCCAGGTCCAGTCCCAGGACGCGCTCTGCCGCTTCTCCCCGATCCACGCCAGCGAGACGCGGGACTTTTCGGACTCGGACTCGGACTGGGAAACCGGTGCCATGGCCGGCTTCGGTGGTTTTATGTGATTTTCTTTGACACAAGAGTATTACAAACACAGATGTATGAGGTATTATTAAGTATACCATTGTAAACTTGCTTTAAACATATTACTATTTATTTAAAAATGTAAAAAAAAATGTTTTGTCTATAAAGTCTTTTGCGCAATAAGAACCACGCACATACAGACGGAGCGAAACCTGCTTTGCAATGTTTAATATAAAAAGACAGCAATATTTATATACACCTGCCCTGTGGCACTCCCATATACAACTTTACAAAACCGAAAGTCCTGGTAAACAACTTGAATTTAGGTTACATCAGTGATGTATGTTCAGTGAAAGGGTGAGCCATGCCAAATTCTGAGCAATAAAATTAACATTACTAATCCAACGGTATCTGGAACCCAGACTGTTCATTTATAAAAATACCACATCTCTTTTCAGTGCACACAAAATTACAAAAAAAGCCATTTCTGAATACATAGCAGAAATGTCAACAATAGCGCTAATAATTCAGTATTGTACAAATATCTACAATAAACTTTTTTTTTTACAAAACATTCTTTATCCTCCCCTGTGCTTACCATCAGTGGAGCAAAGCTACAACGCATACAGAGTGATCCTTCTGAAATAGTAAAATATTGTCTTATAACCATACACCTACTCAAATATAAATAAATATGGACTATAAAAACGGCAAGTATGTAATTTTTGGCACGTGAAAACCGAAAAAAACAACCACCGGCGGTGAGAGAAGTGAACTGGGGTGTAGGCCGTGATCAAATGAGGCCACATTCCCATACAGTAAAATTGCTAAAAGATGAACCACACCGTCCCCATATGTTTTATAGTGTTCTGGATATCAATCTGGGCCGATTCATCTGCACGTCCGAAACCATGTTGTGCACAGAGAGTTTAAAATGGCAGCATGGAGGTTTTTTTTTGTTGCAGATATAAAAAAAGATAAGTAAAGGAAAAATAGAAACAGTTCCGGAAAGAGCACCAACTCCTAGTGCACCCTGCTCTGTGTGTGTGTGTGTACGTATGTTTGTGTGTTTGTGTTCAGAGAGTGCACCCTGCTCTGTGTGCGTGTGTGTGTGTGTGTGTATGTATGTTTGTGTGTTTGTGTGCGTGTGTTCAGAGAGTGCACACTGCTCTGAGTGTGTGTGCATGTGTTCAGAGAGTGTGCACGCTGTGTGTGTGTGTCTGTGTGTGTGTGTGTGTGTTCAGAGAGAGTGCACACAGTCAGACTGCATTGGTGTTGTTGGCAGCGAAGGCATGCAGGTTGCCCAGCTGGCTAAGGCCACTCTGGATGTGAGCCACATGGATTTCCACATTGTTCTGGAAGCAACTGCAAATAAAAGAAAAGATCTTTGTAAGGCGTCCGCTGTCGAACATGCAAGTTATTTCCAGTATTTTAATTTTACTCTTGGTGGTCATGTCATATGAATCCATTTTGTAGTCACCGCAATACACCTTCAAAAATAAGTTCCACATTTCTAGTTACATTTCCAGTTCTAGTTTGACCTTCTAAAATGGTAGCAAAAAAGGTGTGATGACGTGCACTACCTCACACAGCTCATTTTACCACTGAACTGCAGCAATATATCCAAAATAGGCTGCACCTTGGCGAGAGAAACATTCAAGCATAACAGGCGTTGTAATGATGTCTTTAGCTTGGATACGCTGCAGCAAGCTGCCTCTCGCTCACAGTTCTACATAGAGACATACATACACTCACAGGCTATATGGCTGAATTCCTATTAATTCAGATAGAATGCCATGTCACTTGTGTGTGTGTGCGTGTGTGTGTGTGTTTGTTTCACCTGAGGTTGGATTGGTCTATCGACCTCTTGATGTCGTTTAGGGAGTCGTTCAGAGATTTGAACTCAAATGAATTCAGGTCACCCCCTTCAGCCAAACACTAACAAAAGAGAACATGCAGAGAGCATTAACATACAGATAGTTATGTACTAGTGCCACATAATTATAATATATACACAACATAACATAACAAACCAACAAACAGATGTTGGTCATACAGAGGTGATACTAGGGCTGAACAAAAATGGTAAAAATAATTAATTTTCACTGAAAATCCTAAATCATGATGTGACATTTGTTGGGGTCTATACTAAATAGACATGTTAATTTGTAAGCCAGGGTATCTCTGCAGCCCTACAGTACTTCATTTATAATAGTGTATAATAGTGCTGACCTTGATCTGCAGCAGCAGGGCTGTGAGTCGTGAGATGAGCTGTGTGTGACTGGGGTTGGCAACGCTCTGCTGGCCGTCCCGCAGGGTGTTGCTGTGCTGGACCAGCTCCTGGGCCTCCTCCTCGCACCGCTGACGCAGCTCCGTGGGCCGGTCAGCCGGAGCCATGCCCTGGTCTGGGGCCAGCTGGCCAGGGGGGGAGCAATGAGCTGGTTATTATTAGTACTGTTTACATTGAATGGTTTGGTAAAGGCAAAATATTTGAATAATACATTTTTTTTTTTTAATCATAAAAGATGGGAAGAAACCGTGTACACACACACACACACACACACACACACACACACACACACACACACACACACACACACACACACACACACACACACACACACACACACACACACACACACACACACACACACACACACCTGAGAAAGGAGCAACCAGTTACATTTCGGCTTCCAGAAAAGAAGAATTTTAACACCTAGAATAGAGGGGAGCCATCATGCTGGTCAACAGCATTCAAGAAATTAACTCAAGTATTTGTGATTCTGCATCGGGGAGATGACTTCAAACCACTGTCGTCAAAGACACTTTTGTAATACCGCATGTAGGGTTCAGCGGAACTTGGCATTCACATCTCTGCTAAATAAATAGTGCCGTTCCAAAATAGAAAATTAATAAAAACAGGGCGAAGCCTACGGTGTGGGTGTGTTCCCGTTACCTCACAGCAGAACTGCTGAACCTGGTGCAGCACTTTGTTCAGGTCTTTATTCAGCTGCTCCAGCTCCAGTACTGTGGTGGCATAGCGCTTCTGGAAGTCCAGGCCGATGGGCATCGAGTAGGACTTCTGTGGAATCACACAGACAACGGCACAACAAACCAAGGGGTCAGTCAAGCACAGCATGCACCTTCACCTCTCTGCAAACATCCCACGTGTGTGAATGAGAGAAGCACATGGTAAGGTTTGCACCAGTTTCTCGGCGTCTGTGTTCATGTCTTTCAGGTGCTTGATGTGGTCTTTCTTGATCATGAGAATCTTGGACAGCCTCGTCTGGAGATGTGGAAGAAAAAAAAAGAAAAACAAAAGGGTTGAGTCGCTGTGACTGGATGCGACTGTCTTATCAGGTAAATATCGCTGTAAAATGAAAGCAGTAATTACCACTTGGACCAGGAACTTGACAGGAAACCCCCCCAGTGTCTCTCCCTCGCCAGCGGGGAGTCTGCTCTTCCATGTCAACTGGCTGATGAGAGGGTCGTTGTCCTGTTGTCAAACGCACAACCAACAGACTCATTATATATGCATAGGGCCAGGCAATAATTCAATATTATTGCTTATCGACTTTGAATGGCATTGTATCGTCATGAAATGAAGATATTATCGACTAATCGTGATACCCAGTGTCATAGTATAAATTAATTACGATGAGAAGGTATGCTCTTAAAATGATCAAATATGAGGTTTGAAACATCAGGAGGGAAAGGAAAACTAGTTTTTTTAATCTGATACTATACTTTACATTTCCATATACTTCAATGTAATGACCCTCAGACTGTTCAGAATGTTATTTTGAATTCATAAATATTGTGACATTTATCGATATCGTGTAAACTTACCCATAATTATCGTGATAATACATTTTTCCATCTCACCAAGCCCTAGCATGTATAAATACCCTTCATAACAATACAGTGCCAGGAGGTTTAGGTAACTCCAAATCCACCCATCCAAGTAGGAA
Source organism: Merluccius polli (assembly GCA_030340625.1). NCBI lineage: Eukaryota > Metazoa > Chordata > Actinopteri > Gadiformes > Merlucciidae > Merluccius > Merluccius polli. The sequence continues at coordinate 250,798 of JAOPHQ010006551.1, forward strand.
AACAAATACAATTCATCATCCACAACCAGAATGTTACCCGGATTTTAACAACAGGTAGAGTTGGTGTATTGCATCCTCTGAACAGGTTAACAGAGGGGAAGGAACGATTATTTTCATAGTCGCTTAATCCAACGTAAATTCTTTAGATTCATCATTTAGTCTAGAAAATGCAAAACAAATGCCATCACAAGTTAAGAGTCCAAAGTGATGTCTTACATTTGCTTGCTTTATCTAACAAGCAACCAAGAAAAATGTATGTATTCATTTGATAATGATCCATAAACCAAACATTTGAATTTCTGAAGCATCAAGCAGCAAATGTTTGGTATTTGTACTGATAAATTACCTAAACGATTAATCAATTATAAACACTTTATTCGATTCATTTTTGATTAATCGACCAATCGTTGCAGCCCTACACAGCTGCCGTTCCCATACCATTAGGACCGGCGTAGTAGCGGACGGATAGGGTCCTCTGGGCGGAGTCATTAAGTTCTGCAGGTAGCGTGCAGCCCGATGTTTCTGCGCAAACGCCGAGATGGGCATGGTCTCGTTGGGTTCGTTGCTCTGGAACACAAGCCACATGGTTCTGTTCATCTGTATTGAACACTTGATGGTTTACATTGTCTCAAAATGATGGCTGGTGCCAGTCTTACCAGCACTTCGTAGTCCGGCACAGTGTGAGTGCCCAGACCGTTGCGGTCGAAAGTGACGCGGTACGTGGCAGCGCTGGTGTCCACGGCATCGATCTGCCCCGTGAACAGGCCGTCATGCTGCCCCCGGAGACGAGCTGGTTACAAAGCAGACCCAACAGTCAGGGGCAGTGAAACAAACAGTACGCTCCAAGAGAGTGAGCCTAGAGTGCCAAAACTCATAAAAACATACATTCTAGTTTACATATATGTAGCTTTAAACAAGCTTCTGGCACTTCGCTAAACTTCCTCTTGGGTGATAAAGGATGATGATGAGTAAACAAGTTACATTTTTATCGTCGTCTCCTACCCAACAATGTAACTGTAAGACCTGCAGCTTGAACTACAACCAACACAGTAAGACCTGTGGTTTGCCTGGTGAGCGTTGGTCTTACCTGTGACTTTGGTTCCTATAATGAGGGGCAGAGGGATTTCATCTGGGAGATCTTTGCATTGTGCCATGTCAGAGATTTTTCTCTGCTGCAGCAACCGCATTTTTTGCCTCTTCTGTCTCAATGCAGTCCGCTCTTCAGCAAAGAATGCAGATGAACACCTGGAGCACAAAATATAATTTAAAATATAACTTATTTATATAATTTATTTATAATTAACTAATAAGACTGTTACACATCACTGTCACCATCACGAAAAAATGATTATGGGGTGTTATTAAAGAGGGTGTAATGAACACAATTGTGTTGCAATTTGTTTTTTATTTTGCAATTTTAACATTTGGCAATGCATGTAATACATCCATTTATTTATCAAAGTATTTTCTAAACCAATAATTTGCATTAGGAGAATCTTCGATTGGGGGTGGGGAGGGAATCAATGGGAGTGCTACGAGAAAAGAGGTATGGTTTCTACCGTCGTGGTTTCCCCATCAACCTCCTGATGGTGCCCCACTCCACACGTGTCAGCTTCCTGGTCTTCAGTTTGGGAAAGGACTCCTTCAGACACAGGCAGAATTCATTGTCGCCCTCAAAGAGAGGTCTGGAGGACAGATTCAAAAAAAGAAGGAAGGCAATACAAGGTCACTATTTGATCATTTAGGAGACACCGTTTAACTTACAAGGAATACAGCCGGAGAGCAAGAAGACCCGAATTAGACATCTTGCTGGCGGATGCAGACATTGTGAATCAATCCCAGAACATTTTGGCTAGAAGTCAAAAACCTCAGCCACTACCCTATTCTGCACCTGATCGCAGTCGGAAATCTCACGAGAGTGAGAGACAGAGAGAGAGACCCGGCTCTTGCCAACCAGCCACACCACATTATAAAACACAAAAGGTTCCACCAAGGATGATGTGAAGGGTGTGCGTAGGACGTTACCTGTCAATATTTGAGTAGAACCATTCATAGATGCACCACTTATGAGCCTTTGGTAGCTTGAGAAGGTTCCTTAACCGGAGACCGATTTTTTGCGACGCCTTCTTGTCTGGAGTTGTGATGTTAGAAAGCTTCTGCAAGGGAGAACAGGTGAAAGGCTATACTCAGTCAATAATATCAACCTCGATGCTCTGACCTTTCAACAAACAGTTAGAATGGCTGAATAGGAGGGTTATGTTTCATGATATTGGATGTGCTTTGGATTTTCCCAGCTACTTTTTTGTTGCAACAAAGCATCAGAGGTTCTGATTAAATCAACTTCAGCAATGTATGCATTGCATTCACATTCATTGATTGATTCATTTTAATCCATTAGGGCGATATGCTTTTCTCCCGATTCGATACTATTGCGATACTTCGGTGTTGACTCGATATGTATTGGGATTCTACAAGTATTGCACTTGTATATTGCGATTTATTAACATTTTTGTTTACTTTTGTAACACTAGACCATGGGAACAAGTTGAATCATACACTTCTAGAGGCATATTTCCAAAAACAATCACGTCAGACTTTCATTTCACCAGCATCATTGCTATACTGGAAGGGTTTAAGGAAAGGTTACATGCTACTGTTGATGTAGTGGACTTTTTGCATGCATTTAATGTTAAAACAAACATATACATATAACATACAAATAATAATAATAATAATAATAATAATAATAATAATAGATTCAGGCATTTAAAAAAATTGGATTAAAAAAAATCGTAATTGCGATACTTAATTGAAATTGATTTTTTCCCCCACCCCTAGTACCTGTGGTGTGGTGGTGACCCTCTGACTCCTCCGGGGAGACTTTGAAGCTCCTCGCTGCTGTGGCTGCTGCTGCTCCTCCTCATCACGAAACAGACGACTTCTCTTTGAGCTCCGCGTGGGCTAGACACACACAGGGGGATGCGTCAGCATCCATATTTATTACACGGCTTTGTTGAATGCTCGTTTCTACTGTTGGTTATTTCTGAATAGCAGACCGCTGTTAAGAATAATAGATAGTTGCTATGGACCAACTGTAGCATCTAAGGGACAATTATATTTAGCAGAAGCAATAAAATCACTTTTAAAATCAATAAAATCATTTTTTGTTGCTATATCTTGTGTAAAATTGATTTCTTTAGTAAGTAGCCGTGTAATATGCAGGATAATGACCGGCTCGCTGCACATTATCCCTTACATGATAAATCACTCCATCGCAATTCATTGTAATAGCAATGCCGCAATTCTCTGTCTTAACGTGTTGACTAAAGACTTAATTATTTACTGCTTAAAGCTTTGGAAATGTAGTTGCTTTTCTCCGTTCAGAAAATGATTAGGAAATGCATAATTGCTCGTCGCACAAAGCAACAACATTTCAGACACCACTTTACAGTCTAGTTAGTAACTTGAGATGGGCAACAACCAGAATTGGATCTTTCATGGACTGAAAAACTGACGCAATAACCAAGAACGAAAATAACTGAGCAACTGTAAGCATATCTGTTAATGTACAATATAATCCACCACAAACTTAGTAAGACGTGGACCACATTACATGGCGCTGTGCTGACTTGCGGTTTACGCAAGATTTGTTTTACGTTAAAAAACATTTTTTAATTAAAAACACGTGAAACCAGCATGTTTTTCACCAACCGTGTCCATTGTCAGAGAGGAATGTCGTCCTCTTGTGTTGTGAGCCCTGGGGAAGCTGTTCTTCTCATTCAGGCTGTTGGACAGACTGCCCTCTGAAAGGAGAGCACAAGGTCCATCTTTCATACAGGATTAGGACGTACCTCTGGGATGAACCCATAGATACTTTAAATCTCCAATACTTTCAGTTGCCATGGTTCTACCCACCAATTTACATTTAGGGCATTTACCAGATGCTTTTTGTCCAAAGCAACTTACAATCAGCACATTTGTCAGAAGAAAGCGAAACAATATATCGCTGTTGGTATAGTAAAAACCAATCAGCTTTGACCAAATGTCCCTTCAGAATAAAAAAAACAGGAATTTATCGTGGGGTTTAGTTTTTGGCACAATGGTTTTTAATGGGCCAAAGACTCAGATTGCTTTGTACAATACCTTTCAGACTGACTAGTGCCTCCGCCGAGGAGCCTGGAAAAATAAACAGAGGACATGATGATTGTTATTACACAACAACAAACTGGTATAACTAGTGCAGACCTTCCCCACCTAATCCAACCCAAAAGAAGTGCAGTACAGACGACACTGACATCAAACCCATGACACCCCAGCTGAGGTCACACGACATTTTGAGTGGTAAGACTGTTTTTCTCGCAGCGGACGGTAGATAACCGGCCAGTCAATGGAGACCCTGTGTGTGTGTGTGTGTGTGTGTGTGTGTGTGTGTGTGTGTGTGTGTGTGTGTGTGTGTATGTAGCTGTCAAACACGTACGCAAAAAAAATAACACCTTGATCCATGGAGGAAGTTGGCCCTTAGGAAAACGAGTCAGAAAAAAACATTTACAACCCTCTCAAAAAAATGGCATCGCCATGTACCATGACAAGGTCCAGTTGTCAGCCAGGCGACAGATGGCCTGTCGGCTCCATCACGTCAGGAAAAAAATGGTAAACAATGCACTACTGGCACAGCGAAACGTTACGTTGCACAAAACCTCCCTCCATGTTTAAAACACAGCCAGCTCAAAAGGACGGTGTGCGTGTGTATACCGTGTGGTGTGACACATAGTAGGTGATGTGGAACTGCTTTGAGGAGGAGGAATAGTGGCTATAGCGTAATATTGTCTCCCGGCTAGGCTAACTTGTTTACACAGCTAGGCTACGTCTCCTAACTCTTAGCCTAGCCGCCGCTAGCTCCGCCTGCTACAACAGCGTTAGCTAACTTGGACACACCGGTGTTTGGATTCGTATAAAATGCGTATTGTATCTCGGATCTACGCACATCACGTGATTTAATCAAAAGCGATAACGCCTAAGGAACAAGGTATTTCCCCGGCCGCGTGCGGTCGGCGTATTTTAAAATCGTCAAACTCTTTGCGATAGTGTTGTTACTCACTCTCATCTAACAGCTGGTCCATCTCCGCCATCTTGAATTAGCCGCGCCGCTTTTTCAAAGACCTTGTCAAAGTGCATTGTGGGTCGGGACGCTGTGTGGAGGGCGATTTGAGCATTGCATGCACATCTCCTGCCATGCAGCTGCAGCATGCAGGGATGTGCTGCCTCTAGCTTTGCATCCCAGCCAAAAAAAACCCTGCCGCACCTGGTTTTGTATAAAAATAAAATGTGTATTTGATTTAAAGCTCCATGGCAACTCTCTCTCTCTACATACACATGTATGAACATAATACTGCTTTAGATTTCACTGAACCAACATGGTTTCTGGAGTACACACAAGCCTTAAAAACATAGTACAACAAACACTTTTTGTAATGTTGTTATATATATATATAAAACATTACACAAAACCGAGTCCCTTACGGACATCTGTAGGCTACTTAGGGGGACGAAGGCCCGCGAAAGGCCCCCTGCCTAATATATATATATATATATATATATATGTCCTAAGGCCTATATATACATTACACAAAAAGTGTTTGTTGTACTGTTTTTAAGGCTTGTGTACTCCAGAAACAATGTTGGTATATATATATATATATATATACACACATACATATATATATACAGTATATATACACACATACATATATATATATATATATATATATATATACTCAAAATAGAAAATATTACTTACCAGTCATGTTATTGTGACTATTAATTTCATGTTTTTAAGTAATGATTATGTTTTTTTCATACTACATGACAAAAAAGAGGTGAAGCCATCAAATTATAATGCAAGAAAATGATTTAATGGGTTTGTGTTTAATGTTTCCACGGACTGTCATATATGTGGCAGGGTTTGCCCTCACCACACGCCACCTAAGTGGCTTCTCTTGGGGCCCTCCGACACAGGACACGGGTAGATTCAAGATGTTTATTTGGAGATTAAGGCTGGTGGTATTCTCCGAGCTGATGGCACAACTGTCATGACAGTGGCTCTCTCCTGAGTGTGTGTGGTGATAGCTGGTTTATCCTGGGTGCCATGATTGCTCTGCACCACAGGTGTGCAGCCCCACCCAGCCAGAGTCCAATCAGTCTGACTCAGGCCAGGTGAGGCTGTAAACCAGCCATCAACAACACACTCCACAATATAAAAAAAGATAATTACCTTAAAATGTGATTTGATGACATTTTACATTTAATTTGCAATGCACATTGCATAGTTTGCCTTTAATACCAATATCTGCATCTCTATCCCTAACCTTAGCTAGTTTTTAAAATGTAAATGAAACATAGTTGGTGATGCTGGGATGGTTGTAATGAGGCGTTACAACCGTCCCAGCATCACCAACCATGTTTTCACCTCATGTGAGCTACCTTGATTGCTAGTTTGACACTTGTTAGCCATTTCTATTTTTAGCTTACAAAACAGTGATTCTAATAATACTTGTTTGAATTCATAGACATTTGGACTTATAACAGTATCCAAAAAAGTACATCATAAAGAAAAGTACATTTTTTTACCTCAAAAACAATCTTTTGTAGATAATGCCGTCAGGAAGGTTCAAATGGGGCTCCCTTTCTAGCAGGAATGGAGGGACACTAACCAAGCATGAGCACAGTGAGTGTCATCACTCTAGGTTATTTCTGATTCGAGGAATTCAAGGTGTTACAACCGTCCCCTGTTACAACTGTCCCTGGTCTCCCCTACATATATATATACACACACATACATATATATACACACACACATACATACATACATATATATACACACACATACATATATATATATACACACATACATATATACACACATACATATATATATATATATATATATATATATATATACACACATACATATATATATATACACACATACATACATACATATACACACACATACATATATATATACACACACATACATACATATATATATATATATATATACACACATACATATATATATATATATATATATATATATATATATATATATATATACACATACATATATATATATACACACACATACATATATATATATACACACATACATACATATATATACATAAGTCTGGTGAAATTAAGCAATACAAAGTATATTGATGCAACAGAATTTACAACATGATACCTCAGGTTGGTCTCAAGAGTTTTATTCTTCGAGGTGAGTAAAACAAACAAACATGAACAAAACCACATTCATTTATTTATTTTACAGTATCATTGGCCTAAGAACCTAAGACAAAAAAAATACTTTGTAACTGTCAGCTTAACATGGAAGACGGATTAAAGGAACTTAAATCCTAAAGATGGCCCACCCTGGCGGAAAAACTGACTAGGACTCCCACCCTAGTTCTTACGTAACCGATGGCTTGTTTGTGACAGTGGTTCCTACGGTTGAATAATGTACCTGCCCAATAGTATTCGTTAATACAGAAGGTTTATGAGAAACTGGAGAGAAAAAAAACATAAACATTGCATTTCTTGAAACGCTACCTAGAGAGGAACAGGACATCACTAAACATTGCCCGAAACCTTCCGTACAGTATGTGCCTCGCTTCAACCACAGCCACTTCCCAACCAAGATGGACACCAAAGTGCAAAGCAACTATATACCAATGCTCAAGCAGTTAACAGTTATGACATTATGTGGAGTGCGTATAGGGAACTTAAACATCAACAGGAATAATATAGGCGTACAGCTTCAATCCATTGTGGAACATGGTAGTCTGCTGGGGATGCTGACACTGGGCGTTCGCGGGGGCCGTGGTGGTGGTGGTGTGTCGTCCGACTGGACGGTTTGACTGTAGGGCCCCTCTCACCAAAGAGATGTCTGGTAGTTGAACTTGGTCTTCAGCAGGTACTTCAGGTTCACCTGCGCAACGTCGTACACAATGTACCTGGGAGGAGCGACGGTTAAGGGAAAGCTCCCAACAAAAACAAGGGGAACAGTCCCTGCGTTCCAATACCCATACTAAGAGATACCCAAGAGAAAGAGAACACACCATTGCACAATGCACACTCAAACTCATAAACCAAGTGGAGATAATTTGATAAGGATACTCGTTGTAGAGGAGACTTGTGTCGTCGATGTTGGTATTGCAGCCCTTTCCTAGCGGCACTTGCACCCCATCTAGCGTGGCAGTGGCCCCGGGATCAGGGGCGGTTCTGCCCACACCTGGAAGAACAAGACAGCAGAACATTATTACTCACAATCCTGACAGAGACGAATAGGCAGGTATAACCAACAATAACAAGACATTACTCATGAATCAATCAAAAAATAAAATATATATAATTAGTGGAAGAGGTTCACCTTTAACACTGTGTTTGCCCTTGGGTAGTTTTGTAATGTGTGCAGCCTTCTTCAGTTCATGCCTGCATTAAAACAAATATAAATGATGATCATATCATTCAAACATTGACAGACCAGCTTTAACAAAGTCACAACACAAGGACATGGACCAATGTGTTGATAACTCACACATTGCCAAGGGCGACCTCTCCCAGCAGCAGGAGGCCTACGGGATCCGACTGCGACGTGTGACAGTAGTTTGCACTCTTGGACACCATGTCGGCAAAGTACACACCCTTGCCGAACATGTAACCAGTCTGAGAGGAAAAAGGGCAAAATGTCAGGCTTTTCTGCTTGTGAAACAGTTTTTTATATATATTATTTTTATATATAAAACTAAAACCTTAAAACATATCCTTCCTGCGCCTATGATGTTAATCTATATGAACACACATCCCATGGCTCTGGGAAGGAGCCAGTAGAGGGGAGCACTGACCACAGGGGCCTCTGGAGGAGCGATGCGGAGACCCTGAGACAGGATGCCAGCGTAGTTAGTGGTGCGTGAGCCGTGCCACAGGAGCTGACGGTTGTGCAGGTCCTTGAACGGCCGGAACCTCTGGTACTCTCCCTCTCGAACAATTTTGAAGATCTTGAGAGAGAAAAGAGTTGGTGGAGTTGTTTGTGGGTTCTAAAAAAAGCATAGTTTGGGTGTGTGTGTCTGTGTCCAACTCACCTCGTCTACTTCCAGTGTGTAGGTGTTGTGTGTTGCAGCGTGTGTGTTCTTGACATATTGCATAATGATCTCAGCCTCATTACTGTTCTTGTCAACCACCTGTGGAAAAAGTAAGCCATCAGTCAGGTGACCACCAAACACCAAACACGGCAATGATGGTAAATGATGGCTGAAAAAAAAGGCTCACTTCAATCTTGGTTTTGAGTTTCTCGTAGTTGATATCGATTGGATCCTTCCCGTTGTCCTCGGCCCCTCCTCTCAGCAGGCTGTAGGCCACCTCAATGTCCAACAGGTTGTCCAGCATCTGGACCTTGGACTGTACCAACACAAGAGACGCCTCTCATTATATACCCGAGTGGACCACATTCAGCACAGATAGTACATATATCTAGAGTGCAGAGGGGGTCAAAATGTAATGGACTGGACAAGAGTAGGTATCACTCAGTGATGGAGAGGTATCAGTGTCTAAACTACCATTGCCTTAGGTCACTTATGACTCAGCCAACCAGAAAATTAAACAAAGCCAATACAATAGGAAATTATTTGCAATGGCTATAATCATTGCTATGAAAGGTGCAGTGTGTAGGATTTAGTGGCATCTAGCGGTGAGGTTGCAGATTGCAACTAGGAGAAGCTACGGTGGCCTGTACTGGCCTATAAGATGCCAGTATGTACTAAATTCTACACACTGCACCTTTAATGTAATGGCTAATGCAACAATGCATAGCATGTTCTTACTGTCCATTTTCAATTATATCCAATAAATGAATAGATAATAAAATGAGGGGAAATCCCATGTGTGACATTCTTGCCTGAACGTAGTCCAGGTTGCTGAGCAGAGGGGGTTTCTTCATGCCAAAGTCATGGGGGATGAGTGTGTAGAAGCGGTTGGACAGGTCAAGGATCTGGGACTCGGCCACGCTGTCCGACACAGCCTGGGGTTGGGGGAAAAGCAGGCAACACGCTGGAGGTTACAGATGGCACAGATTACAGATTATCTTGTTGATCTCATAGGGGAGAATGTAATTGATGACCTTGTATGTGGGCACTGAAAATACATTATTACAACACAGTCAGGAACACTATGTTGTTAATTTGAGTGTACAAACATAATTATGACGCAATGTAGTTGTGACGCTGTCAAATCCTTGTTGGTAGGATTTCCACTTTACACTGTTTCATTTCAATGCACAGTGTAGTGTATCAAAAATATTTAACTTCATTAATGTTTAACCTTTGCCGAGTACATCTTGCTCACATACCAACATCTGATTTGATGCTTTTTAAGTGCAGCTTTACAGCCAGTAGAGGCTGAGGGGCCCATCATGTTCCACTGACCTGCTGCACCTCACTGAGGAGGGCGTAAGCACTCTGGATCTGCCTCTTACTAAGCTTCCCCAGGGGCATCTTCTGGAGGTCAATCTGCAGACAGAGGATTAATACAAATGATTCCCTTTATTCTCACAAGCACTTTAGCACTTTACTCTGTATTACATTTTATGATTGGGAAGGGCAGCATGGGACCACTATTGTTCTCCCCGAGTATGCAACATTAAGTGCCGTGTGGTTTTCTACAGCCTCATGTAACCTTACACATAAAATCAACAATACAAATAATATAAGAAAAAAAGAGCTCTGGTACCAGAGTCAGTAGATATCCAATTCAGTTTTTTAGTGAAAAAAAGTGGTACACTAATTATTTCACCATTGTTTTTCAAGGTTAAGGTGATCTCCGGGGACTAGATTCCTTCTCATCTCAGGTCCTGTCTGCACGCACACACACACACACACACACACACACACACACACACACACACACACACACACACACACACACACACACACACACACACACACACACACACACACACACACACACACACATTACCTCAAACTCCACCATGGCCTTCTTCATGCTCTCCACATCAAAGATCATTCTGATGAGCTCCTGGACGGGCTTGGCCAGCTCAGACTTGGTCCCGGCACTCTCCGTTAGCCTCTTCACCGCCTCCTCGTCCTGCCCGGCAACACAGACAATCAAGACCAGGGTAGGAGCCACCAATATATGCAACCTTCCCCGAAATCTAACAGAAACAACATCCTATCCGTTTTCATGGGATAGACAACCACGTGTTGCAATAGTAAGGAGCCGAGATCAAAATTACTATATGCACATACTGTGGTTTGCATTGCAATGGAAACCACTGAAGTTTATATTGAGTTTTCAAACGCTCAATTCTAATGCTGTTTCGCATATAATCCCCATTAAAATCAATCAATAAACCAAGGCGAATGACTAAATGTATGATTATCGGATGTATACCAGAGACGAGAGTGTTGACAGAGCGTGCTAGCTTGGGTAGAGTTTCCGTGTGCGTGTACCTGTCCGTAGTCGATCTCCAGTGGGTAAAACTTATTGGGGTACTTGGTGAAGTTGGTGCAGTTCCAGGTGTTGCCGGTCTTCTCCTTGTAGACGCCCAAGAAGTTGTCCATGGCGGAGAGCTTGTCGTGGAACTTGTCCAGCTTGTGGCCCCCGATGGTTGTGCCCACGCGGCCCCAGGACCTGAACACCCAGTAACTGCGGCGGACACCCAGCAATAGGAGCAACCCGGTTAGGGAGAGCTGATGGGCCCTCAAGGGTGCCAGCATGACTCAGTGGTGAGCATGGCAAGCAGCAAACTAGTCAAACACATGTCCCACATGATATATATAATCAAGATATTTATAATATAATACTATAAATAACTACATTAGAAACTATTTATATAATAAATAAATATGTAATATAATTATACAAAATATTTAAATGTGGATAAAGTATATTGTATAAAGCAGCAATGCAGACGTCACACTGTGTCCGCCTGCTAGTGGTCAACGTTGTTGACAAGCCACTGACCGCTTCTGGACGTCGTCCTCGAGGAGTTGCAGCTTGTAGTAGGAGTTGGTCCCACGGACGATGTCCACCAGGCCCAGGGTGGCGCTGTACATCTTCCCGCTCTGCTCCAGAACGTGGGCGCTGTTCTCCAGACCTGAGCGGAGGAGAGTTCTCATTCATAAGTAAGGGATGATGTACAGCGAGCCAGTCATTATGTAAGGGATAATGTACAGCCAGTCAGTCATTATGTAAGGGATAATGTACAGCCAATCAGTCATTATGTAAGGGGTAATTTACAGCCAGCCAGTCATTATGTAAGGGATAATATACAGCCAGCCGGTCATTATGCAAGGGTTAATGTACAGCGAGTGGGTCATTATGTAAAGGATAATGTACAGCCAGCCAGTCATTATGTAAGGGATAATGTACAGCGAGCCATCAATATCATGAGTGCGTACATTCTTAGCATGAGCGGCCACAGTGATCTCCTAACCCTCGCAGTGTTAGCGTCATGTTTTACCAACTGAGCCAGATGCACTTACCCGAGTCAGGGTCCACGGCAGCGCCTCCTTTCACTGTTAGCTTCATCTTCTTAGATTTGCTGCCCCCTGAAACAGAGTAGATATCAAAGCATGGGTTTCAACAAGGAATACTGGATATATCCACAGACAAACAATGGGCAGAAACCGACCAATCATGGCTGTCAATCAAAAAACATAACAAAGGGGTGGCTCCGTGGCTCAAGCCACTAGTGCGTAGTGATGCAGGTTCGATTCCGACATGTATAATAATGAGGCATTTACCTTCCTCCTCTTTCACGCGGCCGGTGCTCTTGGAGGCCATGGCCCCAGACTTGGAGGGCACCGTGGTAGCCTTGGCCTCCAGTTTGACCTCTGCCCCCCAGGGCGAGATGGCATGCACAGAGACCAGCTCCTGGAGAGACTTGCCCGACGCCTTGAGGTCCGTGAGGAAGTCCTCGGCGACCACTCGCACGCCCGCCTCCTTCGCCTCCTCCATCTTCTTGCTCATCTTCTCCACCTCCTCTGTGAGAACACCATTCATTTGATGGGAGACGTTTCTTAAGCTGATTCATGCGTTGCTCATTGCAGCGGTTGACATCAGAGGTGTTTGACATCAATTAGCGTCAATGCATATACACACTTGTAAGGAGGCGGGATACGTACTTGTGGTGCTGAGGCAGAGGTCTGCCTTATTGGCTGTGGGGGTTATCTTCCCGCCCAGCTCCTCCACCCAGGCCTTGAGCTCATCCTTGTTCTTCTTCAGTTTACCCACAGCCAGCAGCTTCATGCCCGTGAGAGGCTTGCCTACAAATAACATGCAAAACAAAGAACACATCAATTTGTTTCCTTTGTTTCGAAATTCAGTACTTCATCGCAGATTTTAGGTTGTTGTTGTATTTTTGTTGTTGCATTTTCTCAGATTTCTTTTTTTAAGAACCTTTCAAATTAAACAGACGAGGACGGCACGGTTATGACAAAAATTACAATTGCTATAATTTTGCCTGATATTGTGACTACCATTATTCAGATTATCGATTCAATTCATATTTTGTGTCACCTACTATATATAAAAAACTATCATAATAAAGCAATTGCTGAGTTGTACCAGTTTGTAATTTGATTTAATGTACCGGCCATACAAAATCAGATTCATATATGTTTTTTTAATAAATTAATTGAAACTATTCAAGATGAGCAGAGGCCAAAATCGCAATTTCGATTCATATGCAATTAAATGTGCAGCCCTATAACAGACACTGATGTTCTGAGTGGGTTCAAAGTCTGCATGACATGACATTAGGCAGGGGGCATAAAGGCGTCAATACTGACCAGCTGGGGCCTCTTCTGGGAGGGGTTTGTTGGACCCACTGGAGGCACTGGGGACAGCAGAGGCGACAGCCTGGGTCGTGGTGGGCTCCACCTTGGGGAAGATCCTGTCGTGTCGCTTACACTTGAACTTTTTGAGAAAGGGAACCTCGTGGAATTCCTGAACAAACATTAAGACATAATTTAAAAAAAAAGACAAATGTACATAAAAACACACATGCCATACATGTTAACTTGGCCTGTCCATTAGATGCAAAGACATTCTGTTTACTCAAATTATAAACATATACACTTGACATTCACATGATAATTTTAATAGTCGATCATCGCCTTTTACTTTGTATTAGGAGGATCTGTGAAGTAATTGCCGAGTAACCTAAATATAATAAAACACACCTTTGGGATGATCCAGTCATTACGGACGGGCGTCTTGGTGGTGAACACACACTTGGTCCAGGCAGAAATGTCCCCAGTGCAGTAGTAGGCATCGCCTTTGAACACCAGCTGCCCCTTGCACTCTGCACAAGGCTGGAGGGACCCAAACGCCATGCCGTCCGCCAGGCAGTCCACCACCTATCAGACAGACGGACAACACAAACTCTGGTCACAGAACACCAAGCCCAACAGCTGACAACCATCTTGTATATTACCTGTATGCACTGTGTTTACCACTAATAAATTAAAAAACTAACATTTCTGATTTCTATGGTTACTCTGCACTCTGTCCAGTTGCTGTTGTCTTTTTTAAACTACGTTGTGCAACACTACAACATTTTTTTGTAGCTACTCCAATTTTGATTGCATTGCTTTGATTGTTCTCAGCACTTCCCCCTCGTCCCCTCAGAACACAGAAAGGCACGTTTTAGCAAAAGCTTTGTTCCTTCTGCCGTCCTCAAACTATTTCTAATTAGTCTGTATGTATTCTGGAGTGTTGTGTTGTACTGTTTTGTATTATTACATCTTGTGTACCGTGTCTTTGTACTGTGTTAAAACGTGCGTGTTTGTGGAAATTAATTTCCTCTTTGCGGACAATACATTACTATCCATCTACCTACCATCTACTTGTAAGTGGCTTCGGCTAAAAAAGTGTCTGCTAGATGATAATATAAACGTAATTAAGTAGCACAACTTCTTTGTGGGAGAAGGGAGTGACTGGCGCATTTAGACAGGGGCAGCCTCCTTACATTGGACTCTCCGGAAGGCACTTCCTGGGAGTTGGCAATCAGCAACTCCTTCATGTCGTTGGTGGAGCAGTTCTTCTTCAGCTTGTCCTTGATGCCCCATATCAGCTGACTTTGCTCCTGCAGACACAAGGAAAAGTTAAAACGGTGTGTGCTTCAGAGGTCCCACATCTACCAAGGCACGTCACCATGAGATAAGAGACGAGTCATACCTTAAGTTGGTCTTCAAGCTTTTTCTTTTTCTCCTCTTCCTCCTTCTTTTCTTTCTTTGACACCCCATCCAAAACGTCCCCTTTCCTCTTTCCTCTATAGCAGCAAGAAACATCAAGTTACAAACAGGTCATCACGATGATGACCTATTCTAGAAGAACTTTCAAATTAAGAGGACTAAACTTTCTAACTAGGAGCAGAGGGAGACGGGACACCAGAGATAAGGTTCGGACAAACATCCCTGATGATAACACCTTCATTCATTAGGAAAATGAATTAGAGCATCGTCACCTGGTGGACAGACAAAAAGCAAACACACAAGCATGTTGGAGCATGCCTGGCGTCCCCAAGGTTCATTACCGGGAACACCTGGTCACAACATGACAGGGAAAATGTAATCAACACCTCACAAGATTTTCACTGTCCCAAAGTACCAAATTATGGAGACGCATTCCCTTGTCCCACGTCAACTCCAATGACCATCCCAAAGCACCCTGTTAGTCCGTCCAAGCCTGTGGAGAATGAAACCTATCCATAAACATCCCATTCCAGAAACAAAAGCCCCCCCCCCCAGGGGTTGACGACTGGTGTCTTATAAAAACCGCCCTCTCCACTCCAACTATCATTTATTCGTTCAGAATGGCTTTCTGAACAAGAGTTATACTCACTAGTTGGCTGCAGAACAACAGAATCATCCCAGGATGACTCGGGACCAGATCACTCGTTCATCTGTCCTACAACCAGCATAATTTAAATGCAATCTGGCGGCGAGACAATCTGTACACATCCATCATCTGCCTCTGTTCAAGACAACCATGGAGAACACCAGTTCGCCGCTGCAGCTCAACGCTTCTCTCCGGTCGCCGATGACCACGGCCAGCGTCTCCTCCTCGTTTCCGAACCCACTGAGGAACTCCTTCACTGGCCCCACCCCGTCCCCCGTGCCCCACGACGACCAGCCCTCCCCCAACGGCCCCTACATGGCGGCCGAGCTGATCATCGCCGCCCTCTCCGTGGTGGGCAACCTGATGGTGTGCGCCGCTGTGGGCCTCAACCACAAGCTGCGCACCGTGACCAACTACTTCCTGGTGTCGCTGGCCGTGGCCGACGTGTGCGTGGGCGCCGTGGCCATACCGTGCGCCATCCTGACCGACGTGGGCGTCCCACGCGACAACCTGCCGCTGTGCCTGGTGATGCTGAGCGTGCTCATCATGCTGACGCAGAGCTCCATCTTCAGCCTGCTGGCGGTGGCCGTGGAGCGGTACGTGGCCATCTTCATGCCCTTCCGCTACCAGGTGCTGATGACGCCTCGCCACGCGGTGCTGGTCATCATCGTCACCTGGCTGCTGGCCTTCCTCATAGGCCTGGTGCCGCTGATGGGCTGGCACAAGACGCCGCCGGCAGGCTCCTCCGGCCACTGCTTCTTCGTGCTGGTCATCGACATGTCCTACATGGTCTACTTCAACTTCTTTGCCTGCGTGCTGGCGCCGCTGGTGGTCATGTTCCTCATCTACGCGCGCATCTTCGCCGTGGTCAAGAGGCAGTTACGGCGCATCGAGGCCGAGCGTGGGGGTGGTGGCGGCGGCGGCGGCCGGGGTGCTGCGGCGGCCGGCGTCAAGCAGGAAATGAAGACGGCCTCGTCGCTCTTCCTGGTCCTCTTCCTGTTCACCGCCTGCTGGATCCCGCTGCACGTCATCAACTGCTTCCTGCTGCTCTGCCCCGGCTGCCCCGTGCCTTTCGAGCTGCTGCTCACCACCATTATCCTGTCACACGCCAATTCTGTCATCAACCCCTTCCTGTATGCCTACAAAATGAAGGCCTTCCGGGACGCGTTCAAGGCCATCTTGACGTGCTGTCGGACGCCGGTTCGAGGTGAATAGTTGGGGGAGGGGGGGTTCTGGACCGTCCTTGGATAGAGAGGATGCTGTGATGAGCAGTCCTGGAAGAAACCTTGGGTGTTTGATGCTAGGAGTCTAAACCGCCTAGCTACTATACCATCCTACCCAATCAAAATAAATGTATATACACACTCAGCTCGACAAGCCACTCTATGACTTCTGCAGTTACATTCGTTTGCACTAAGCCGTCCCGGAGAACGCTTACTGTTACTTTAGAGCTGCCGTCTCTCGCTCACCCTTCAGACTTCACCGCGGGCAGCCTCTTCTTCAGGTCCTCCTTGTCCTCGGCCCGCAGTGCGTTGAAGCCCTTGAGCTGGGCGCCGCTGTACTCGCACTTGAAGAGCAGATCCTCGCGGCGACTCACAAAGCACGCCGTGTGGTACCAGCGGTCGATGAGACCCAGCTGGGGCTTCTCCGGGTCCACCGTCTTCTTGGACACGCGGATCTGATCCTGAGGGGGCAGCGAGTTAGAATGAAACATGGACAAAATAATAGAACATTTTGTTTAGGTATGTGTGTGTGTGTGTGTGTGTGATGATGCTGAATGCCAGGCTCTTCAAAACTCTGCAATAGACCCTTTTTCACACAGCTGTGTCATCGTAGGACAAACACAGGTGTTGCTCATAAAACTTAGAATGGGTCTGCTACTTTTATGTACCAGGGTCCATGGTCCATGTGTGCCATCGTCACTAGTTTTGTGTACTATCCGGGCCCCGGTACATAAAAGGAGCAGCAGACCCACAATTAGTGTTCTGATCGACCCCTGTGTTTGCCTTACGACGATGCCTCTGTGAAAAGGGCCTTTTTAGTTTTTTTTGTAAAGATAAACACATGTAGTATATGATTGGTTATTATGGGATGGTCAGATGGGATGTGTACAGGAGGTGTAGTAACCTTTTCTATCTTCTGCTCGCAGCCTTTGCAGGTGCTGCGGTTAGACTTGGCGTACTCCACAGCAAAGTCATTGAGTGTCTTCTCTCCTTTGACTCCGCCTTTTGCGTCTCCTTTGCCTTCAAGGAGAGATTTTATTTTCAATTTCAACATCTAGCTAATTAACAAACTGTGAATACATGCATCTCGTATTTCTACACAAAACATGTAAATACGCAAGGAAAGAATGGGGAATGTCTTTTAGAATTGGAATCAGGGCAATACTAAAATACATACCTTATTTATATTTACATTTACATTTTTATGTATAACCATGATATGCAGCAAAACCCATCAAAAGTGACTCTCTCCCATGCGGGTACCTCCGGTGGCTCCTCCAGTCTCGATGGCCTTCTTGACTTTCTCCTGGTCCTCCCAGCGGAGGTCCGAGAAGCCAGCGATGTCCGTGGTGGACTGAGCCGCCGCCCGCTGCCAGAAGCAGGAGAAGTGGTGCCAGTGGGGGACCTTCCCGTCAAACATGGGCGACTGGGGACCAGAGGACAAGCAAGATGGGATTATTTATTTTTGTAATTAAACAATAAAATAATGTAATTAAGTTTAAAAAAAACAAAAAAAAACAGGTACTATGAATCAAATATTGCTCCTTTCCCTAAGGAAATGGGTTTATTATTATTATTATGCATATTCGTTTTGAGAAGGGTTAGTTCATGATATGCATTATTATTTACATATGGTTATGGTTGCCATGGTGCTAGGATCCTACAGATAGTTGCTCCAAATCTGTTCCCTTCAGTCGCCACCAGAAGAAATGCCAAGTTAAACCCCTGTAAACATGTTTCGCTGATGGACTTGGGGTGATTTTTTGGTAGATAAATTAAGTCTTAAGGCTTATTTTTAAACTCACGAACCAAATGTTCACTTTTAAGTGGACTTATTGGGTCTTATGATAAGACGAAACGCACTGAGATGCCAGACTGGTTCTGCACTAGTGACGACGCGTGGCGCAGCCTCACAAAGTTACTCATCAACGTCAACACTGAAACCCGTTTAAAGACGTCGGTCTCGGAACCGGACCGTCGTACGCATGGCGCTGGGCTCCGTCCGCCTCCGTGCGGGTCGCATCAAACCAGGCCAGGCTGGGACTGATGACACGTTTAATTATTCTTTTGTGGTCCCGTTAGCTCTTTAATTGCTAACAGCGGCCTTCCGTAGGGACGCACAAAGCCGTTGGAAACTACAAACAGCCCGATACAGAATAATAATAATGGCTGTCTTCACACGGAGGAAACCACCGAACACTTCGGACCGAGCGGCCGGACCGCGCGGTGCTGAGCTGACCCAGCAGGGGACGGGTGCAGACCCGGGACCGCATTACCTGCACCATGATGGCCATCCGCAGCGAATCCTTAGCGATGTTTTCCTTGCATTTCTTGCACGACGCACGGCCGCTCTTGGCGTACTCGGCCTTGTAAAGCTTGTCTTCGTTTGAGTCCGCCATGACGGTTTGAAATATCGATGCGTGAACACGGCGGAATGAATCAGTCCAACTTCCCGGTGTCGGTACTGTGCTGCGGAGGAGGAGGAACAACAAGCGACCCTCGTGCGCACGGCAGCAGAACCCCGCGCTGCGCGCAGACAACACTAGCGGAGCGGGAGCGGCCGATCCAGCGCAGACAGCACTAGCGGAGTGGGAGCGGCCGATCCAGCCATAGACATCTTATACACTTGTATCAGATGTCTATGGATCCAGCCAGAGCTATAGAGATTTAATTTAGTAATTTTCTGTGATTTAGTCATTACTGATTATAATACATGAGGGGGATATAATTAGCTAATGCATAATTTCAGTGCTGTGCAGTTTATCAGTACTGTCCTACTACAAGGGAAATGTTTCAACTACGATCAACTACGTTCACATGCTGGAAGAACATGCAGTGGGTTTATTTATTTTAATTGATTATAATATGTTGTATTTGTATTTGAAATAATTCAATGTAAATGCGAATGTGAATATAAATAATAATAATAATAATAATAATGATGATTATAATAATATATTGTATTTGTATTTGAAATAATTCAATACAAATGTGAATGTAAATCTTAATAATAATAATAATAATAATAATAATGTATAGGTAGAACATACTCGCAGAAAGACCGGGGTTTATTTAGTAAAGCAACAAAAATAAAATATACAAAGTTTTTAAGTTTAAGTGTCAATGTAGACAATGTGAATGTCTTTAACAAAGTGGAGGTTTTGACTGAAAGCTAGCTATTTATAAGTACACACAGTCAAAAATATACAGTACCTGTACACAAATAAATACATGGTTTGATTTATACTTTTTGGACTTTTTGTGGCCACTGATACATTGTTGGTGAATTCAAATCCATAATGAATGGACACCCTGTTAGCAAAAATGCACAAACTAGTAGTACTACCAATCTCAAAAAGAAAGAAACAATACAGTTTAAAAATGCTAAGAATGCAAAATGATACAGTATAAAATATGTGCTCGATAACTTTAGGTAATCAATAATAAGTAAGAGGTTCCAGAGGTTTTTCACAGGTTTTCTTGAGGTATTCTGTGTTTTTGGCCTTAAAATCTGAAAACTCACTAATGTCTATACAACAGGTTATATTATAGGCTACTGTTGTATTATATGGTATTTTACTATTAAAAGTATGTTGGCCTTAAAGCATTTCGTGTTTAAGAGTATACTGATATGGCATAACAATATCAAAATCGTTTTAATCGGCTATTTGAAATTCTCCTTCGGCACTAAACTTAAAAAATAAAAACAAAATAGATACACTTCTTTCCATTCACTGTCCTTCAGTAAGTTGTGATATACCATACACAGAAAATCTTTAGGCGGGATATGAGGCAGGTAAGAGAGAAAGAGTATGCAGGGCTCTTCTTAGCCAGCTACCCTTATCTTAAGAAAATAAATAAAACATAATGTAACATGGCAGGTTCTGAATGAGATGACCCCTGACCCTTGACCCCTGAGGGAACCCCTCAGCACTCAGCCTTGCAGGGTGACACATTTAGGTTTCCATTGGGCTCCCTCATCTTCTCCTTGTTCCTGGCCTGCACCAGCCCAAACACCACCTCGGCCAGGGTGTGTCGGGCGCCGGATCGCGTCTTGGAGTGTCGTTCTTTGCGGCTGTGGGAGTTCTTGTTCCGCATGCTGCCGATGAAGTAGGTGCGGACCTTCCCCTTGCTCTCGCTCACCTGAAACGACAGCAACACTGAAAGTGTTAGCATCCCCTGCCTGCAGACCGCTTTATTTTCATTAGGTTTTTAGTTATCAAGTTATCAAGAAGGATTAATAACAAGTAGTTGTTAAATTCATCACGGAACTACAACCACATCTTATTTTGTCATTCTATGCATCATTGTGTTTTCACTGTTCTTCGTGCTTGTCTTATTCGGTTATTTTTTACTAATGTGCCTTGCCGCCACTCAATGCATTTCCCTTGTAGGACAGTACTGATAAACTGCACAGCACTGAAATGATGCATTAGCTAATCCCCCTCATGTATTATAATCAGTAGCACCAAGCAGGGCCACTTAAGCTAACATCCAACCTCATTCCTTCCAAGTACTTCTCTCTTGCTCTCGCCTTTTCACACAATTCAGCCACTCACCCCCTTGATGAAAATCTCTCCCCTCAGCTCCAGCATGAAGCCCCAGTCAACCAGCAGCTTCTGGGTGACATGGGGAACCTGGATGCGGCCGCTCACCCCAGTGCTGTCCATACGGCTGGCCAGGTTCACCGTGGTGCCCCAGATGTCGTACTGTGGCTTCGTGGCACCGATGACCCCGGCGATCACTGGCCCATGGGCGATGCCTGTTCCAATACACAACATAAGGAAACAGGGTGAAACTTTAAGAGCTCCGAGAGGCATGATGGTGCTTATTTGATTTAAAGTTGTATGATGATGAAGGCAATGTGTGTGTGTGTGTGTGTGTGTGTTGTGTGCATGTGTGTGTGTGTGTGTGTGTGTGTGTGCGCACACGCGCATGTGTGCATCCACTTACCCACACGTAGCTGAAAGTTTTTGGACGTGTGCCTATTAATCTCCTTCAAGGTCTCCTGCATTGCTAGTGCGAAAAGGACCAGCTCACTCAAGTGGTTCCATTCAGTTTTCCTCCCCTGTGTGTGTGTGTGTGTGTGTGTGTGTGTGTGTGTGTGTGTGTGTGTGTGTGTGTGTGTGTGTTTGTGAAAAGAGAAAGGTGAAATGGAACAAGATATGAAAAAGTGATGGTAACCTTCACTGACAACAAGGACTGCACCAGCAGTCCAATTAAATTGAAGGGAAGTGAAAACATTTTGAAATGTGTTCCCACTTGTTTGTCGGGCGCCAGACCAGAGGCAGCCATGTAACAGCTGCCGATGGTCTTTATCTTCTCCACGTAGTGGAAGTAGGACTCCTCCAGCAGCTATTCAGTAGATAAACGAAAATGGAAAATGAATGTGAACAAAGTATACTAAAATGAGCAAACAAAGAAGTACATCAAGTAGGAAAATCCACATTCAAGTCTCTGTATTAACAATGAGTGGAGAGGGAATGGTATATGGAGATTTTGCAATGAAGGGAACTTGTACTGAAATTAACACCTTATATGAATGGCTTTGCATTTATTTAACAACTGCCACAACACATGCCTCTCTTATACCACACACACACACATTCATACATTGATGGTGAGGTTAGCCATGCCTCACCAACAATGGTCAGAGACCATTGTTTTAATCAGTTGAGTTAGGGGTTCATTGTGGTCTGTGAGGAAGCCTCTATTGGTCATGTGACCTTC
This sequence comes from Merluccius polli, assembly GCA_030340625.1. NCBI lineage: Eukaryota > Metazoa > Chordata > Actinopteri > Gadiformes > Merlucciidae > Merluccius > Merluccius polli. The sequence goes on from JAOPHQ010006551.1 coordinate 273,669, forward strand.
CAGACAACCTGTTAGGCTGCTGTACTTCCTGAACCCCCTTTGTGGTTGACGTACATCTGTAGCGCACGTTCACCTCGTCAAAGCCAGCAATGATCTCGTTCAGCAGGCGCAGGCAGTCCACCCCTTCGTGTTTGATCTCTTTCTGCTCATAGTAGTCGTTGAAGCCAGCGATGGAGGCGAACAGCACCCCCACTTCATCGTAGGACTGGGAGTAAAGCTCCTGCATGAGATGAGACAATGAAGCTTGTTGTTCCAGAGGAAATGTACACATATATCATGCTATGTTCGCCATGAAATATGTATTTGAAGCCAGCATTGTGCTTGAAGGACCTGAGCGGTTCGAGTTCAATGGAAAACAAATGGGTATATGGGGAGGTCACGGTTGTAGTATATTTCTTGCACCTCGTCATTCTTGCTTCTCTCCAGAAAGTGTCGGGCCACGTGGGCCGGTAAAATGTTGTGTAGCAAACACTCGTTGTGTTCACGTAACTCCCTCATGTCCTCTACTTCCTGTTGGGCCTGCAGACGCCACAGGAAGTCCAGCCTGGCTGTGGCCTCCCACTAGAGAGACAAGAAGAAGATGAAGATGAAGATGAAGAAGAAAATATAAGAGGCGGGACAGAAACTGTGGATATGTCACATGGCTCTAGCTGTTTTATGTTATAACGGTATCATCATCATCATCATCATCATCATCATCATCATCATCATCATCATCATCATCATCATCATCATCATCATCATCATCATCATCATCATCATCATCATCATCATCAGTTTATCAAGGTATATATAATAAGTCTGTAACGTTTTTAGTTACAACTACAACAGCATCTTGATCAACTAAACCAGGGGTCAGCAACCCGCGGCTCCGGAGCCGCATGCGGCTCTTTGATCCCTCTGATGCGGCTCAGCTTTTGAAAATAATTACCGGTAATGAGTATTTAATTAAAATGTATTTCATTTTAATTTGTTCATTTTCAACAAAGGCAAAAAAAACCCCGTTATATGCAGTGTTATTTCATTTTAAATTTCAAAAGGGTTTTGTGGCTCCCAGTGTTTTCTTTACTGTGTGAAACGGGTCCAAATGGCTCTTTGAGTGGTAAAGGTTGCCGACCCCTGAACTAAACCAAGTTTGAAACAGAATCCAACCTGCCGTCCATTGTAGAAAACAGCGACCAGAAACATAGCCACGAGAAGTATTGAGATTCCTTTTCTCCGCAGATAGTTTGACCTGTTAGGTTAGGGAAGGAGGGAGGATATAAAGGTAGGCAGAAGACAGTGTTATTTCACCATATTTGGTGATAATAAAAAAATAATTACAAAAATAAACAAGACTAAAATAACTTGTTTTGTGTCTGGTCTGATTTTGCTCATAGACTCCATTTCAACTCTGTCAAGTTTTTTTCCCAAAATGGCCACAAAAACAATTATCTGAAACTGAGTGCGAGCTGTTGAGAATCTTTACATTGAAAGTAAACCTCGGGATACCACTGACCTGTGCAGCGTGTCTTGGCTGAGCGTGTGGAAAGCCAGGTGAATAAGGTAACAGTAGGTAGCCACGGCCAGCAGCAGCACGGCCAGCTTCAGCTGGGAGTTGAGACGCAGGTAGACGGCGCAGGTCACCATGGCGATGACCCCGCTCAACACAAAGAACTGTCCGGTCGGTCGAGTATGAGGGAGGGATTGAGGAAGTGGGAGAGGAGTAAAAAAATGGACTTTGTATTTTTTAATGTGTGAATTGATTTTTATTATTATATTGACAAGTCCTATTCATACTTTAAAAGGTCAAAATTTGACCCATAAACATATATGATAATATATAAATATTTTTTTATATAGTGAATCGTCGAGAGAAGAAACATTAAGCCTTTCTTGTGATTGGCCTACTTTGAAATTGCGGTAGTCAGTCCCAACGATACATACATACAGGTTGGTGTGACTTAAGGCTTACCTCTGGGTAAGTGCAAAGGCTGAGAGGTCGTTGGTTGGGTGAAGCAGCGCTGTGTCTGTCTGTCACCTCAGCAACTGTTGGCTCCCTTTCCCCTAGTATGCACCACCACACCTGGAACAACACACATATATGAAAAACTCTTTATCTTCATTTTTTTAGTAAAATGACGGATACATCCAATTTCTTTTGAAATAGTTATTATTATTCTGCACAATCTCACACAGAATGTTATTGTTCTGTGTTGCTGCAAGTAAAATCCACACACCATGTCAAAGGAGGCCAAGCCGAAGTTGATGGCGATGGCGGCGAGGGTGAGCAGGTTGCGGGCGCTGTTGTTCTCGTGGATCCAGCAGCAGGCCTGCTGCAGGACCCAGGGGGCTCGCCTGAACTCCTCGGCCAGCGCCAGCAAGAGCAGCAACAGGTAGGCCAGCAGGAAGAGGGAGAACTGGAGCACTACTGGGTATTGCCTGCCCAGCAAAGGAAGAGGAGGAGGATGATGAACATTTGAAACTTAAAAGATACAATTGGGCTTGTACATCGCAACATCACATCACATTTTTGGTAATTGTTTATTCATTCATTGTGAAATTATTTCTCATTATGGAGAGACATTGTTGTGTTTGAAACTGCCACAGCATTTTTCATGTGAGATGTGGCAAAACAAAGTTTTCATTAGCCTAGGTAAGGGTATATTTACGTCGATTTAGGATTTTTAAGTACTACAAACAGAGACCTCTCTATATGGTGGCGTATCGGCAACAAAGAATCCCATGATGCACCCTGATGAATAAGCTTTATATGCAAGATTTTGTAATTTATATATATATATATAAAAAATTAAATACAATTATTTATTATTCATAATTGTATATTTAATATTATTATTTAATATGATGTTTTCTTGCATTTCAAACAGCATAAAAGGTGCTTCACAACTGACACAACACAACAAGAACAATAAACAATGGTCTACCTGGGGGCGGGGATGAGGGCCTGGGCAGCCATGAGGAAGAGGAGCATGATGAAGGAGCAAACCAAGTTGGAGTTGAACATTTCGTCTCTCATCTGGGAGAACTGGGGGGTAAGGAACGAACATGAAAACGCATTCATAAATATCACAACAACAATGAACAACATAACAAAATACAATTTATGTAATCAAATGTAATAGAGAGCACTTTAAAACAAGACAAATGCAGGAACTACAGAAAGCAAACAAAATAATGTTCATTAAATTAATTAAAATAAAGTCATTAATAATAATGACAATGCCATAATGACATCATCGCACTCCATCTCAACTGCTTCTCCTAACTCCCATTAAGTGCTTGCATGCTATCTCTCAGGCCAATCTAAGTACCTCATCATGTAGCCCCCGCCCCTCTCTGCCACCAGTAGCCTCAGTACTAGTAGGACTTTTTTTATTCAAAACATTATTTATTGAGTTTTGTTTGTTTTTCAATAAACAATACACAATGAACACAACATCAGTACTAGTAGGACTGCTCTAAATCAATTGTGTATTGGCAAATAATTGTGCATCCACAATAACCCAGTGCACAGTACCAGCGAAATAGCCCATGCACAGCTGAAATAGATGGAGATTTTCATTTTATAGCATTTAGCTCCATTCACCCCCCCATGCCCATTCTACACTGTCTGTCCAGCACTCTGCCCCAGGTGCTCAAGCATGGTACTGCAGTCTCTTTCCTGGCACATGACAGTGAACGCGTGGCATAGCTCTCTCTCTCTCTCTCTCTCTCTCTCTCTCTCTCTCTCTCTCTCTCTCTCTCACCTTGCTCTCAATGTGTGTGTCCTTGAAGACCAGCGTGATGGGGGCGATGTGCTCGTGGTGCATGCGCTCGCCGCTGCGCAGCTCGATGGCATGCTGGATGCGCTTGTTGATCTCCTTGGCGGTGGACTGGTGGGCGTTGGGCAGCTGGGGCAGGGAGCCGTTGGTGAAGGAGGCCAGGATCTGGAGGGAGAGGTCAGGGGTGGTCATCACGGGTTCATGCACCGGGGGCCGATCACAATGAAGTTACGCTGCTGGGTTCATGTGAAGTCCTCAGGAGGACAAACATTTAATCCAATTGCCTTTGCTGATGGGATTCAACTCTAAGGATGAGATTAAATTATTGGACAAAGGTGTCTGCTCCATGACTAAATGCCTAGGGAAAACATTAACTTGGCAAATACGTTTAGATGTTTTACAGATGTTTTCTTGACGATAGGGAAATCAATCGATCCACTGATTGACTTTTGAGAACACGATAGTAGATAGATAGATAATCATGTGCTGCTAGATAATTCACGTCACTTTGTCATTTATCGATGTCTCTACTAAATAAAAAGGAATTTATAGTCTGACCCATAAATCAATACGAATGACTTCCTGCCTGCTACTTACACAGTTCATATCCGTGATGTTGCCAAAAGGCAGCTCTGGGTTCCAGGTGCGATTCGTCTTCACCGTTTTGCTGGGTTCCATCTGTTCCACGGCGGTCCCTTTCTCGGGAGGACACACGAGGAAGGTGTCAATCTTGTGTTTCCGCAGAAACTCGCTCCTGTCCGCGCCGTGTCCCAGTTCGGTCTGGTAGACCCCGTCTAGGCAGTCCAGTGTTGCCCGAGAGATGTGAATGCGTCTGGATGAGAGCGGTGGAGAAGCAAAGTTTATAAATGAAATATAGTTGCATGAATAGAGTAGCATAGCATAGCATATACAAAGCATACAAACACATTCACATAGTCATCACATTTCACTCAATCACAATCACACATTGCGTAATAAGTCATCCAGCAGATGTTGACGCCCCTGGGTTAGTCTGTCGGGATCGAACCCGGTACCTTTTGGCTGGGACAAACACCCTGGCCAGTAGCCAGTACAGTATCCTTTATATACTATACTACTATATATGTGTATAACGTGTAATATTGAGAAAAATAGCTTTTATACAGCGTGTCATGTGCCATGCAATTTCAACCCGATGAGCATTTGCTTAAACTACTTGGAAATGGAATTACTGAATGTAACACTCAAACTATATTGTATAACATACATAAGACAGTACTATTAGTCAGCATTCTTGGTGGCCATCTTGTTACAGACACAATGTTCGGCCCTCTGGTACACTCACCCAGGGATGCCTCCAGCCTCCATCATGTTAGCGATGCCCACGTCCCAGGACCACACATCAAACTGCCACTTCTGCAGGCCAAGGACCCCACATAGCACTGAGCCTGAGTGAATCCCAATCCGCATGTCCATGTCATAGTTCAGGTGTTTCCGCACTTGCCTGAGTAGAAAATATTAGGAATACGGTGTATTGATAAAGAGAGACTGCACAACCTTTACAATCATGTGTGTGTGTGTGTGTATGAAGTGAGTAATTGTTACCAGGCAACAAAATAAAAAAGAATAATAGCAATGAGCAGCTAAGACTCATTATGGTTGTTCTCTGTACCACACTAGGAACCATTGCTATGGCATATACATAGTCATGTAAAGACTATTCTGACCCTGTTCTTGCATATGTTCAAGATAAATGTAGTGGAGTAATAAGAATATGATCATGACTTCTAAATATCAAGCTTTGGTTGAACAATGTTTTATATAATGAATGCTCCTGTTTTTGCTCCTGTGTCTGCTTCGTCCCTGTTGGATGTACTTGTTTTCTTTTTGTGTGTTTTGTTTTGTATAAGAATATTGATTTTGCATTCTTACTTTTTTTATTGTATAATTTGCTTTTTACTTATTTTGATTATTTGCAGGACATCATTGTGAATGAGAGCTTTCTCTCAACTGGTTTTCCCCTGGTTAAATAAAGACGAGACCCCGTGTCTCAATGAGATCACCTGTCTAAATAAAGGTTTGAAAAGAAAAAAGAAAAACGACGCAAAATACCATCATGGTTCTTTAGTGTAGCAGTTGGGAGAGGGACTGACCGTATGGTGCTGATCATGGCCAGGCCCATCTCCACACAGTAGCGGGCGTGGGCACGCTGGGGCTCAGGGACCCCAGACACGCAGTAGTAACAGTCCCCCAGGATCTTTATCCTCATACAATGGTGTTCCTGTTAGAAAATGTAAAAAAAAAAACAACAGCAAGGCACTGATAAGGCTGATCTGGTGCGGCCTGAAGTAAGCGGCTTAGAGGGGATAGATACTAATTTGATTACATTTGTTGAAATGGATTGATTACATTTGCTCTGGGTGCGGTATCAAATAGGCAACCATTCCCTTATGTTGAAGTTCCATCTCTTTATTTTATAAACATATTGTAGAGTGAAACATGCCTTCACTTTACTGGGTTTCTCATTTTCTTTTTGTATCCTATTTTTTAGCATGTTGGCAGCTCATCTGCAATTAAAAAACGACCATACCCAACCAATGAAACCCAATGTATAGATCCATACGCGTACCTCTGCCAGCCGATCGAAGCGCCCAAACAGCTCATTGAGTACTTTGACCAGCTCCTGAGCAGAGAGGTTCATGGACAACAGGGTGAAGCCCTTGATGTCAGCAAAAAGAATACTGTGGAGAAGAGAGAGATTCAAAGAAACATGAAAGACTGGATGGAATGGAGGGAATGAGTGTGTGTGTGTGTGTGTGTGTGTGTGTGTGTGTGTGTGTGTGTGTGTGTGTGTGTGTGTGTGTGTGTGTGTGTGTGTGTGAGTGTGTGTGTGTGTGTGTGTGTGTGTGTGTGTAAATATACCTGACATCTTTGTACTGGTGAATGTTGATCTTGTGAAATTCCTGTGTGAGTGTGAGTGAGAGAGAGAGACAGCGAGCAAGAGAGAGAGAGAGAGAGAGAGAGAGAGAGAGAGAGAGAGAGAGAGAGAATGTGCAAGTGTGTGTTTGTTTATGCACATGTGTGTGTGTGTGTGTGCTTGTGTGCATGTCTGTGTGCGTGCGTGTCTGTCTGTGTGTGTGTGTGTAAATATACCCGACATCTTTGTACTGGTGAATGTGGATCTTGTGAAATTCCTGTGTACTGAGCTCATCCTCTAAAGTTATCGTATCAGTGATCGTGTGTGTGTGTGTGTGTGTGTGTGTGTGTGTGTGTGTGTGAGTGTGAGTGTGAGCGAGAGAGAGAGAGAGCGAGCGAGCAAGAGATAGAGAGAGAGAGAGAGAGAGAGAGAGAGACAGATAAAGAGAGAGAGAGAATGTGCATGTGTTTGTTTGTTTATGCATTTATGCATTTGTTTGTGTGTGTGTGTGTGTGTGTGTGCGTGTGCGTGTCTGTGTGCGTGTGTGTGTGTGTGTGTGTGTGTGCTTGTGTGCGTGCGTGTGTGTGTGTGTGTGTGTGTGTAAATATACCTGACATCTTTGTACTGGTGAATGTGGATCTTGTGAAATTCCTGTGTACTGAGCTCATCCTCTAAAGTTATCGTATCAGTGATCGTGTGTGTGTGTGTGTGAGTGTGAGTGTGAGCGAGAGAGAGAGAGAGCGAGCGAGCAAGAGATAGAGAGAGAGAGAGAGAGAGAGAGAGAGAGACAGATAAAGAGAGAGAGAGAATGTGCATGTGTTTGTTTGTTTATGCATTTATGCATTTGTTTGTGTGTGTGTGTGTGCGTGTGCGTGTGTGTGTGTGCGTGCTTGTGTGCGTGCGTGCGTGTGTGTGTGTGTGTGTGTAAATATACCTGACATCTTTGTACTGGTGAATGTAGATCTTGTGAAATTCCTGTGTACTGAGCTCATCCTCTAACGTGCTCATATCGGCTATCATCTCCAAGGCAACAAAGGGAGGCAGGATAGACAGCACCAGACGTTCCTGATTCAGATCAAACAGAACCCATGAGAAACATTACATGTGATGAATCACGGCAATCACACCATCGGTCACAAAAAGTCAAGAATTAAGTGACATTAAGAATATATTGGTCCTGCGTTCAATTTTGTTCATTTGGTACAATTTCCCTGAAGGAAACAATTTCACTGAAGGACAACTCTCGCTCGTTTTCCTTCAGACACACAGTCACAAGTAAATGATAAATGATCATAGACCTTTCTTAGAGTAGGCCCAACACACTGGCTTACAGCGTACCTGCCGCTGGTTCTCTATCTCCAGTTTGAGGCGTCCCTCGATGCAACGGCGGGTCTCAAGAAAAGCCTGTCTTTGGGAGCGGTCCGTCAAATAGTGAATGAACAAGCCTGCTGTGTTCATCCCAAAGTACAGCAGGCCTTTGGCAAACACCTGCGTGGAAGATGAATAACACAGTAGATAATACAGTCCTGTAGGCTGAATCGGATCAAGCGCTACCGGGCCCTGGCTTAAAACAGTTTGAGAAAGGTTGCAGGAGGGGATCTAAGTAGTAGAGGGAGAGAAAAAAAAAATTAAAGGAGGATATGAACATCATCGTTCACCTTTCTCAACAGCACCGCATCGTGGTAGCAGCGCGCCACCTCCACCCCGAGGTGCAGTCCCGAGGTGAGGGTGCCGGCGCACATGGCCCAGAGCAGGGGCAGCGGCAGCAGCGTGTACGTGGCGAACAACGTGAAGAGCACGTACCACGAGGGGTCCCTCTCCAGCCCGTACGCCAGCCCCCCGAGCACCTGCATGGTCTGGGACAGCCAGCTGGCGAGGCCCGTGAAGTGGAGCCACCGCGGCGTCATGGAGTCCTTGCACGTCAACACCACGACGCACAGCGCCACGGCGAACGCCATGAAGAGGCCCGTGAGATACCCGCGCAGGGTGTCCGGCGTGGTCTCGGGCGCCAGCACCAGGTACAGCACCAGGATGTGGAGTTTGGCCACGGCGTCGATGACGTTGGTGACGACCAGCGAGGTGCGCCGCTGGCGGGACGAGTGCTGCTGGTAGAGTTTCTCCAGGTCTCTGGATTTGAACGTATGCCTCAGCGTGGGGATGTAGACGCCGCGCACGGTGCGGCCCCAGCGCACGAAGAAGTCGGCGTCGCTGACGTAGTCGCCCGACGAGGCGCTGCTGCCGTGGGTGCTGGTGGAGCTCCGCTCGTGGAGGGGGAAGACGCGAGCCATGGAGGACCGCCGCTTGGTGACGCCGCGCGAGGCCTTGTTGCGGATCTGCCGGTTGATGACCTCGATGTAGGCGTCCGTCACGAACATCTTGCGCGCCGGCTCCACGCCCACCTGTGGAGCGCACGAGAGGAGCATGACCTCTGTGATGACCTCAGACCTCAACTCATACTTAAACCTGCACTATGTGAGTTTTTCTACTGCAGCTATTTACTCCATACAAAAATATATGAACAAGAAAGTTTTCTCAAGAATAAAATGAATGGGGAATAAAAAATGTTCTCTTTAAATCGTTTTATTCTGATCCATCCAAATATATAGCTATAACTGTCGCTACAACTCAAGCCACTAGAGGCTGCCATGGGAAAACGTACATAGTGCAGATTTAAATTGTAGAGAAATACATTGGCAAAACGGACACACGAAACAGTAATCTTTGGGCTCTTGATATTTTACTTTGAAATATTTCCAGGGAGAACTGCAACTGTCCCTTCATTTATGTGAGGTTGTTGTTTGTTGTTGTTGTTGTTGTTGTTGTTGTTGTTGTTGTTGTTGTTGTTGTTATTTACCTGTGCATTCAGCTCCTTCTGGGTTATGATGTGTTTCGCGGCTTTCTGCCACATCATCTTTTTCCGGCGAAGCCCGGGGGACAGCGGGGTGATCTGGTAGGTGGGCCCGTGGAGCTCCATGGTGGAGACCATTGTTGTCTCTGCAAAGGTCACCATGGCGATGACCTTCAGCTGACCCTTCAATGCTGTAGGTGTCAGCTCAGAAGATCAAAGTAGTCTGAAGAAAAAGGGGAGACATTTTTCATCAAAGAGATAAGATCATCATCGATGAGATAAGACAAGCAATAAGCCATGTTTAGCAATGTGGCCTTGGTGTGGTTGTAGCATAACCACAGAGGTATACTATATAGTACATTTGCTAAGTGAACACCCAAAAAGACATGGGATTATGTGGCTGTTCTTTTTCACATCTAGAGAAAAAAAATTGCAATTTACAATCTCTTTAGCAGATTGCACAACGTATGACAGATTAGGTCATCGAAAAAGACCACCAAAAATGGAAGGACAATAATGATGAATATACATGGATTCAATTTTGAAAGCTTTTATATGGTATATATATATATATATATATATATATATATATATATATATATATATATATATATATATATATACTTTTAGCTAATATATAATTAGTGGAGATAAAAAGCAACTGGATACATAAATCATGTCCTCAACACCTACATAAACAATAACATTGCATAATGGTTGCAACACAATGAACTTTGTAGTGTTTGTACATGTCTGTGGGTTGACATGCCAAAACAACATGCTTTGGGGGGCTTTTACGAGCAACTGAGCTGGTTGTCAGATTTACCCCTGAGCTGACTAATGCTCAGAGATAAACTTTCTGTCCGTCTGGTTCTATAACCGTTGACCGCTTCCCCCGCCCACACACTCACGTACTCCACCATCCAAAGTCGCTTCACAATGTGTTTACAACCAGTACCAAGCTATAGTTTAAAATGTAGAGGTGAAAGTCATCCACACAGGTTCCCACCATCGACAAGACATTGTAATTAGGAGAAGAGTAGTTTTGTTGCCGGAAAACTGATAACGCTGTCGCTACAACACTATAAACCTATTAGGTGTAAACAACATTCCCGGCAGATAACCAAGTCAGTACTTGCCACTTGGTCCTTAAACCATCAAAAAGTGACATGATACATGTACAATGGATAATCCAAATCAAATAATTGATACAGCATAGAATTACATTAATTACAATGAAATATCCTCATGCTGTAATAGATTGTAGCTGCAAGAGACAAGAAACATCATCAATAACAAAAACCAACCTGCATTCTGTGCACTAGTATTTCCACTCCTGATGTCCAGAGGCCAAATGCAATAGTGGATATTTAACTTGACAAGTAACTCCTGCATAATCCACTTTTCCTGAATCCCCTTCAGCCACAACTTTAGCCCAATCTGAAATTCAAGGCACAAGGCAAAATAGAAATAAATGTCAAATTAAATTAACATTCCTATCCAAATCATAACAGGTTAAAAAATGAGGAAGAAGAAAAAGAAGAAGAGGATGATACATTTATTGTTGTAGTTGGCAGTTGGGAGATACTCATAAAGTCAAGTCAAGGGATTGCCACATAGAAGAGCTTCAGGAGTGAGTGGTCCAAAGAGGATTACTTGGAGGAGTGACAGCAGCCACTGTCACTCTCCTGCTAACCCACGTCACAGCTCCACAACCACAACCACTACAACCTGCACAGTGCTCTCCCTCTCTGTCTGCCTGTCTGTCTGTCTGTCTGTCTCTCTCTCTCTCTCTCTCTCTCTCTCTCTCTGGTCTAGCTAATTAGTTTAAAATGGAATAGTTGTGAGTCACTTTAAGCCTTTTTAAGTGCTTATTGTTATATTTAATGTGACTTGATCAAGCGTTGTGTCCTTTTAGGGAAAAGCAACATTTATTTATGTATTAATTAATTAATTCATGTATTACAGTAATTCATCTTTTTCGATTAATTTGTAGTGGTACTTTTTTCCCTAGTCTCACAGAGCCAGCCTTTCAGGATGAGTCACATGACGTAGTGCAAATGAACAGAAGAGGCCGTTATTCGTTCGCTGTTTATTTAACCATAACGACCACAATACATGAGGTCTGTTGATGCTCTGTTTTATTGTTTGTTTCTTTGTACTGTTCTTTTTTCTTTTCTTTTTTTTAGCAATGTACTCTTGTGAAGCACTTTGTGGCGGTATTCTGGGAAAGGTGCTATACTAAATAAACTTTACCTACTTACTTACATGAGGTCTGTTGATGCTGTGTTTTATTTATTTATTTCTATTCTTATAGTTGTTTTTATTTTTAAAACATTTTATTTCAATTCTTATTGTTTTATGTAAAGCGCATTGAGTTGCCATTGTGTATGAAATGCGCTATATAAATAAAGCTGCCTTGCCTTGCCTTACTTAAAACATATTTACAGTGGTTGACAACAGGTGTTATGCTCATTTGATACTATGTCTTTCCAAATGTGCACACCTGCAATGTTTGCTTTCCTTTGAAAACCAATTAAAGGCATTTCTTACTCTTGAAGAGTTACCATGGTACGACAATGCTTGCTTTTTTTCCACTATTGTGTATTCACTGTACATGGTATACACTTGAACTTGAACCTGCTCGTACCCGTCGGGAGGGTGAGTGAATGAGACAAAATGATTTGATTGACTGATCAGCATCAGCATGGGGCCCGTGGATCCTGGTGGACGTAAGCTAAATCAAGTCCCTAAGACTCCTTTTGCTAATTGTGTGCACTAGCAGGCAAAGCACAAAGCCCCCATAAGACTGACCTAATGAGCTCCCATCTGTCCATCCCGCCTCTATCCCTGAATTCTGTACACCCAGTTGACCATTTTAAGTATAGACCCCCATCACTGATGACAACTCATCTGACAACTCAATGACAAATTGTCTTTTTGTTTTTTTAAATCATAAAGTATTATTTTAAATTCTGAGGCACTTGACGACATCACTTAACATGGTCTCAAAGCATTATTGAATAATTTTATCTCACAAGGCTACGATAATCCACATGTCCACTTCCATACAATGCTTAATTTCCTAGCCTTGAAAACCGAGCAGAGCCACGAGCATGTGCAAGTCCTCTTAGGGTTCGCGCTAATTGTATTTAGACTGACCAGTAATCGGCTGATTCCCATCAACATGCATGTCAAACCAGCAGCGGCTACACCTGCATGGCCTACGTGCACGCCAGACACTCGACTTATGGCGTAAGCATGAGATCTTTGTGTGAACCCTGCTGTGCATTGGAACGGTGCAGTGTGTGAGTAGTAGACGCTTCTGCCAGAACAGTGAACAGTGAAACCACGTAACACTGGCAGTGGCCCGTGAACCTGACATGCACGTGAACCTGACATGCATGTCACGTGGCAGGCGGTGAAGTGGCAACTGGGGACAGAGGCGGAGCCGTGCCAACGTTGAGATTTCACTTGTTCACGTGCAAATACGGACCCGAGACAAATATGAGACCTTGATTTTAACAGATGTGCAAATCATCATCATCATCATCATCATCATCATCATCATCATCATCATCATCATCATCATCATCATCATCATCATCATCATCATCGTCATAGCCTATTCCAGCAACTGTGTTAAATGTAAAAATGTAATATCTTTATTGGCATTTATGAATTCTCAATATTATTTATAAGGGCTACTTTTATGAATGTACACACCAAACCAAAGTGTTTTTGAAATATAAATGAAAGTATTAAGTCATTTATTAATTGTATTCAATTCATGTATTCACTCACAATGAATGATCATTAGGGGCCTACTATCAACCCATTCAGTTTCATAACAGGCTGAAGGCTCAAGGTCACATGATGGCTTGGAAGTGTTGACAACTAGCTGAAGTACCATGTGACCAAGTATGGCTCTGATCGAAAAGAGAAACCTACCAAAGAACAACAATAATTTATTATTCATATATTACATTATATATTATATGTACAATTATTAATATTATTATGAATAGCGTTGTTCATATTGTGATTATCAGTAGTGGTATTAGCAGCAGCAATAGTAGGCCTAGTATTGCTGTTAGCATGCCTATATATTATCATGATTAAATATAATAATGATTTACTCTACATCTTCACTCTGACACCTTACTATAAAATATGAGTACTTGCTATAAAACATGAGTAACACCTTCCTGTAAATTATGAGTAACACCTTCCTGTCAAATGTGAGCACTGTTCATAAATCAGGTCATCAGAGCTTTTCCATGTCGTCAGTCCATGTCACATCCCTGTTCTGAAACGGACGGTCCATACTACATACTACATACTCCATACTCCATACTACATACCACATACTACATACTCCATACTCCATACTACATACTACATACCACATACTACATACTCCATACTACATACCACATACTACATACTCCATACTACATACCACATACTACATACCACATACTACATACTCCATACTACATACTCCATACTACATACCACATACTACATACTCCATACTACATACTCCATACTACATACCACATACTACATACCACATACTACATACTACATACCACATACTACATACTCCATACTCCATACTACATACTACATACCACATAGCCTACTACATACTACATACTAACTACATACTACATACTCCATACTCCATACTACATACTCCATACTCCATACCACATACTACATACTACATACCACATACTACATACCACATACTACATACTACATAACACATAACACATACTACATACTACATACCACATACCACATACTACATACTAACTACATACTACATACTCCATACTCCATACTACATACTACATACCACATACTACATACTACATACTAACTACATACTCCATACTCCATACTACATACCACATACCACATACTCCATACTCCATACTACATACTCCATACTACATACTACAGACATACTCCATACTCCATACATACTCCATACATACTCCATACTCCATACTACATGCACATCCAAATATACAATCAAAGTGTGTATATCTACATTTACAGCAGCTTCTCCCCCCCCCCCCCCACCCCCGACCCTATTCATCTACTTCCCCATCTTCACACCGCTGAGCGGCTTCATTCATTTCCTCTCCGTGAATCAGTGCTGTCAGTTATGTCCCCTCCCCCCCCTCCTCCTCCCCCCCCAGGACCATCATTATAATAAACACACACACAGACAGCCAAACACACACAGGCAGACAGACAGGCCGACAGACAACACAAGTCCCCCCCGGAAACTTGAATGAGCCTCCCGTAGGACGGCGGCTGGCGTCCCGCGGTGCCGTGCGGGTTTACCGGTGTAACGGTGTTGCGAGGTGAGCGGTGAGTACCGGCCGCTACGGTTAACGTTTTCCCCCCCCCCCCCAGCCCGTTAACCGTTAACTTTAGCTAGCATGTTTAGCATCGGAGCTACTGGCCGGTTAGGGGATTAAGTTAGGTGGGCCCTTTTTTTAATTTAATAATGTTTAACGGACACTTGCTGAGCTGGGTGTCGTTAGCAGCGATGTAATGCTAACGTGCGGAAATAATGACAGCTTGGTTTAATACAAAATGAAACGGGTGTCACTGGCTATGCTTGGACATATCACCCAGGAAACGATAATAAGCTTCAGAAACCTTTTATCTATTTGCTTTTTATTTTAGTACACCGGCTGCTGCTGTTGTTGTTGTGGTTGTTGCTGTGGCGTGAGAGCGAACTTTATTGTGTATGTTGGACGTAATGAATGTCGGATGTTGCGCAGGCCCACGGAGATCCTGCGGTTTTCCTTGTTTCGGGCGCCCGGCGAGAGGCCTTGGTTCCGGGGCAGAGTTGCTCCATCGTCCCCCCAGCCCTCGCTGACTCTGGAAGAGCAACGCCACCTTGTGGCGAACGTCGAACATGACAGGTCAGCATGAAAATGCATGTTTTTCTAAATTGCATGTTTTTATAAATTGTCTCCCCACACAATGGTGTAATCTTGCCAACAGAGTGCACTACAGATTGTCATGATTGTGTGTGTGTGTGTGTGTGTGTGTGTGTGTGTGTGTGTGTGTGTGTGTGTGTGTGTGTGTGTGTGTGTGTGTGTGTGTGTGCGCGCGCGTGTGTGTGCACGTGTGTGCGTGAGCGCGCAAACATCTATTATTTTGAACATGCTCCCTGGAGTTAAACATTCATACACGGATCGTTTCTCTTGTTTCTCAAACCCTACATCGTGTCTGAGCTGCTTGAATTGTCCATCAGCTATGTGGCTGAATAGCTAACAGTCCCACTCATTCTTTGTTCTCTCTCTCTCTCTCTCTCTCTCTCTCTCTCTGAGATAGAGGGGGGCGAGAGACTAGGACTGGACTTGGGTAGAGAGACCTATTGTGTTAGTGAGATGTTTATTAATGAGAGGGAGAGGCAGAACGAGCAGAGCTACTATAAAGGGACTTATCACTAATCTCTTGGGTAATGCAACCATCCAGTCTACATTGGCTAACAGGGGGGCATTGGAAAAGGGACGCGACTTGTTGCTGAGCAAAATTTTTGAACTTTTCTTTGCGTGGGCAAAACTTTTTATCGTTGGGAGTTTATTGTCCTGGACATTTTTTTTTTGTGTGCGTGTGTTTTGAGTGTTGCCTTGTAGCCAAACAGACAGTAGAATATATTAACTGCAAGCAAAATTGGTGAAGAAACTGTTTAGTCAGTTGGTCAATAATTGCAGCTCAGCAGTTTGTTTCTTGGCTGTTCTGTGTTTCTTGTTCAGCTCTTCCTGAAATAAGATAAGTTCTTTCTTTAGGGTCTAGCCTGATTGATTTGTATGCTATTCAGCCCGGTCTTGTAGGGTTTTACTTGTAGATTTGCTTACTTCATCATCGGTGTCAGTGTGTGACTGGTTTCTACTGTTGTGCTGGAGCTTGTCTGTGTGTGAGGGTTTCGGGTGTCTGACTGTGTTTGGGCTCTGGTGTGTGTGTGTGTGTGTGTGTTTGTGCTTCTTTTTGCTTGCCTGTCATGCCACTGCCTGTGCCCGATGTCCCGGCCTCCCGGAGGCTGGCACTGGACTGTCGTACCATTCTGGACCATCGCGTTGGCAAAGGTGGGTGTGATGTCTAGTGTGTTAACCCTTTCGCTGCATCCCAGCCGAGGAACTTGCTTTTGTCCTCGTTACTCCCTTGGAACAGGAATACCGCGGATGCCAATTGAGCTTTCATATTATGTGAATGTATTTGTCGTCATTTAGTTGATAAATCCTGGTTGAATTGTGGTGTATTTAAGTTTGTTTTGTTTAAACTATTGCTAGTTGTAAAGCGCTTTGGAGTGGTCATACCTCTGAGAAAGCGCTATATAAATGCAGTCCATTTACCATTTACCATTTATTGTCCGTTGGTTAATTTTAGCCGGATGTGAAGCTTGTTAAGGATGGCTTGCCAAAGTGATATCGGACTTAACTGTTCTGGTTGTGTTGTACACTACAGCTGAAACGGCTTAATGGATTATTTATCATGATATGTGCTGACTTGATAATCTACCCTGGTACATAATGTGCATTGGTAGGGTAATGTCAGAACTTGGCTGGGCTAAGTTTGGCCCAATTTGTGGTGGTCTTTCAATTGGCAATTTTTAAAGAAATCTACAACCAGTGGTGTCTGTAAAAACTCATTGTGGGTATCTGTGAGATGAATTGATGACCAAAACAATAGGGAGAATTAGAGCAAACGCCAACAAAAGGTGCTTGGCCACAACCTTGAGTGGATGAGAGATGGCCCAGCTCCGTGCAATGCTGCAGTCAAGGGACCAATAATTAACACTGCATCAGCTCTCAATAGTGATTTTGGCCCATTTAAATTAGTGTGATCGACCAGATGGGGCCAGTACTTTTTCCATGCTGATGAATTGCAAGTGCTGACGAAAGTGCTTTTGGTCATTTAAAAGGTTGGCTGGATATTTGCATTAGAAATTAAATGTGGGGCCGTTTCCAGATTATTTTGGTAAACGGAGGCTCTTCTAAAGAGAAACACAAACGCTTCGTGCAGTGATAGGTGGGCAGAAGTTGTTTGTTGTGTAGTCACATTTTTGTCATGTTTTAAAAGGGAGTATTGAAGATGTCATCATTGTTTTTAAGGATGTTTCTGTATTAAATGTATCACAGCAGGTTGTGTTTGGTGCTTCAAAAGTTCTGATGTTTTGTCTTTGCAATGAGAGAGAATGCAAGAGCTTTAAGCGCTTAGAGATTTTGTGCTTAGATTCACTGTTGATAATATAACATTTTACATAAAAGAAATTCAAATTAATTGTGATTACCCCATAACCCTTCAATAATAATTTTATTGGTGTATGTCAAATAAATGTGTTTCTTTTTTAATTAGCGTAACATTTCAGACGCTCATGTTCAGAGCGAGAGAGAGAAAGCGAGAGAGAGTGAGAGAGAGAAAGCAAGAGAGAGAAAGCGAGAGAGAGAGAGAGAGCATTCTCCCTCACTCCCCTCCTTGCGGTGAATAAGCTCTCTGTGTCTCTGCGCTACACTCTTAAGGAGCGCTGTGGCAGAAGGCAATAGGAAAATCCAAGGTCACCAGCACGCTGTGACGTTGCTTCCTAGCCCCTTGTGTGCGTGTGTGTGTGTGTGTGTGTGTGTGATAGAGAGAGAGAGAGAGAGAGAGAGAGAGAGAGAGAGAGAGAGAGTCAGTGTGCGCACATGTGAATGCGTCAGGGGGGGGGGTGGTGGGGGGGCGTGCATGTATAGCTCATTGCTTCAAGCTAGGCTCTGCACCAATCGCTGTCCACGGTGGCATTCCTGCTAGGTTTCTTGGTGCACGTGCAGGCAATTCCTCGCAGGGAAAGCGGCGTATGTGTGTGTGAGCATTTTTTGCGCGTATGTGTGTGTGTGTGTGTGTGTGTGTGTGTGAGAGAGAGAGTGACAGAAGCTGCATTTGCAAGGCTGCAGACTCTTGGCTGTAGAGTCACTTGATTATCACGATCGATGTACGGTAAGAATGAAAACAACCCCACACTTCTTTTTTTTTTCTATTGTGTAGGTTTTTGTAATGGGGAATGTGTGTGTGTGTGTGCGTGTGTGTTTGCCCGTGGGGGTGGTATCAGTAAACCAGTTCAGGTGTCTGTGTTTATCTTGTTTTGCGACATTCTTTAAATGATAGTGCCCTTATCCCGTCCCTGTGCTTGGAGCGCGGCGTAACAACGTCGGCTCATTTTCCACAAACTGGACTCGAGCGAGCGAGGACACCGCACCGGTCAGATCACACACAACGCTACTCTTGGACATGTTTATTTTCGGTAATAACATGAGAACCTAATTTTAGGACGCATCAAATGTGCTGTAAATGCCTTGTGTCGGACAGCTTGGTATGGTGTACTTCATGGGTCGTAGTGAGTGGAAGTTGCCCTTGTGCCTGTGAACGCATTACAATGGGACAGAACAGCTGGAATGTCGGTGTTGCCGATCGGGCATCTGTTTACTCTTGCATTGTGGCGCCATCCGGAGCTTACAATACAACAGTTTGAGCCTCAGAAATGCATTCATAACTGTAATATGTCATTATATATACTCCTATTTATATATATATATATATATATATGACTGTTTTATGTCTGTTCACCTAAGAATGCATGGCTTTTCAAATAATCATTTCAGATGGCAGATTTCACAATGTTTTCTTTAAAAAAAATCTGTATTTAGTACTTGCAAAAAACTTGTTGGGAAGAACAGTTACGGATAGTTCCTATTGTTGACACATTGATGTTCTCTATATAGTGATTATTGATCGTCTGCGTTGCAGTCGCCATATCTGCTTTGAGCTCAAGACCGTATTGATTTTTAACATAAGTAATGTTCGGGGCGGGGGTGGTAAAACAAAGTTCTTCCGACAGCCATGTCTAAGCACTCGATATGCTCCACACCTCAACGTGTGTGTGTGTGTGTGTGTGTGTGTGTGTGTGTGTGTGTGTGTGTGTGTGTGTGTGTGTGTGTGTGTGTGTGTGTGTGTGTGTGTGTGTGTGTGTGTGTGTGTGTGTGTGTGTGAGATTGAGATTCATCTACGCACCGATCTGTCCCCCCCCCCCCCCCCGCAATCAGAGGATTTGTTGTCGGATGCGTGTATAGATCAGTGGTGGTGAGGGGGGGGGCATTATACCCGCTACCCTGCCGCCGCCCACCTAGGATCCAACATACAGTCTTTGAACCTGACATAAAGCCAGAGGGGAGTGTGTGTGTGGGTGCTGACTGGATTCATGACGTTTCCAGAGCCACAACAATGTGTGTCGTGACTGGGGAGAACCGACCCTGCTGTACTTATTGTGTGTAAGCTGTGTTTGATTCAGCTATGGAAACCAGTGTCCTGACCTGCGCTAATTGCCTTGGGTTTTCTGTTGATCATGGATGTGGGTTTTCACATATTTAATTCACACCGGTGTATACAAAATAGGCTTTACCGTGCGGTTATTTTATATAGACTATTTATTTATTGAATTACCAGAAAACATGCTATATCGTGATATATATCATTATAGAGATTTTAAATGACCTATATTCGGATAGAAGATTTTTTAGTTTGTGTGCGTGTACTGAATCTGTATGCTTAGTGTCTTCCCATGTGAGGCGTTTTGACAGGAGTCTTTTAGTGTGTCTCAGTCAATTCGCATGCATCCGTTAGTACGCTTCCATGTAGTACACTGTGTACACTTTGTACTGACTTGCGTAGTGTGTGAATTTCTACAGGGTAGTGTTGTCTCAAATCAAACACTGCCGTTGTGCACTTATGAGAAATGACGATCGCAACGGTTTCTTCTTCATCATCTTTTTATTGGCGATTTGCAGCCGGGCAGAACGTTGCCGCCAACATTTGACTGCCAAAATATCTGCCAGCTTGTTTGCTCACTTGACGTCATTAAAAAACAATAAAAATCAACGTTCTTGTAATTCGACCATCTCATATGCAATCGATAAAAAAATGATAAATACACATGCAGTGGCTGAGCAAAGGGTGTCTGTGTCCCCCTTATATACAAAATTATGACTGCAAGAAAGACACGGCCAGTGGGAAACCGTGGAACGAAACAGTCAGCAACGCTGCTTATGCTCCCAGTCTGGTTATTTAGCAAACACAAATTAACACTAAACATCAATGAAAAACATTACAATGGAAAACATATGATAGAATGCACAAAGCGACACTATTTTTGAAATAACAAGCCATATTACTATATTTACAGAACAATATTTATTTTCAGTAATGTATATCATTTTTTCTATTGTAAATTTGTCTATTTCAAGAATAAATTCCCACGTACCACCTGCAATACCCTAGCGTACCATCAGTGGTACGCGTACCACAGGTTGAAAACTGCATCACACTATTCCTGATGCTTTGTCACATCAGCTCCCCCCCGGTCCTCTCTTCAGCCTGGTCTCAAGCTTGCTGACTCTGATTGGACGTCTAAGCATAGGTTGACCTGCCGATGTTAATTTAGTTTTAGCTAATGTGTGCAATCCTGCGGTTGACCTGTGCTATGCGTGCATTGCATGTGTGCGTGTGGTTGGCTGGCTGGCCATAATGGATGATTTATGCCTCACGGATGACAATTTCAAAATGGCTGTCCGATTCCAATTCCTGTCCGTTCCTTCCCCTCTTTACCTTTCTCTATCGTTTTCTCTCTGGCTCTCAACTCCAGCTGTGCCTCATCTAATCTTTTCTCGCTTTATGTAATTAAAGCGTCTCTAAGACAACATTGAGCGTTATTTTGCTGAGGTGTTTGTTATTGTGTACCAATGCGCTCCAAACTGTGAACATGCTAAATTAGGTGTGTGTGTGTGTGTGTGTGTGTGTGTGTAAGAGACACTTCTTTTTCTTGTTCTTCTTTTAGTGCTGGCGGTGCCTGTTTTAGTTGTTGTGACTGTGACCCGAGGGATTACTACATAAACTGTTAACTTAACATTGTACATGGCATCGACATTGAATGTGATTTGAAATAACTTTTAACCACCTTTGTTTTCAATTGTACTTATTTGGCGTATCAACAGTAGGGTTGGGTAGCGAGGACAGAGAGTGGTACCGGTGGCAACATGGTCGGTTCTACCCGGTTCTACTGCTGCCTAGCTGCAGCCATCATGTCTAAAGTAAAACGCTCTGAAGTATGGCTTTACTAAAACAAAAAATCACAGCAGCACATGTAACAAGTGCAACAGAACTATTTTGTGTAAGGGGGAGATACCTACAATTTGATGAAACACTTGACGCTGCACAACATAAATATAAGGGATGACAAATTCGTGGTGAAATGACAGACAGTAGAACAACCGAAGTAAAGCCAATCTGATGACACTACTTATATCTGCGTATGCTACATTTTAGTTGCATTTAGTATACTACCTGAATGATTTCGGAACCGTTTAGGAACCGGTGTTGTTTAACAGGAATCGAAATCGAACCGGAATCGAAATATTTCAAATGATACCCAACCCTCATCAACAGTAGCCTATATATACATATACAGTATACCGTATAGCTGCTTTACATTTGATGCAATATGCCACGTAAATCCATAGACAAAGTAGACTAGGGTTGTCGTGTGTGGGGTTTAATCCTGTATTTCCTGAAAGGATTCTCATGAGATCAAACGTTGATCTGTTCTGATACTATATATATATATATATATATATATATACACGCACACATTTTAAGTGGGTCATCATCCTAAGCTGATTTATGAGAATACACACACACACACACACACACACACACACACACACACACACACACACACACACACACACACACACACACACACACACACACACACACACACACACACACACACAGAGAATACACACACACACACACACACAGAGAATACACACACACACACACACACACACACACACACACACACACACACACACACACACACACAGTCTACACTTGTTTGTAAATGCATCGTTGGGTGCCCGCATTGGCTTGTCAATACAGCTTTAATTATCGGTAGCTAGCTTAGTAGCTTCCCTGTTGTACTTTGGCATTCCACTTCTCTCTGTCAATTGCCATTCTTCCTCTTCTACTTTATTCATCCATCTCTAGCATGGATTATTTAGGGCTCCGGTCCTAAGGGTGCCAATGGGAGGGCTTTAACCCCCAAATCAAACACATGGTGTTGACAGGTTTAAAAATAGCTCATTTTCTTATTGACTATCTGGTTGCCGTGGTGATGGGTGACCATCCAGTATGGATCCACCCTCTTTTTTTCACCCACAATAGTGTGTGTGTGTGTGTGTGTGTGTGTGTGTGTGTGTGTGTGTGTGTGTGTGTGTGTGTGTGTGTGTGTGTGTGTGTGTGTGTGTGTGTGTGTGTGTGTGTGTGTGTGTGTGTGTGTGTGTGTGTGTGTGTGTGTGTGCACAAAAGCCTACCATACATGCATGCAAACATAAACACAAGTACATCCCTCTTTGATGGATGGTGAAAGATATGATGAAATACACTGAGGTTGTTGTGCTGGTGGCTCCCAGAGTGCGCTGCAGTCAGCAGGAGATGTCCACATGTCGCTCAATAGTGTAAAGGTCAGTGCAGGAGCATACACTGTTTGCTAAAAAATGGAAATATGATTTCCCTGCCAATCCAGATCGCAGTTTGCTGAAAATCATCTTTCTAATGTCATTCTTAGCAGAAAGGTCAAAGAGTTGATCTTTTAGCTGCATGTATCATTGGCGGTCATGCTAAAAATGGCATTTTTTCAAAATTGCCAATTCAACTTTTTACTGATCGAGCGATTATTCCCACTCTGTGTGCGTGCATGTGTGGTTGCTTCATACAGCTGTCGTGCAGGTCTGATTTGTACAATTACTACCCACTTCAATTGCAACACTTCAAAAAGCCCAGTTGCTATATAGACGTGTTCATAAGGGCACTTGCACACCTATAGTTTGGTAGACAGGCGAACCAAACAATTTAAACACACGTCACGCTGTCGAATGGGCTGCTTGTCTATTGGACAGAAAATCCGAGGGACGCTCACAGCGCTTCCTTGTTGTGGACAATAATAATGGAGCAACAACAGCATTAAAAATAACCCCATTTCCACCATTTGGTCACTCAATAATTTAAAAACATCAGTGTTTTTGTGAGTGACCACAAGCAGTTGCTTTCTATAGTCTAGTAGTCCGACCATATTTCGATGAGTACTTTCACCTCCTGATGCACCACGTCTGACCACGATTCATTTTAATTTAAGAAAAGTTCACGTATAGGCCTACCTGGCTAACTATGTTTATTTCCAGTTTGAGGCAAAAGTGTACATTCAACCCACAATGCATTGTTTTTTGGTTTGCTTCCTGTAGTTCGGTCAGATCACATTCAGACCTAAAGCGAATCGAACCAGAGTTCACCTGGAAGCGGACCGAGACCCCCCCCTTTTTTCAACATACCAGAGTTTGTTTGTTTGGTCCGCACCAGAGTTCGAATGAGCGTTCACACCACCCCAAAGGAGCCATACTATCGGGGGAAATGCTCCAGGATTCGACAAAAACAGCTCAGTTGTGAAACATTACACCCTTACTGCCGGGCTGCTCGTTTATTGGACAGAAAATCCGAGGGACGCTTGCAAGACTTCCTTGTTGAGGACAATAATAAGGGAGCAACAACAACTGTGCGGTAATGGGTTTTTTAATTTTGCTTTGGTGTTCCTACAAATTAAAATTAATAGAAGAAAATGAACAATATGAGCACCTTGGTCAAAACGCTCCAAGGTTCGATGAGAATGGACCAAACACCTCGTGTGTGAAAGCACCCTTAATGTTGCAACGCAGCAACCACAAATAGGCTTGAACCTAAACTGCAGAGCCAGCGTCACTCCTCTCTCTGGTTTGTTTTTGCAATTACAGTTTTGAATTGGCTAAGGTCGGTGCCAGATGTCGCTTAAAAAGATGGCAAGTGACATTTGCTTGGCTCAAATTTCTTCAAGATCCCAGTTTAATGCCTTCAAACTTCCTCCATTTGCAGAAAGGTTTTCAGTTGGGGAGCCCATAAACAGGAGCCTTTATGGTCATATGTTAAAAAACAAAACAAAAACCATGAAATGTCAGGTGCACATAACACGCATTGTAAATAATGGTTAGCTGTAAACAACCGGCCACACACCATTCAGGTGAAGCAAGTTTGTGTGTACATTTTGGATTTGAATGTGAATGTAAATAGATGTATTGGCTCGCCCCCTCAACCGTCCCCCTCCAATTTGGCTCAGGGTCAAACAGATTTGTCCTGCGATGGAAAAGGACGCAGTATATAACGGTAATCCGTGACTCACTCGGTGAACACCGCCACCTGCCCCGCACCATCACCCCCACCGTCACCCCCACCACTTCATCACTTCTCACTCTTTCCCTTGATCTCTTTATCCATCCTTCTGTCGCTTCTTTCTGAACCCTTCAAACAGCCATGCTGTAGGCCAGCTCAGCCAGGGTAGAGGGAGAGCGGGGGGGGGGAGAGAGGAGTGAGAAGAAGGTGTTGGGGCAGACACAGCCCATATTCCTGTTTTGAAGTGATGGAAAAGGGGGCCGAGGAAAGGCTATGAATAGACCCATATCTCTTGGCGAGCACTGGCCGGACCCCTGCCGTCAGGAGTCAAGTCTGGACATAACTTAAAATAGGACAGACACCTTTTAAAATGCCACCATTTCCCTCCCCCCTCCAAAACACATACACGCGCACGCACACACGCACACACATGCACACGTCTTTTCGACCTGCCTCGCATCAGATGGCTGGATGATATGTCTCTAGAAGGACACGCTGCCTGCAGTGTCTGCCACCTCCACCAAGGTGAAGGTGACTGTTAAGATAGCGGGAGAACTGAGAAAGAGACAGCCCTCCCATATTATTCTCATTCACTAAATGTACAAGGAAATACTGAAGCCTTTGTAGACTTTGTTTTTTGTAGTATTTGTCATTATTCTCAATGCTTGTATGGTAAACGCTGTACAATATTTTTTGTCAAGTGCAGTTCAGAAAATGTACATGAGCATGCAGGTCTACAGAGCTATTTGTTGTTGGCTCTGGTGAAAATGTATATTTGGACTGGGGAGCTGGCGAGTTTGTGTTTCTAAGGGTTCACATGGGTGCAATATTTTTAGTAGGTTATCCCGTTCACCAGCTTCCTTGTTGTCCCAGAGGCTCCTTATGACTCACCACTGCTGAAGTCCCTGGACCAATCACATTCCATCTCCCATTGGCAGCCTAGTTAGCTGTCTCCTTGCTGCAAAGTCAGACAATGCACTGTGTGTTGTCTTCAAATGCTCTAATGGATCCCACCACAAATAGTGGAGGTGTATCTGTTTGGGAATGTCTGCGGGGGAGGCTCTTCATACAAGCGTCAATTTATTTACGTACATTTTCTGCATAACATGACTCCCTTGAGGTGTGTGTGTGTGTGTGCGTGTGTGTGTGCGTGCGTGCGTGCGTGCGCGCGCGCGCAGGGAGTAAACCTTGAGTAAACCCTTTTTAGAAGTGAAGTTGATGACTGTGCAAGACTGCGACAACACAACACTCAGCATGTGCTTGGACTTTTCCCTACCACAATGATGTGTGTCGCCCTCAATTTTTAATCCAATTGAATTGGCCTTTTTACAATAGGGCTGGCCAAGAATGTGTAGGGGCCGTCTTTCTTTTGTGAAGTACATTTCAGTGATTCCGTCCTGTGTCTTCTGCAGGGGTGTGCGGTTGTTGTGGGGCCCTGAGGCCTCGCTACAAGAGGCTGGTGGACAACATCTTCCCAGAGGACCCAGAGGTAAAGAGACTGAAGCTGCTCCACGACATTGTGGCAATGTTTAGTTGTTCACAAACACATTTTTGCAAGCTTTTTGTTCAATACAAAACAATATTTTGTTGTTGTTGTTGTTGTATTAATCTACTGATCAATCAATCTAAATCAGTTACTGCTCAATAGTTTAGCAGTAAACATGGAAAGACTGCTTGGCTGTGTTTACCAGCAAGTAGGGCATAACTATTAAATAGGGACGTCCCGATCAAGTTTTTTTGCCCCCAATCCCTATCCGGGTCATTTAATATTGAGTATCTGCCTATGCCAAGTCCTGATCTGATACTTGTATTTTCCTAGATAATACAGTTGCACAGTGCACACTTCAAGTACATTAAAGTTGTCAAATCAATCCAATGTATATGCTTGACAGTTAAATAGCTCTGCATTGCATTAAGAAAAATAACAAAATAACAAAGTAAACAAACTAAAAATGTTCTTATCACAATTTCACTTAGTGCAGCATTGATTTTAATATTTTTTTCAACAAAATAACCAAGTAAACAAACTAAAAGCTCTTGGCTCGTGTTAAGTCCCCTTAGTGCAGCATTGTAGTAAAACTAGAACACTCAAAATGAGTAATATAATCACAATTCCACTTTGTAGCCATGTAATAGCTTAACTTCAACATTTGCAGTCACAGCAAATAAAAATGACAATTCCGCTTAGTGCAGCATTATAGTTAAACTACTAGTATACTAAAAAAGAACAACAGAGATCTCAATTACACTAAAAAGTGTCGGTCCAGTCATTGAGCCGCTGCCTGTAAAAGAGCTGTTGTTGCGTACGTAATGGCATGGACACACTACACGATTTTCAACATCGTAAGATCACTGTACTGTTCATACTACACGACTAATTGTGAGTCGTTGTGCATCGTTGTGCTGTTCACACTACGTGACTGATCGGCGACAGGGTCGACACGTATACGACACGTATGACAGCTGACGTTAAACGAAGGATCGGGCTTAGGTTCGTGCTCAATATAGCTGATACCAATAAGTAAAAAAATGCCTTGATCGGCCCGATACCGAGTCTTTGAGATCCGATCGGGACATCCCTACTACTAATTCACTACAGAAAAAGTTTACCATAACTGTTACCATCATCATCAACAACCCCTTTTGCAATGAGTTTGTCCACGCTAAAATATTTTACACTTGCAGTACATGCTCTGTCACCTTGGTACTTAGATTACATATATTACACTTGCAATACATGCTCTGTTTGTCACCTTGGTAATTACGTTACATATATTACACTTGAATCCGAGATTGATGATGACATTCAACTACTGTATATTGTAATGCATAGCATGTCAAGTATAGTAGACATCGCATCCATTGTTCTAGGAAATCTAAATAATAGTAACCAATTTATACAGTGGCGATATTGTCAATGTTTTAGACCAATGAGCTTCTGCCCTGTACTGCAAGCCAGTAAATTGCTCCACCGTTAGCATAAAAAAGGCAGCATTCGTAGGGGCGGAGTGGTGTTGTTTTGCCAGTATTTACCAGCTCTTGTTGGGATGAGTCATAGAGGGAGGAAGCCTGTTTGTGGAAGAGTAGGTGGTGATTACTTTCTCCTGTACCCATAGTTAAACCTTCTCTGTTACAGAAAGGAACCACTTTATATGTCAGGTCTGTAGCCAGTGCTGCAGAAGATTGGACACGGCAATTTGGCACGTGCACGTTCGCATGCGGATTTCGCACTTCAAAAAACAAATTCTAATTTGAGCTCTAAGCTCCTGCCACACAGAATCTAGCTGACATAATCCCATCGACAGTGAAGTCATGGAGCCCTTTGATCATACACAGACATGCACACACCACTGTACCTGTGTCTCTATATGTTCGTATCCTACTGATTTAAAGAAATTAGGAAGAGAGGAGACTCTCTAGTTATGATAACCGTGAATGTGAAAAGTTGAGGTTTACGAGGCGACAGACTTGTGGACATGTCTCAGAACCTATATTGTGCTTGATATTAAATATTGATAATAAATACTGAATTCAGATGCAAACACACACCTTTCCCTTTCTTTCACTTTTCCATTTCTGTCCCTTTTCAACCTTTGCTGTCAATCAATATATTTATCCTCTTTTTTGCTCTCTCCCTCGCTCTCTCTCCCCCAGGATGGGCTAGTGAAGGCCAACATGGAGAAGCTGACGTTTTACGCCCTATCAGCTCCGGAGAAGCTTGACCGCATCGGAGCGTACCTGTCCGAGAGGCTGTCCAGGGACGTGGCTCGCCACAGATACGGGTCAGTCTAGACTACTGCTCCAACACTTAACCATAACTCACACTCTTTGAGATTCAGTTAGTTGCGTCACATTCAGTTAGGACACGGTGTAAGTCTCGCTCTCTCCCTGTTCAGCTATGTGTGCATAGCGATGGAGGCCCTGGACCAACTGCTGATGGCCTGCCACTGCCAGAGCATCAACCTCTTCGTGGAGAGCTTCCTCAAGATGGTGCGCAAGCTGCTCGAGTCGGACAAACCCAACCTCCAGATCCTCGGCACCAACTCGGTGAGTGTGGGCATTGTACGACGATGACCCTGATTGCTCTCGGTCGAGAGATGTGACCGTGAGGTGATGCACTGTTTCAAGGTTCAGATTGATCTTTATACGTAGAGAAGTGACCGAGACATACGTGACGAGACATTGGTTGAGAGTAGGGTTTAGAGCTCTGACAAGAACGACAATACAATTTTATAAGGTGCATATGCACATGCATAGCTCAACATCGGCCAGTGTCGGTCAAAACATTGTCAACATGAATCAAATCCAATGTAATGATGTTTCCGTGCTTGTTTTTTCTGTTCTTCTCACACTCACAATGTTGGGCATGAACTTGAAACGATTGAGGTAACATACTTTCTGTATGAGAGGGATAGAGAGAAAAAGGGGGAGAGAGTGTATCCATTCCTCTGAAGTGGTGAGTGAGGGAGTGTAGGGGTCGGAGGAGGAGGAGGGGGGGCACAGGAATCAGATTAGGAACAGACCGAACGGGTGATGCTGTCACCCACACAGATGGAGCCGACATGCGACTGTCAGGCCCACCCACGCATTCATCTCTCCACCATCCACCTATCTCTCCGACACTTGTGTATTAAGGGCGCATATCCATTATGATATGCATACCATTATACAAGCACTACAAAATTAGTTCTATATAGCAGGCATTGCTTGTTTGTTGGTTTGTCCAATGGATTATAATATAAATAATGATGGTCAGATCTGGCTGTGTGACCAAAATACACACACACACACTCATCCTCACCTGTGTGTGTGTTTGTGTGAGTGTGAGTGTGTGAGTGAGAGAGAGAGGGAGGGAGAGAGAGAGAGGTGGGAAGTGGTGGATTAAAGGACTTATCACTGCAGGGACTCTAGCTTGACCCTCTCTTCCCAAGCTGGGTGTCATTGACCTAAATTAAATCAAATAAAAAATTGTACGGTACAAGCGCCTCTTCAGAGCAGTCCTCTTCTTTCCCGACCAACGGATTACTTTTCCCCGTTTTGCTTTTACTCACGGTAACTTTGCGATATTGCCTTTTTTTTGTTTTATATTTATAATTTACCGGCTGATTTCAATAATGCATCGCTCAGGTTTATTTTTAGTTTAGTGATTATCTCATTTCCGTTTCCAATTAAAAGACCACGATCATTTATTCATCTGTTGGCGGTCTGAAGCTAAATGTCAAGCTGAAAATGTGACATTTTCTGTCCCAGTGGGGGGGGGGGCTTCCCTCCCTTTGCTCCAGCGTATGTGTTCATGCCACCACAAGATTTATTATCACTGCAGAGTAGGGGCACTTCTGGGTAAAACTAGTTGACCCCCTTTTTAAATAGCTGACATAGATCTCTATGGCCTGTTAATGTAGCTTATGTTCTTCCCTCAGCAATACTAGGCCAGGACAATGTCCCTGTCTTGCCTTGTCTGTCCTGTGCCCGATTCAGTGTGTAAAATAATGGTTTCTTCTGTGTTGTTTATGTTGTTTACTGTAATTTTTGATTGGGGTTTTATTGTAGGCTGTGCAGTCTTGGCCAGGTCTCTCTTGTAAAATATGATGATAACCTCAATGTTTAATGTTTGAATATTAACCTGTTAAAATAAAGTTTAACTACATAAAAACTTACGAGCTCTACCACTGCTCTTATATGCATCCACCCCCCGCCCCTTTCCACAGTTTGTGAAGTTTGCCAACATAGAGGAGGACACGCCGTCATACCACCGGAGCTACGACTTCTTCGTCTCGCGCTTTAGTGAGATGTGTCACTCCAGCTATGAGGACCCCGACATCCGCACCAAGTGAGTCAACCCTGCCTAGCTCTGTTCTGGTTTTTAATAAGTCACAGACTGCTTCAAATGGTTTTTGTGTTGAATTCATTAACTTAATTAATTTCCGTCTTCAACATCAGATAAGTCTTTTTATGTCTGGAAAGAATGTCTGGAGCTGTTCTGCAAAGCCAGACAAAGTCAAGTTTCATTCAGTTCAGTGCAGACTTCTAATTGGAAACGACTGTCCGTTATATTTAATGGCTGCTCTGCATGGAAAAATCACATTGGGTAGAAATTCTTTACATTTTGTGTTTTAAATATATCATACCCCTTCAAAATGACTCCCCACTGTAGGCAGAGAAAGTACAGAGGGCTCTGGGTGTGTTTTGATTATGTGGTGGTGGTGTCCTTGTCTGAGTGGTGGTGTCCTAACACCTGGGTGGTCGTGTCCTGGTCTGACTGGTGTCCTAACACCCGGGGTTATGGTGTCCTGGTCTGTGTCTCTCCCCTAGGATCCGCATGGCTGGCATCAAGGGTCTGCAGGGCGTGGTCCGGAAGACGGTGAACGACGAGCTGCAGGCCAACATCTGGGACCCCCAGCACATGGACAAGATAGTCCCCTCGCTGCTCTTCAACCTGCAGAGTGGGGAGGGCGTGGAGAGGTGAGCGCGTTTTTTTATCGACTTAATCACCTGGAATTAAAATATTCTACCAGGGCACTTTGAGCATAACATAGTTTTTCCGTTGTCAAGGAAACATCTGGTCGGTAGTTGTATTTGACCGTTGTTGTTAATGTTGGAACTGTTAAAAGGCAAAGGTGTCCCGTTATTGAAAAATAATGCACACCCAATGGAACGTTATTGACCAGTTGGCATCAAGTATTTCACAATGCCGTGGTATAATGTGTAGTAACCGCAATGACACTCGTGAACTATGTTTTTAGGGTTCTCAATTACAATCCTGATCGGCTTTATTTCCCTGGGGGTGGGAGGGGCTAAAGAAGGGTCATTACGGCCACCTGACAAATGAAGCGTGATGACCCCCCTCAGTGTCAGGCTGCAACACATTAACATTCCTGGTGCCTGGTGTGTTCGGTTGGTCCATGACCATCCTGGTTCATCCTGTCATTCATCATTACTGTCACTGCTGAGTGATTGCACTGTCAGACCTGCGCCCCTCCTGGTCATTTACATGGACGCATGCAGACACACACATACACACACTCGACAGCTTCCAAGGACAAAGTGTGAGTGGGATACTGAGCAGGAACAAAGGGAAGAAGAGACATGAATGGACATAAATCATGGACATCCACTAGTGGGCAAGATTTCACCTGCTGCCGTCACATTGACGTCAGTGCAGGACGGAGGAGCAGGGGGGAAAAGAGACTGGGGAAGATCTGAGAGGTACTGAGAGTCCTCACAGAGTCTTTAGAGGGCTAAGTGGGATTATGTCTAGAGATGGACAGATGGATTCCAGATCCAGCCGCAGTCAGACTGCAGGGGAGAGAGAGAGAAAGAGTCAGAATGCTGCCATCTGGGGCTTTAGTTCCCACAAGCCACTGCTTCACGTCCGCTATATCTTTCCAACTCTCTCTGCGTTCAACTCCGCCCAATTAATACTGTTCACTGAGAGCGTAAAGATCCGTACCCGGCCTAATTAAACTCCCAGACGAACTGCTGCATCTTACGGACATTTTTTTAATATTAAATCCTCTGTCCTCTGCCAATCTGTACGTGTAATATCTGCCCGGAGAGTTAGTCTTTTGAAGGGTTCGAACTTCATTAAAACAACCTACACCTCTTTTGTGGTGTATTTAGAACGCTATTCCCCGATTTAAATTGTCTTTTTTTTTTTTTTAGCATGCAAAGGCTGTCTCTTTTCAACGGTTTCCTGGCAACTCTCGATCTTCCAGCATTTACATTTAGGGCATAGCAGACGCTTAAAGCAACTTATAATAAGTACATTTGTTAGGAGAAAGTGCAACAGTAAACCGCTATCAGTAGAGCAAGGATTTCACAAGAACGAGTTTCAAGCATACCAATTGCTAAGTTAACCGATTGCTAGAATACAAAGGAGATAAGTGCGAAAATAGACGTTGCCTC
This sequence comes from Merluccius polli, assembly GCA_030340625.1. Lineage (NCBI taxonomy): Eukaryota > Metazoa > Chordata > Actinopteri > Gadiformes > Merlucciidae > Merluccius > Merluccius polli. Next base: position 306,403 of record JAOPHQ010006551.1, read on the forward strand.
AGCAGAAGCCCAGAGCTGGATTAGATGCTAACCGCCCACCCGAGGGGACCTCAGACTCTCTGAGCTTGGCTCAGAGAGCTGTGGGTGGGTGTGGGGTGCCCCTAATGATGGCGCTTAACGCCGAAGGTGTTTTCACGGTGAATGTGATTCTGGAAAAGCCTCGAGTCAACAATACCCGTGAGGCAAGCACGCAGTGCACGAGCTGCCGTGAAGTTGCGCAACGCAAATTCATTGAAATGCTGGTTTTAAGCAAGTGTGTGAGGAGGAGGTATTTAGGAGACTAGATTATCCCGTTTTTAACGGAATAATCAGGATAGAGTCTACAGCACTGGCGGGAAACAATATAACAGAATATCAGTTAAAAAAAAATTAAAAGCCCCTCACTGCTGTATGACTTATGGAAAAAGCTATGCCGAGACAGGAAGCCACATGACAATTTCCATCAGCAATTAGTGGGAGTTCTGCTGTTTAATAAATGATGTGGGTATTCAAGGGCCACCCGAGGCCGGGCCGAGCTGGACTGGGGGCGTTGATGTTAACAATGCATGAGGTGTGTGTGTGTGTGTGTGTGTGTGTGTGTGTGTGTGTGTGTGTGTGTGTGTGTGTGTGTGTGTGTGTGTGTGTGTGTGTGTGTGTGTGTGTGTGTGTGTGTGTGTGTGTGTGTGTGTGTGTTTGCGCGCCTATTGTGAAACATTTGCTCACGCATTCCAAACATGCGCGTATATGTACACAAGCATGCATTGATTGATACATGCCGTTTGCTTTGATCACAGTAGTGGCGTCTACTAAAAAATGCATTACAGCAAACAAATCAAATGCAGCAAACACGCCCAGCCTCAGCAGCAGCCTAAACTGCAGTGGCTGCAGTCCCTTCATTCTATTAGAAAAACAAACTGTTCAGATGGAGTTGTCTCTCCAGGCAGCGACCCGGCGGGTGGCTCTGACAAAAACACCCAGTGAGGGGAAATGCTGGTCGTATTGAGTCATCGATCTAACCTCGCTCCCCATCGTCTCTCTCTGTCTCTGTGTCTGTCTCTCTCTCTGTCTGTCTCTCTGTCTCTGTCTCTCTCTCTCTCTCTCTCTCACCCGACATTCTGCCGCTTTTCTCTCGTTTCCCCTCGCCACTCCATCATCCATCGTTCCTTCCTTCCCGCTCCCTCCGTCCTGACTCCAACGCTCTCTTCTTGACTGCCCTCGCCTCCCCACCTCGTCTTCCCTCACTCACTCCTCTCCTCTGCCTCCCACCTCCTCCCCCTCCTCCCAGCCGCTCGCCGTCAGAGAAGGAGAAGGAGAGCCCTGTGGAACTGACGGAGCGTTGCTTCAGGGAGCTGCTTGGCCGCGCCGCCTACGGCAACATCAAGAACGCCGTCACGCCCGTCCTCATGTAAGACCACACTTTTATTTTGAGATGGAGACATGTTTGTCATTTTATTGTTTTTGCAATGTTTTTCTTATCTTTTAACCTGAGAGCGATACTATGTGGTATGCTTTCTACTTCATGTACATAGAGTTGTTGATCTATAGGGCTTGTACATCGTGACGTCACATCGCAATGATGCCTCCTTTTTGGAAGCATAGGAGCAGCATATATTGTTAATTATTATGTTAGTGGTCATTGTTTAGTCATTAATCGTGAAATGATTTGTCATTATGGGCAGAGGAGACATTGTTATGTTTGAAACTGCCGCAGCGTTTCTCCTGCGAGATGTGGCAAAACAAAGTGTTCATTAGCCTAGGTCACGGTATATTTGCATTGATTTAGGATTTTATTCAGTACTACAACTCTCTTGAGTCCTCTCAATATGTGTCGCCAACAAAAAAGCCCATGACGCATTCTGATGGACAAGCCCTAAAGTGTGCTCTACCCAGCAATCCATGTGTTTGTTCTAGCTCTGTGCCTGTGTGAGGAACTTCTTCTTCTTCTGTTGCGCCACCTGTCTCTTGTTTTCCCCTCGCTTCTCTGCCCTGCAGTTTCTTCCGGCCCCACTGGGATTCTGCCTCTTTCCTTCCTTTAGTGCCGCTTCTACTTTCTCACCTGTCCCCTGGTCCCTATTAATGACAATGGCCCCCACATCTCACTGTATACATAATGTGACATAATGAACATGACAATGATATCCAAAATGGTACACCTGCTGGCGATATCTCTATTTTAAACGTATATAACAACTCCTCTTCAACAACACTCCTTGCAGGGAACATCTGCTCATATCTGGGTTATAATCTGGTTTGGAGTTTGAGTCCATCTGTGAGGCCATGCTATCCTTGTCTATTTTTAAGTACCCCCTTTTTTTTTTTTTTTTAATGATCTCCCATCTGTCTGCTGCACCTTTTATCTTAGACCGGCTATGTCTTACTGCACCTTTCTCTATTCATCACTGTCGCTGATGTTTCTTCAGTTTCAGTTGTTTGGTGTGTGTGTGTCTGTGTGTGATTAATTTTTTTTATTTTATTTATGCAGATACTGTGATCACAGACATTGATAGGTTGATTCATGACTCACCAGAGACGACGTGTTTTGAATATGAGGCATCAAATAAACTACCGAGGCAAATTATTCATTACACGCAGAAAGACAAGTCCTGAGTCAGCTTCTATAAGTGTTTTCTCCACGTCTCTGTGGACCTTTTGGAAGTGACAACATTATAGCTCCGCCTACGTTGCCATAAGTTAATTCTCTGTGGGCCAACTGTTTTTTCTTTCTTTCGCCTAGTCATCTCTGTCACGGTCACTGTTTATCACTGGCTTTCCCAAACAAATACATTTTCCCCTATATGTGTTGTCTTTTTACTAGTGGTGCTGTTTTTTGTGTTTCCGTAATGGTTTACAAGTCAAATTCCGAGTTTGGCTAATGGCAAGCTAACAACCTTTCCACGTAAGGAGTCCCACACAAGCGTGTTTGTTTCTAGCGGAAGTGCATGAAGCGTGGTGCCCTTATATGGGCACTGACTTCCTAGTTACTTATGAGGTCTATGCCCGTCGTCGGTGCCACCGCCACTGTGTAATTACCTCCACTGCATTCCCTTCTGAATACTCCTTTATCTCTCCAGGCACTTAGATAACCACTCTCTGTGGGAGGGCAAGACGTTTGCCGTGCGCTGCTTCAAGATCATCATGTACTCCATCCAGGTAAGACGCGGCACACCGCCTCTCCCCTCTCCTCACACCTTGTTCTCTGTCTGCGTCTTCTGTCAGTTCTCTCTTGGTGTTATTTTCTCTTCTCTCCTCTGTACGAGTCCTAGTCTTATTCTCTTATTCTCTATTCATTTATGCAATCCTCTCCATCGTCCGAGTCCTATTCCTTTGTTGTCTCTTCACTCCCTTGTCAGGTTGAATATCAGGATTGTGTGAATTTCTAGACATGGACATGATTTTTAGTTGGTTTTTTTGTAAAGTGATCCTTGCGAAGCCTTTGAAAAGTTTTTTTGTTTCCGTGCACTCAGAATAGTCATGAATATCAAAGCTATGTCTGCAAGTCTGCCTTTGTGTGCCTCTTCCATTTCCGTTCTTGGCTTCACTCGAAATAGCCCAAATGCGACCTGCTACTTCCCTTCAAAGTGCTTTGCTTACTTACTTCCTGGCTTTTTATCCACTGCCGCGCACATCTTTCCTGTGTGTCCCCCTTTAGTCCCAGCACTCTCACCTGGTGATCCAGCAGCTCCTCGGCCACCTGGACGCCAACAGCAAGTCCTCGGCCACAGTGCGGGCCGGCATTGTGGAGGTGCTGCTGGAGGCGGCCGCCATCGCGACCAGCGGCTCAGTAGGCGAGTATTTTTTGGAATTTATTTAAACAGGGACAATGTACAAAAAACATTAACCTTATATATAGCAAGGATGTGGTCCTGACTAGCTCAACTGGCAGAGCGTGGCATTAACGTTGCCAGGGTTAGGGATTTGATTCCCACCATGCTAAAGAATGTATGCGCGCACGGTGTTGTAAGATGCTTTGGATGAAAGTGTCCATCAAATGGCATATATTATATTATTAGAAGGGGATATGTAATGTACCAGGTTTTAGCAAATTGTGTACACACACACACTTACACGTACATGCACACGTCCATGTTGCGCTGACACGTCTCCCAGATGGACAGTGTTTCTTCACAGACTCCCTGGCATTATTAGGCGTTGCTGAATTGCATACTGGATGTGTTTTAAATGTATTTATTGGTGCGTGGCCACGTATCCACCAGACTGTTGGGTTTTGGTGAATTTTAAATTAATGCTTGTAAATTCACCGTTCTCTCTTGAAATTCCCATAGATGCAGTGAGTGCATCAATGCATCAAACATCAGTTATAGATCAAAGCTTCAAGGATTAAGATCTGTAAACACTGGCATGGGTCATTTGAACTAAAAAACAGTGCTGTTACAATACCAGCACTCTGTATAGCAATATGGTCACATGCAGTTCCCCATTTTGGCCACATCGTGGTGCTGTTTGTCTGTTACAACCTTTTGCGTGTATGTGCGTGTGCCCAGGCCCCACAGTGCTGGAGGTGTTTAATACTCTGCTGCGTCAGCTGCGTCTGAGTGTGGACTACGAGCTGACTGGCTCCTATGACCCGGGCAGCAGCATTGGCACCAAGATTATCAAAACCCACGGCGAGAGACAGCTGCAGGAGGCCGTCATCAGGACCATCGGTTAGTGTGTGTGCTCATAAAAGGGATATGTTAAATGCCACCTTGGATTTTGAGGCATTAATTTTCAGTGTATTCATTTCTGTCTGTCTATAGGGTCGTTTGCCAACACACTGCCGACCTACCAGCGATCAGAGGTCATGCTCTTCATCATGGGCAAGATCCCCGTGCCTGGTGTCCACCCTGCACTGGCCTCCTCGGGCTCTGGGTGAGACACACACACATACACACACACTAAGAGATGTTTTTTGCGATGTTACATTACAAGGGCCGCTTTGCAAGTCACTCAATTTTGGTAATTTGACTCAGAAAGGTATTTAAAAAATATCTTTAAAAACATTATGATAATCATTTGAAAATGATAGCCACCACAAAAAAAGCATACATTGCCTAAAATTTGTTTTTTTTTTTCTTTTTGCAAAAAAAAGCATTCTTGTCATGTATCTAATGTGTAATATATGTATATGTAATATCTAGCCCACTGTGCTATGTGTTTGCAGGCCTGAAGGAACCAGGATGATCCAGGTCATGCTTCTTAAGTCCCTGGTCCAGGTGGGTCTTTATGTTCTCATTACAATTACTCGTGACAGGATTTTAGCCCGGTCGCGCCATGTCGCGCACCTCTCTTTTTTTTCAGTGGCGCGCGACAAAGCGGAAACAGAAACACGGACGAGTTCGACGGCACATTTTAATGCGCCTGCTCATTTCCACCGGGGCCGTGCGCCGCGGTCACCGCTGCTGATCGCTGCCACTGCGCCGCGGTCACCGCTGCTGATCGCTGCCACTCTAATCAATGAAAGCATTTCCACCGGGCCGCCGTGGAACGCCTCAGCAGCGTCCCAGGAGCGGCACGCCGCGCCGCAGCGCTATCATTCCGTAGCGTTCTATTTTGGCTTCTTCCTTTATATGTTCTATTTTATTGTGTGGTGAAGGCCTATATTTTTTCGCTAATAAACCGTGGTTTTACGCAAGTGCTGTCTACTGTTGTTGTGGTCAAAGACGAGTGAAATTACGTGGCTGAAAAACTATCTCAAAGCGGCAGTAAGTTATAAAATACAATTATATAAAATAATCATTAAGTTATTAAGATAGATGCTTACAAACACTATTCATATGAGAACTGCTGCCATACACTGGACTGTTGATGGCTGACCAGGTGTGGCAGTGATGTAGAATAATAGCAATGTAAAGCAATAGACATAATGCTGTATAGTGAGAGACATCCCGGTGAACTAAACCTTAACTGAATATCTAATGATGTGTAAGAAATCAAAGACACAGGGGTACCAGCATAGACGATGTCTATGGGTACCAGTATTAGTATATCTCTTCTTCTAGTGCGTAGAAATAGCAAAGTTGGTTGCCTTTCCTCAGTGGCGCCACCTCTGTTCAGGAGAAGACTGCAACTACTGTCGCGGCCACCAGCGCGAGTATAAATAGTTACGGCGCTCCCGTGACGTCACATTGTCGCGCGACAGCTTGGGAGCTATTATTTTTATTATTATTTTTATATATTATTTTTTTTTAAACTTTTTTACTTGTTACTAATTTATTACTGGTTGTTTTTCTAAAAGTTATATTTAAAGTTGAGTTTTGGTGGTGCAATAAACACTTTTTTTGAAATCAATGAATAATCGTGTTTATTAATCGTGATTTCAATATCAATCAAAATAATCGTGATTATTATTTTTTCCATAATCGTCCAGCCCTAAAAGTAGCAGACCCGTAATTAGTGTTAGTGCGCCACCTATCAGCTGACAGCTACCGCGGTCCAATCAAATACACGTACACTGATAGGCAGTCGATTTAAATCCTACAGCAGGGAGCACCCATACCCCAAAACTAAAGTGTTTACCATTTCATGCAATAAATGGTTAAATCTATGACATGAGTGATTTCTGAGTGAACTACATTCAACGTCTAAGGGCAAGTAATCTTTTCATTCACCTACCGCCTGAAGCACTCCTCTCTCTCTCTCCCCCTTCCTCTCTCCTCCCCTCCCATGTGACCCAGGTGACGGCGGGCTTCCAGACCACCAACATGCTGACAGCCCTGCCCAGCTCCTTCCTGGAGCCACTGCTCTCCTTCTCCCTCACCGAGGACCCCGAGGTCCGCCTGCTGGTGATCCACATCCTGCTCAGCCTCATCGATCGCCACGACAACCGCCCCAAGTTCTCCACCATCAGGTCAGGCAGGGTGCGATGTAGTATGGAATGACTTGTAAAGTCGTATTGTCGATCGGGTCATGTTGTGCTGAAAGGCCAAAGCACACTGAGGGTGAATTTTGGTTCATATTTGCAGCACGACCCACAAAAGAAATAGAATCAGAGCGTGAATGTAGCAGGGCTGTATTTTTATACACTTGATTTGTATTGGACTCAAGTCTATTTGGATGCAAAAATGTACAATTTGAAATTGTGTCTGTCCCCACACAGACGTGTGCTTTGGGTTTAAGGTTTAGACCCTTTTGTATTGTGAATATTTTTGTATTGAGTGAATTTGTAATGTGTCATTTTAAAGTTTGTGTGTGTGTGTCCTTCTGTCCAGTATTATCTCGGACATCTCCGTGCTCAAGCTCAAGGTGGATAAGTGCTCCAGACAAGACAACCTGTTCATGAAGAAGGTACAACCATTGCAATTAATCATACAATATTACAAATATTTGTATTTGAGTGCCGATTTTTGTGGTTCTGTAAATATTGTGATTCTGTAAATATTGCATGGTTTAACGTTGGGGTTCGGGTTCTACAGGTCCGTCGGTGTGCGCCATTGTTTTTTAAATGAACATGACAGAACAGAACGGAGCAGAATTCATGTGAATCGACTATTGGCGAATACACTATAGCGCCCTCTGTAAGACAGTACCATTAATTTTCCCCCATCCCTGCTGGTTTTGTATGTAAGAAAAAAATGTAATTAATAGCAACAGCATGTTTTCATGCAGCGGCTCCATGGGTATAGAATGCGGGGCATGTAATGTGGAGATACAGCAGGCTGTGCCCCTGCTTGCATCTCCACATTACATGCCCTGCATGGTGCCGCCATAAAACAAGAAGAGAAGCAGTAAAAGAAGATAGTCTCGTATCTTTGTCGCTGTCATCAAATCTGGAAAGATTGACGTTTACGAATGTCCCCCGACTGTTGTGGCAATTTCTTTATGAGAGATATTGCGTCTAGGACAGATGAGACTTCTAAATGTTATAGTAACACACAATAGGTGTAGGATTTACCATAAGTATTTAATGTATGCATAAAAGTGTCCCCTCTCTAACAGAGTGGCCCAGATCATTGTTACAGTCTTTTATCCCAGTTTGGCCCCCTCCCCAGGTCCCCAAGACTAGATTAGATTAACAAATTGGACCAGACAGGAGAAGAGAGTCAGGAGCTGACTTGAGGAGTTACTGTATGACCTCCCCACACCCACCAGATCAAACATAGCATTGTCTTTCCGGGCGGGTCATCTAACCCTTTGATCACCCCCTGGAGTGGCAGAGGCATTGTAAAACATTTGGCAGACATCAAGGGACGAATGTTATGCTAACTTGAGGTTTTCGACCACACAACCTGCCCACTGATTTTTACAGCCCCCAAATCTGATTACCGATTGTCCCCTTGCGTTCCCCCTCCTGTGTCCATTCGGTCCATAGCCCTCTTTCTCCATCTCCGTCTATATATAATTTCCATTTTGCTTTTTCCCCCCTGCAGCATGGCCAGCAGCTCTACCGCCACATCTACCTGGGCTGCAAGGAACAGAGCAGCGGGCGACAGCACTACGAGAACCTCTACAACCTGCTCGCTCTGCTCAGCATGGAGCTGGCCAACGAGGAGGTGGTGGTGGACCTCATCCGGCTGGCGCTCGCCCTGCAGGTAACTGCTGGGCTCACATATGGTCATGTTTGTCTGGAGAAAAACTTACGCTGTGAGACGGGTGCGAGACACCCTGCGAGAAACCCTGCCCAGTGACGTTAGAGACGCAAGCTCTGTTGACCTTATTCAGTTTTAATACTTTTATTCCTCTGCCTTTTTATTAGATGTTTTTTCTATTTTTAGTAACTTATTTTGAACAGCACACCCCTTAATGGTTTAGCGTGCCGCTTAAAATGCTGCCGTTGTGATGGTCAAGTTAAATTTGTTGCAGGTTTGACACTTGGTATGGTACAGCAACAGGAATGGCATGACTCATTTGTCTTAGATAAGTGACATTTTGTGTTACTGCACTTTAGTCACTTTTATTCATTGCCGAAGATTCATAAATATTAATATATTTTTTAAGCTCTTTTGTATGGACATGGACATGGTAATCAGAAAGGTCTGAGCTAAATGTGTGTTAAACTGCAATATTGTGCCCTCTTGTGCTGGAAAATGTGTTCAGCAAAAGGACAAAAAACAAGAAGGATAATATGGGATTGGATATAAACTAATTATTGATGAGTCGTGAACCTCCTTTTTGTTAATCACTTCTCTGCAATCAGGTTCTGCTGTTGCAGTGCTTAATGTGTGTGTATGTGTGTGTGTGTAGGACCTGGCGCTGTCCACGGAGGAGTCTATGCCCGTGTACAACCGCTGTGCTGTCCACGCGCTCGCCGCCGCCTACCTCAACCTCATCTGTCAGCTCACCACTGTGCCGGCGTTCTGCCAGCACATACACGAGGTCAGAACCCCCCCCTCTCTAGCCTAATATCCCTGTGAGTGAGTATGATTGTGTGTATGATTGCAGTCAACTGCACGCCACTTCATAAACAGCTGTGTTATATTCCCCCCCTCCCCCAGGTAATTGAGGTGAGACAGAAAGAAGCCCCCTTCCTTTTGCCGGAGGATGTCTTCATAGAAGTGCCCAAGTACGTGCCAGCCATGCTTATTCACCTGCTGTAATGTGTTCACAGTTGGTGTCCAAATCAAACTCTGTGATGATCTAAGCATCCTTGTGATATTCGTGATGGAGTCAAATCAGTGTTGCTGTGGAAATGTTTCGTAGTTTGTCAATTTGTCCAATTTTTGTATTGCATATATAAACGTGCAAAAAAAAAATGCAAATGCTTTTTTTTCCAAGCTGCGCTCCTTTTAAAAAAATCTTTGATCCATACTTTATTCTCTCCTTTTTGTCTGACATGATGCCGCCTTATTCTGATGCCCTTATTCTTCTCCTTTCCCCCACCCCACCACAGGCTTCCTCCCTCTCTGGAGAGGATGGAAGGAGAGGTGCTGTTCCTGCAGTCCAAGATCACAGAGGTCCTGGGAGGCAGCGGCTACAACATAGACAGGCTGGCCACGCCGTACATCCCCCAATACACAGGTAAGCCCCTCCATCTTGTCCATCGGCACCATCCACTGGCACTCCTCCATCGGTGTAAATATAATTTGCCCAACTAGTTTACATTCTGTAGCACCTTTCTGATAACCGTGTATGTGTCTCGTGTGGGTTTGAGTAGAGATTGACTTGAACCCAAGTATAGATCAAGGTCGGTACACAGAACGGCTGTTTGTAGGGCTGCTCGATTATGGCAAAAATCATAATCACGATTATTTTGGTCAATATTGAGGTTGCCATTATTTAACACGATTTCTCATTGACTTTAGAAACGTGTTTATTGAGCTTTTTAAAAAAAACATGTCTTTTTAACAGTGGCTTTTCTTGAACTTTAATACAATACAATACATATATATATATATAAATATATACACAGTTAAATATATAGTGTTAAAAAAAATACAAATAAATTAGATCAAAATAAATAAGATCAACTATGTTGACTATGCACTAGTCATTCTTAATGACTAGTGCATGTGCCCGTCGGGGGTGTGGCTGGTCGGAGCGTGTGCCCATTCGAAACACATGTCGGTGGGAACAAGTCGATTGCATAGATGTCATGCAGGAAGTTGAAATCAGTGTTATGAAAGTTAGCAACAGTTGTTGGATGCAATTAATTGAATGAAAATAATAATGGCCATCATGTAGTCCATGTAGGCCACAACAATAAGCATGGACACCACAGGGAATGCAACCCTATCTCGGTAAACCAGAGTACCATACGAGTGACTTTTGGTTTTTGAGGCTACATGGAAGGGAAAGCAAATCTGCATTAGCAACAGCGTATTATTTGAGGCAATTGTTATTATGGCATAATTGTACTTAATGTTGTTGATGAAATGTAGTGAGATGTACATAGTGGAGCTTTGGATTGGATTGGAGTGAAACCAGTGTTGACTGTTAGATCTATCAAACACAATCAATGAATTCAGGAAAGTTAGTTTATACTGTTGTATTAGTACATTAGTGTTTGATATGTTTGTATTTGTTAGGCTTTTTATGTTTTATTGATGGAGATAGTGTGAGAGTGAGACAAGAAGTATGGGAGAGAGAGAGGGGAGGGACATGCAGCAAATGATCACGGGCTGAATTCGAGGGTCACTGTGGGAAGGACTCAGCCTTACATGGTACATGCTGTACTCGGTGAGCCACGTGCCAGCCGCCTGTGTTTGTTATATTTTTACACCTTGTTTAAACCTACATTTACACCTTGCAGTGAAGAAGCACTGCATTCTGCAGACAGAGTCCTGAAGTCCCGTCCCTGCTGCTGTACAGCGGTGTTCGTTTGTTTAGACACAGAGGTCCACCTGGATTTTTTTTTCTGAGAACAACCGGTTCGCTTGTTTAGGCCATCAGAATGCTAAATGCAGCCACAAAACAACACAGGAAACTACCACTTGATCATCAGTAGAGAGAAGTAGGAGAGAAATAGGAGGAAATTCCCTGACCTGGGCCTTTCACTCCTCATTCCTGACCTGGCTTTTTACCTCCCTTGCTTCTTTCCACATTTAGCGTTCTGATGGCCTGGGAGAAAAAGCTCCTACAGAGTTCACAAAAGACAAAACAACATGGGAAACTACTGTTAAATCAACAGTAGAGAGGAGTAGGAGAGCAATAGGAGGAAATTCCCTGACCTGGGCCTTTCACTCCACATGCCTGACCTGGCGTTTTACCTCCCCTGCTTCTCTCCACAAAAGGGCTGCATCGGGCAGGTTTTCTGCCTGTGGGCGGGCTGTCGGGTCACTTCCTGGATATACTTGGACATGGAAGCTCCTATTGGGGTAAAAAAGGTGTCGATGTAGGCCAGAGTGCAGTTATCATTTTGATATGGAGAAATTCAGGAATGTTTACGTGTGAACTGGAGCACTGCAATGCAGCAAGATTTGACTTGGCAGACTTGGCAGAGATAAAGTTTAGGCCATGTTGGCCTGTTGAATATCACAAAGCCTGCCAAATATGGCCTCCTGTACCCGAGTGCCTCCATACCTTTTATCTCGTCAGCACTTCTTCGTAAACAACATTGCTGAGAAAGCGGCGCTTTGCCATGTAGAACTGACTGTGACTGAAGAAGTCTCTTGAGCAGAAGACCCCAACACAGTGTAGCGACTGCCCCTGAGACTTATTCATGGTCATGGCAAAGCAGGAAACTGCCGATGTTGTGACGAATAAATAACAGCACATGTATCAACAGGCTGTAATATCCTCACATAGCCACAAGGGAACAGGACCAAATATATAAGCTGTATTAACCGCACCTGGCCACCTAGCAACTACAACTTAAGACTCAGGCTGCTCGATTTTAGTAATGTAATATTCTGTCTTTTTGAGTTAATGTTATGCAAATGAGTGTGTAGTTCGGTCATGTGATTGGACAATCAACTTTCAGTGAGTACTGGCGGACTCGTGTTGAATGTGATTTCTTGCTTTTAAGCACTTCCATCGACAACGTTGTAAACTTCCACAAGGAGCAACTAGAGAGGGCACGCTTTTAGGCAGGGGGGGATGCGGAAAGAGGTGCGCTGGATTTCCAATACAAGACAAAACAAGTGCATCATTGCGAAATGGACAAAATAATCATTTTATCTCGATTATCTTGCTTTCATAATCGCTGGAAGCCAAAATCGGAATTGAAAATTAAATTGGATTAATCGCCCAGCCCTAGCTGTTTGTCCAAAGGAGTTGGATCACCATTGGATTTGACCTGCTTGGATATGACCCTTCCATATTGCATTTATTAAGATAGATTGTAAATAACAATAAATTACACCAAAATAAATTAGATCAACTATGTTGTAGTGCACTGCCACAACATACTGAAAACTCCTGAACATATATTCATTATTTTGGTAAACGTTTCTTCTCAGATGATGATCGTCTCTCCAAGAGGAAGAGCATCGGAGAGACCATCTCCATACAGCCGGAGGTGGAGTCCCGGAACAGCCCTGAGAAAGAGGAGGTGAACACACACACACACACACACACACACACACACACACACACACACACACACACACACACACACACACACACACACACACACACACACACACACACACACACACAGTGGGGTGAGGATGAGTGGGTGCAGTTAAGTGATGAAAAGAAAACAGAAAATACTCAGTACTTTTCATTTGTCAAGTATTTAATTCACAGAGGAGTATACAAAAATAGGCTTTACCGTGTGGTTATTTTATATAGACTTTATTTATTTATTACCAGAAAACATGCTATATCATGATACACGTCGTTAGGGTTTGTATGTTGTCTTTATGTTCCTTGTTTGCTAGACTTGACTTTCATCCAAGGATACATTTTGCAGTTGCTCAGTAGCTGGGACTTAAACGGTCACCGTTTGAACGGTAAACATTGATTCTAAATGGATGAAGCCATATGAAATTGAGAACTTTAGTAGTCTTACAGCCCCACTTGTGAGGGCTGCAAGGTTTCATAAGGATAGCATTGTTGGTCGCCTCCTTGCTTGGGTTGACAATGAGGTGTTTGCATAACTGTGGTCTTGGGGGGGGGGGGGGGGGGGGGGGGGAATACACAATGTTAAAAATTTGGATTATAGAGAAATGGTGTCTTTTTACCATGCACAAGTGTACACTATGCAGACAATTGTTTAAGTCAGCCGAGCCCACAGTTTATTTTAACTACAAATACAATTTACTGCACGTATCATTTACGACGCATCGTAATAGTTGGAGTGATTCCATCTCGGCAAACGCGAGGACAGGCTGATTCATGATGATACTCGTCGTCAATGACTAGATTCCTGTGCATCTGTAGAATGGGAATGTGAGGAAGGAGAGTAGGAGACTACAGCTGGATGTAGTATGCAACTACATTAATTCATAGAGCGACGATGGCCTGTGGCATCCTTGAAGTGTAAGTGAAACTCCTGTTTCAACTTGAAATTGAAAATGTACACACTGTAATTACTTGGAAGGAGGGAGGACGTGTTATCCCCATCTTTTACCATGGCCCGGGTGAATACTCGATTCGGATTGGCTGGAGAGGTGTGCATTATTTTTCGATTACATGTACGGCTATGACGTGATTGTAACAAAGGCAGTCTTATCACCCATCTATAATGAATGCGCTAATGTTAATAACTGTCAAGCTTCCCCGTTGCCATGTCGCTACTAATATTGTCTCTATTTACCGGAGTAATAAGGTAACGTTGCCATGTCGTTACTAAGATCATCTCTATTTACTGGAGTAATAAGGTAATGTTGCCATGTCGTTACTAAGGTCGTCTCTATTTACTGGAGTAATAAGGTAACGTTGCCATGTCGTTACTAAGGTCGTCTCTATTTACTGGAGTAATAAGGTAACGTTGCCATGTCGTTACTAAGATCGTCTCTATTTACTGGAGTAATAAGGTAACGTTGCCATGTCGTTACTAAGATCATCTCTATTTACTGGAGTAATAAGGTAACGTTGCCATGTCATTACTAAGGTCGTCTCTATTTACTGGAGTAATAAGGTAACGTTGCCATGTCGTTACTAAGATTGTCTCTATTTACTGGAGTAATAATGTAACGTTGCCATGTCATTACTAAGATCGTCTCTATTTACTGGAGTAATAAGGTAACGTTACCATGTCGTTACTAAGATCGTCTCTATTTACTGGAGTAATAAGGTAACGTTGCCATGTCATTACTAAGATCGTCTCTATTTACTGGAGTAATAAGGTAACGTTGCCATGTCGTTACTAAGGTCGTCTCTATTTACTGGAGTAATAAGGTAACGTTGCCATGTCGTTACTAAGGTCGTCTCTATTTACTGGAGTAATAAGGTAACGTTGCCATGTCGTTACTAAGGTCGTCTCTATTTACTGGAGTAATAAGGTAACGTTGCCATGTCGTTACTAAGGTCGTCTCTATTTACTGGAGTAATAAGGTAACGTTGCCATGTCATTACTAAGATCGTCTCTATTTACTGGAGTAATAAGGTAACGTTGCCATGTCGTTACTAAGGTCGTCTCTATTTACTGGAGTAATAAGGTAACGTCCGCATTCCATATGATTCTCATGTTAACTGACATTAGGCATTAGTCAGACCCATATATTTCTCCGGTCATTTGCTGTTTGTTTACAGGCACACAAAAAGTAGTGCGAGGTAAAAGTTGTAATTTTAAGACAGAATTACCCCAAAATATGAATCAACACCCCGCTGTTGCGGTAAGCATCGACTCATTTCCGGTCTACCTCTTGCTCTGTGTGTACACTGTTTGGTGTTGTAGCTGTCGGTGAACGCTGAATATACATTTGTTTTACTC
Source organism: Merluccius polli (assembly GCA_030340625.1). Classification (NCBI taxonomy): domain Eukaryota; kingdom Metazoa; phylum Chordata; class Actinopteri; order Gadiformes; family Merlucciidae; genus Merluccius; species Merluccius polli. The sequence continues at coordinate 321,635 of JAOPHQ010006551.1, forward strand.
GTTACAGCGGTTATTTACCCGCTTAAACATTTAAACTTAAAATAGCGACAAGTCGCTATTTTAAGTCTTCACACGCTAGTTACATTAAGCATTAGCAGTTAGCGATGTCTTCTCCCTCTTCCTCTGCTCCTCTGTCCTGCTCAGTGTGCCAAATGTTTAGTTACTCCTCCACCTCTTTTAGTGATAATGGTACCTGTATTAAATGTAGTTTATTTAGTGCGCTGGAGGTGAGGATTAGTGACTTAGAGGCCCGGTACCGCACCACACCGTCTCCGGTAGTCTGTGCGGGCCGGCCGGCGGTAGCTCTAGTTAGCCGTCCCCCGGTAGACCCCGAGCAGCCGGGAAGCCGCGGAGAGTGGGTGACTGTCCGGGGGAAGCGTAGCGGCAACCCACTGAAGCCCACGGCTCACCACCAGCCCATTCACGTTTCCAATACGTTTTCCCCACTCAGCGATGCACCCGCTGAGGAGCAGACTCTGGTTATTGGCTCTTCTATAGTCAGAAACGTGAAGTTAGCGAAGCCAGCGGCCATAGTCAAATGTATCCCTGGGGCCAGAGCGGGCGACGTTGAATCCTATTTAAAACTGCTGGCGAAAGACAAACGTAAATATCATAAGATTGTTATTCACGTCGGCGGTAATGACTCCCGATTACGCCAATCGGAGGTCACTAAAATTAATGTGGAATCGGTGTGTAGATACGCCAAAACAATGTCGGACACCGTAGTTTTCTCTGGACCCCTGCCCAATGTGACCAGTGACGTCATGTATAGCCGCATGGCGTCCTTCCACCGCTGGCTGTCCAGGTGGTGTCCAGCAAACCATGTGGGCTTCATTGATAATTGGCAGCCTTTTTGGGGAAAACCTGGTTTGATTGGGAGAGACGGCATCCATCCCACGTTGGATGGAGCGGCTCTCTTATCCAGGAATATGATGCAGTTTATTTCTAAAACCTGACAGTCCAGAGTTGGGACCAGGAAGCAGAGTTGCTGTTTAACACACTTCTCTGCGCTTCCTCTAGTACAGTCCCCCACCCACCACCCCATAGAGACTGTGTCTGTCCCCCGACCGCCTACATTATGTAAAGAAATAAAAACAAGAGGCGTTAACCATGAAAACCTAATAAAAATTAAAACCAACTCCTCAGTAGCACAAAATAAAAGAATTAAATGTGGACTGTTAAATATCAGGTCTCTGTCATCCAAAGCTGTTCTAGTGAATGAATTAATATCAGATTATGATATTGATTTGCTTTGTCTTACTGAGACCTGGTTGTCCCATGAGGATTATGTTAGCCTAAATGAATCCACCCCCCCCAGTCATATTAATACTCACATTCCCCGAGGCGCAGGCCGAGGAGGTGGAGTAGCAGCTATATATGACTCGGGGGTTTTAATGGACCCTAAACCAAAACTAAATTATAATTCATTTGAAAGCATTATTTTTAGTCTTTCTCACCCAAACTGGAAAACACTGGAGCCAGTCCTATTTGTTATAGTGTACCGCGCTCCTGGACCGTACTCTGATTTTATATCTGAATTCGCAGAGTTTCTATCAAGTTTAGTTCTTAAATCAGATAAAGTAATTATTGTAGGTGATTTTAATGTCCATGTGGATGTTACAAATGACAGCCTTAGTAACGCATTTACCTCATTAATAGACTCAATCGGCTTCTGTCAGAGTGTGAATAAACCAACCCATTGTTTTAATCACACTCTTGACCTTGTTCTATCATATGGCATGGATATTGAACATTTAATAGTTTTTCCACATAATCCTCTCCTATCTGATCATTATTTAATAACTTTTGAATTTCTATTATTTGACTATAAGCCATTAAGCAAAACTTCCTACAGCAGATGTCTATCTGACAGTGCTGTAGCTAAATTTAAGGAGGAGATTGCATCAGTGTTTAATTCAATGCCATATTTGAATATAACGGAGTCCTATATTAACTTTAGTCACTCCCAAATTGATAATCTTGTTAATAGTGCTGCAGGCTCTCTACAATCAACATTAGATTCTATCGCTCCTAGAAAACAGAAAATAATAAAACACAGGAAACTAGCACCGTGGTACAACCAACAAACTCGTCAATTAAAACAAGAAACAAGGAAATCAGAAAGGAAATGGCGCGCTTCCAATTTATTAGAAAATCGCTTAATATGGCAAAATAATCTTAAAAATTATAGAAAGGCCCTCCGTAATGCCAGAGGAGCCTTTTACTCGGCACTAATAGAAGAAAATAAAAACAACCCCAGGTTCCTCTTCAGCACTGTAGCCAGGCTGACAGAGAGTCACAGCTCTATTGAGCCATGTATCCCTATCAACTTAAGTAGCAATGACTTCATGAACTTCTTTTATAATAAAATTATTACTATTAGAGAGAAAATTAGTCACCAAATGCCCTCAATAGGTATCGCAGGCTCTCCAACATCAGACACTTTGACTGGTGCAAACTTAGATGTGTATTTGGAGTGTTTCTCTGCTGTCAGTCTTCATCAGTTAACTTCTATAATTTCTTCATCGAAGTCATCAACCTGTCTGTTAGACCCCATCCCAACTAGGCTGCTTAAAGAAATTGTACCCTTAATTGGCACGTCTTTACTGGAAATGATTAATCTTTCTTTATTATCAGGATATGTACCACAGTCCTTTAAAGTAGCTGTAATTAAACCCCTTCTTAAAAAGCCCACTCTTGACCCTGGGGTTTTAGCCAACTATAGACCGATTTCTAATCTCCCCTTTCTGTCTAAAATTCTGGAGAAAGTAGTCGCCAAACAATTGTGTGACTTTCTACACAACAATAGTTTATTCGAGGATTTCCAGTCAGGATTTAGAGTTCATCATAGCACAGAGACAGCTCTGGTTAAAGTTAATAATGACCTTTTGATTGCTTCTGACAATGGACTTGTCTCTGTACTTGTATTATTAGATCTTAGTGCTGCCTTTGACACCATTGATCATAGTATTCTTTTACAGAGACTCGAGCATGAAATTGGCATCAAAGGAACCGCACTAAGCTGGTTTATGTCATATCTATCAGATCGTTCACAGTTTGTACACGTGAATGATGAATCTTCAATAAATACTACAGTTAGTCATGGAGTTCCACAAGGTTCTGTACTTGGACCAATACTATTTACTTTATATATGCTCCCTTTAGGCGATATTATTAGAAAGCACTCCATTAACTTTCATTGTTATGCAGATGATACGCAGTTATATCTATCGATCAAACCCGATGAAATTAATCAATTATCTAAATTACAAACATGTCTTAAAGACATAAAATCCTGGATGAGCTGCAATTTTCTGATGTTAAACTCAGAGAAAACCGAAATTCTTGTACGTGGCCCCAAAAACCTTAGAGACTTAATGTCTACAGATATAGCTACTCTAGATGGCATTACATTGGCCTCTAGCACCACTGTCAGGAATCTTGGAGTTATCTTTGATCAGGATCTGTCATTTAATTCCCACATAAAGCAGACCTCTAGGACTGCCTTTTTTCATTTACGTAATATTACAAAAATCAGACGCATCCTATCAAAGACAGACGCAGAAAAACTAATCCATGCATTTGTTACCTCAAGGCTGGATTACTGCAACTCCTTATTATCAGGTTGTCCAAATAAATCCATTAAGATGCTTCAATTAATTCAAAACGCTGCAGCGCGAGTACTGACAGGAACTAGGAAAAGAGATCACATCTCTCCTGTACTAGCTTCTCTGCATTGGCTCCCTGTAAAATTTAGAATAGAATTTAAAATCCTCCTCCTCACCTATAAAGCTTTTCATGGGCAGGCCCCTTCATATCTCAAAGAGCTCATAGTACCCTACTACCCCACTAGAACACTGCGTTCTCTGAATGCAGGGCTACTGGTGGTTCCAATAGTTTCTAAAAGTAGAACCGGAGCCAGAGCCTTCAGTTACCAAGCTCCTCTTCAGTGGAACCAGCTTCCAGTTGTGGTTCGGGAGGCAGACACCCTCTCCACATTTAAGAGTAGGCTTAAGACGTTCCTCTTTGATAAAGCTTATAGTTAGGGCTGGATCAGGTGAGTCCTGAACCATCCCTTAGTTATGCTGCTATAGGCCTAGACTATCGGGGGATTTCCCTTGGTGCACTGAGTCTCTCGCTCTCTCTCTCTCTCTCTCTCTGTGTGCACACATTCATGTCCCATTAATGCATGTTACTAACACTTCTTCCCCGGAGTTCTTGTGTTTTCTCGTCTCGCAGGTTCTCATGGATCCTGGCGGAGCCTCCATGGTCCTGCTTGACTGCCATTGCTAATATCAGTTACCAGTTATATACAGTTACTGTTGTTGCTGCTCGCTGTCCCCCATCATTGGTGCTAGTGCATTGATGTAGTTGCTTGCTCTCTCTCTCTCTCTCTCTCTCTCTCTCTCTCTCTCTCTCTCACCCCAACTGGTCAAGGCAGATGACCACCCACCTAGAGCCGAAGGGTCTGTCCAAGGTTTCTGCCTTTTAACAGGCAGTTTTTCCTTGCCCCCGTGCCAAGTGCTTGCTCATGGTGGTACTGTTGGGTCTCTGTAAATGTTATTAGGAGTTTGGTCTAGACCTGCTCCATTTGAAAAGTGCCCTGAGATAACTTCTGTTATGAATTGGCGCTATACAAATAAAATTGAATTGAATTGAATTATATTTTAATGATTTGTAGGTGGCCATGGTATAAGCGGGATAATCCACTTCGAGGTGTGCATGTATGGAAAAATAATGCACTTTGCGGGGGCTAAGAACTTCGTCTCCGTGAAGTTCTTAGCCCCCGTAAAGTGCATTATTATCCCTTACGTAATGACCCACACCAACTTTGTGATACTTTTTTTAAGCTAGTACTGTCGTTGTGTATGAAGGTTATAATGAGCGATGTTTTATCTGAAATGTGTCACAGACATTTATACTATAAGTGTCCGTGAAGCTTAACCATCTCTCGGACACGGCCATCAACATCAACTGCTGCCCAGACGGCACTCCACACACCCACACACACCGTGGCGTTAGCATATCCTCTCGCCATTGGTGTCCATTTGTTGTGACGTCAAAGTCGAAAAGAACGCGACTTGAACGTTCACATTCACAAACTGGTTGGCAGAGACTGGCAAAAAGATAGGATTTGACATCTTTTTTTTTCTAAATTATTCTTATTTTAGTAACAGTGACAGACATAATACCATAACAAAACAAAAAAAGATTTTGGGTTCACTGCCCCTTTAAATGCCATACGACATTACCTCCTAAAACCTGTCTTCCCCCCCCAAACAGCGGACACCAGCTGAGGAGATCACATTTGAAACTCTCAAAAACGCCATCGGTACGTGTCTTCTATTTGTGTTGGTTATAAGTATTTCATGAGTGAAGTTCATGAAGTTATAAATGCTTGGTTGTGAGTCTCAAATGGATGCGTGTGTGTGTGTGTGTGTGTGTGTGTGTGTGTGTGTGTGTGTGTGTGTGTGTGTGTGTGTGTGTGTGTGTGTGTGTGTGTGTGTGTGTGTGTGTGTGTGTGTGTGTGTGTGTGTGTGTTGTGTGTGTCCCCTCCCAGTGGACAGTGTGGGTATGGAGGAGCAGGAACGGGAGCGTAGGCGACAGGTGGTGGAGAAATTCCAGAAGGCCCCCTTTGAGGAAATAGCTGCCCACTGCGGCGCCAGGGTACAATAAAATATATAATGATCTTGGAGGAATGCCGTTTCAGTACTTTAGACTTGCATTTTGTAAATGTTCCACTGTAGCCATCTCTTTTGTAGAAAATGTGTTTTGTGGAAAATACGTTGTCAATGTCGTCCATCTCCACAGACCACATTGATTTTAGAGAGTAACCCAAATTACGTGGGTGGATGGATTTTATTCTTTGGACAGTCACTTGTTTAGTCATCATTTCCAAGTCCTTCTGAACAAAAGCGGTGGCTCTCTTTTTTTTTTGTTTACATTTTTTTCACAACCTATCTTGTTTTTTTCAACCCAGGCCACGTTACTGCAGAGTAAGCTGAATCAGATCTTTGAGATCACAATCAGGTACGGGTGCAGCGCTCGGAAATGTCCAATGCCGAACAATCTCCGTATAGTTGTCTCGTTTTACTGTTGATTACGCTTATTGGGAATGATGGACGTTGTCTCTTTCTTTTCCCCCTCCCAGACCGCCGCCTAGCCCGTCGGGAACTATCTCGTCAGGCTACGGCCAGACCCAGAGCCGATCCGTGCCCGTCTACGAAATGAAGTTCCCAGACCTCTGCGTGTACTAGCGGGGAGGTGGGGGGTGGGGCTGTGTGGCCACAGAACTGAAATGGTCGTCATGGGGAATGGTCCTTTGCCTACTTGTTGAAGTCGGGAAGAAGAAAACCTAACAGCTTCTTCAGTCAGTAGTAGCCTGCAATCAAACAAAGCTAGGGAGAAGGGGGGGGGGAGGGGGAGTGTTTGAAGCCAAACTTAAAAAAGCAAGCTACCTTTTTAATGATATAGCTGGCCAATCGTTGCTTCCCAGTCGTTTTTAGGATTCTTTTTTTGTCTTTTTTTTTTTTTTTTGACAAGACATTGCCAAGGACTGTTGACAGATCATCAACCGTAGATTCTCAAGTCCTCATTCAAACGAACCTGCTGCATGCCCTGTGAGTGACCCTGTTCACACACTACTTGTTTTGTTTCAAAATATGGGTTTCCACAGGATGCCTGGCCATTCAATCAGTGGGTCGCATGTTACCCAACAACACTAAAACATACTGATCATGAGACTTTGGGTCCGGTTGTTAACTCAGTTTTAAAGTAATTGAAGGAATGCGTAGGAAACCACATTGGTGTCCTTAGCTTAAGTCAATACTGACTTAAATTTGACACTGTTTCGTTTTTGTTTGTTTTTTTTAACTAAAATGCGTTGGTGGGGCTGTTTTTTATTGGTCTGGTCAACTTAAGTGCTTTTTTTCCTTTTAATTTTTAATTTTAATGTGGGCCATTACGCCTACCTTGATTTTATTGCGATAGCTGGTAATTCATTTGTTTTGCTTTCAACACTGTTGATTGTCTTTGTGCCGTCTGTGTGTGTCTCTCTCAAAATGAGTGTTGCTCTCTGTTAACGAGTACCGGCTGCCTGAACACTGGCAGTGTGTTCAGTCCAAGCCACTCCACCTACCGCACTATATACAAACCCACAGCTCGTGGCCCCAACCGCTCGAGTGTTGAACCCCCAAATGTTGACCAGATTCAAAGAGAAACAAGCAGGACGTCAATCACAACCAGTGTCTTCATTAACGCTGTTGCTCCCACAGATTTGTATATGCTTAGACATAAATATGCTAGGAAAGCAGATTTGTAGGAGTGTTGAGTGAGATTGTATATACTTATATTATACATATGGAAAGCCTAATTTTATTTCATTGCACTTATTATGGCCATATATAAGAATAATGCGTTTTAGTTCACATGGAACAAACCGACAACGGTAGTTCATATGCCAGGAAACAAGACTGGGATTCATCTGTAAAATTAAATACATCTAATCTGAATTTGTCTCGACGGTCGTGGGAGAACGAGAACTTTCCCCGCCACTTACTTTAATACTGGTTTACATGGCTGGATTTTGATTCAGTACAATTTAAAGCCATCGCACACACACACACACACACACACACACACACGGAAGTGTATAACGGCAATAATTAGGTTTTAGCGCAATGCCATTCTTCTCACAAGTCGCCAGTGGGGACACTGCAGAGTGAGATGGCGGGCTAGTTAGGACCCACTTCCTCTGTGCGTCACGATCCATAGCTTCTCCTACCACCACCACCACCAACCGCTCTCCTGTGTTTCCGCCATAATGGCCGTGTTGGGCTTGCCAAATGTAGCTGCCAATACAACCCCATCATCCTGTTCTATTAGTGGTCCTTGGGTTGTCCAGTAGCTCCCCTATGTTTGCTGCAGCTGTCCGTCACGTACTGTCATGTGAGCGTATACGTAGATTTGTCCACACAAGCCGACATTGACCTGTGTACATTTTCCTGTCGTGTGTACATGTGTGTCTTCACTTTTTGTATTATTATTATGATTATTATTATTAATATTATACGTACTGTCTGTCAAGTGTTTATCATGAATGTATGTGTGGCATTAATGCAAATGTGTGTATTTTTTAAATCATTATTACCCAAGACCAAACTATTCAAACAGTTTACAGTAAAGAAACGGTCCCTGTTGTTTTACGAGGGGCCACACCATGTGCGCCCCGTCTAAAATCTGTCAGCGACACTGACATTTTGCCCCATTTGTACTGTTGTTTTTACACCACCTTGTGATTTCTACAGTGAACGAGTGATACTGTCAACATGATTATCGTCACTGTTAACCGACTCATATTCAACATTTTTTTCCGTCAAAACATTTACATGTCTGGTTATATGTATCTGTTTACAATGTAGTGCTGTAGGTCAAGTGGACTGTGAACTTTGCACTTTACAACTGGATTATCTAGTGACACAGGCAGCTTTTATATGGAGAAAATGCCTTACCCAAGTGTCAGTCCCTAATTTGCATGCTGTCGCTGTAGCCGTGTTGTACAGTTCTATGACCATTGTGGAAATAAAACTCTTACGTGACCATTATGTAGTGTGTCTCCAACATTTTTCTGTGATATGAAGGTAAAGGATTTGTGCGGAACGAAACGGCAAACTTGAAATGAGGTCAACCTTGTATGTAAATACAGCGACGTCGTTGACGTGCGTGTCGATGATGCCGCTCGAATCCCAGTTTCCCGCCATGCCAAACTCATGATTCAAGTACCAACACTCGCAGTGCAAAGCGTGATGCTCTTAAATAATTATTTGAAAGTGTATTTAATAGGCTGTTGCTTGTTAAACATTCAGAGGTTATTGACTAACCATTTGCGGTTGTCAATTAAACACTAGAAAGATGAAGAGAGAATAGTTACATAAATAATGTCCATTAGTAAAGATGTATTCTTTTTTTTGCAAATGCATAATGCTTTCAAACAAATATAAGTCCTGTAATTAGGAATCATACCAAGTTATTTACATTGACATACTTCAATGTCTCATTGTGTATAGTCATGGGTGGTTGGAGCTCTACTGTGTCTTTTAAATGGTTTAAATAATATATAGGCCTATAAATATAAATATGTGTCCTCTACAATCAGCGAGCCAATCGCTATTCCTGTTTGCCACACTAAGAGTATGAATATTGTGTGTAGGTGAAATTAACTGTTTATGACAAACTGTCAACAGTCTTTTTCCAGAGGTGGATGGTTTCTTAGTAACGTGGTTTGAGTCACTGTTGACGTGCTTTGCCGCCCACCTGCAATAATGTTCTTCAGAGCCCGGGAGCCAAAACCGTAAGGGTCAGTGCAGTAGGCGGATGAATCAAACGATTTTCTTTTTTCTATTACCCATCCAACTTTTTTTTTTTTTAATAACATTTTTTTGTGCGTTTCTTTTCTTTGAAAAATAAGCTTTACAGCATGCAAATGGACAGATCCATGCAACTCTAAACCATGAGCATTACACGAGATTCGAAGACATGCATGTGTTACACTTTTTTTTCCTCCTAGCTCTCCACAAACTCATCACCACTACACACACACACACACACACACACACACACACACACACACACACACACACACACACACACACACACACACACACACACACACACACACACACACACACACACACACACACACACACACACACACACACACACACACCATCTAATGTGCACGTTTGAAGGAATTTCTGATGAACTTCGGCAGCGGCTTCTTCGCCCACAGATTCAGAAATCTGCCGTGGCGCTTGGGTGGGCTCCCCCACCGGAAGTGATTCATCCGGTAGGTTCCGGCGTCTTTCGTGTCCTGCGTGCTCAACAGAGAAACCTGTGGGCCAAACGTCACCCCCTGCAGAGGCTGGACTTCCAGGTCGCGCACATCCAGGACCACCTTCTTCCCGTCTTTGGTCCCCTGCTCCTCCTCGCCGACCACCACGCCCCCCGTCGGTGGCGGTGAAACCCCCGTCCACTGAGACGTCACCGCCCCCTCCGTGGATGAGGTGGCCACTTTGTCCGGCCGCAGTTTCCTCCCGTACGGTTTCTCCCAGCGGAAGTGCTCCATGACGTAGCGGCGCTGGTCCTCGTTGCGGCCCCGCGCGCTGGGCCTCAGCGGCTTTTCCGGGGGGGGCCCCCCCAGGGAGGAGAGCAGCAGATCCAGCCAGGGGTCGTCCTCATCGTCGGGGGCCGTTGAGCGGTGTGTGGAGACCTGTGTCCTGGACCCACACAGACTAATGCAATCCTACACGGGAGAGACCGACGGTAATCGCGGGTTTTCACATGCAGCTTGAGTACATTTTCATTGTCTATTTTCTTCTTCTTTTTTACCACTTTTATGGACATTTCTAAAATAAAACAAGGAAATCAGAACCTCAATAATTGGATCTAGTGGATCTAAGTGTAATTATACAGTTCTAAAAGTGCCAATGTTGATGGTGAGGATGGACAGACAACACGGCCTCAGACAACACGGCTTCAGATCAGACAACACGGCCTCAGACAACACGGCTTCAGATCAGACAACACGGCCTCAGACAACACGGCCTCAGACAACACAGTGTCAAAGAATACGGTATCAGGACAAAACTGTGTCCGAAGTACGAGATCTGATGCTGACCTCTGACTGCGTCCTAATATGTACATACTGTAGTGATGGTGGCGGTTGAGAAAACGAAACATGGGAGACATAGTATAGGTATAGTAGACAACGGATCAGGATGAGGGGCGAGGAGCAGCAGAACCTACCAGTAGTCTCTCCTTGGACCGGAGATCACTGCAGACGGAGCTCTCCCAACACAGGTCCATTGCCGCTGGGCAGCACACGCATGCCGCAAACACCGCAATCAGCCAGGACGCATGCATGGTCTACCTGTCTGGGCAATGCAACAGAGACACACACATGTTCATTTAAACACAAATTGAGCACACCACTTTGTTTTTGTCCCCTCCTTCTTCTTTCAGTTCAGCGAGTATAATAATGTACCATACATACTCACACAACAGATGTGGGAACTATCTTATCCAACTGTATCTAGGATACCAAACATATAGTTTACCGGCATGTCCCATCTTTGTCTGTATAATTTTCTTACCTACAATTTTAAGAATGAGGAAGCAACTTGTTTAGGCACCTAATGCCAACACAACATGTTTCAACTGCTGGTACTGTAACTTAAAGGGACACTAAGTAGTTTTTTCCCCCATCTAGTGGTCAAATTGTATTTTGCATTCAAACGGATTTATTCTCTCCAGCGCCTCGCGTTTTTGAACTACGGCAAGCGGCATTAGTCAAGATTCAAGAAGCTATGACAACATGATAACAACATGTCTTCAAACACCACTTCAACAAGTTGTGTTTCTGATGATGAGTACGTTCAGTGCTCGAAGTGGAGGGGGGGGGGGGGGGCGCGATATTAACCCACCACGGACCGACGACCGACGGAGGGGGGGGGGGGGGGGATATTAACCCACCGCGGACCTAACGGGGGGGGGGGGGGGGGGGGGGGATATTAACCCACCGCGGACCGACGACCGGCGAAGGGGGGGGGGGGGGGGGGATATTAACCCACCGCGGACCTAAGGGGGGGGGGGGGGGGGGGATATTAACCCACCGCGGACCTAAGGGGGGGGGGGGATATTAACCCACCGCGGACCTACGACCGCAGCCTGTGACAAGTGCCGGTACGCTAAAGAGTAAAATGTAGAAGTGCCGGTGCTGCGTACCGGTGCGTACCGGTCCACTTCGAGCACTGGGTACGTTATTTCAAACAAACTTCAAACTGCATTGAATCATTAGTGTGAGCATGTATGAGTAGGCTAATTACTCCTCGAGCAAGACAGTGAATTATGTTCTTATGTTTACATCGTTTAAGTGACAAGCGCGTCTCGCTAAGCTCCTTCTCTGTTCCACAGTCACGCTGGCTCTGAGTGAAAACGCGTTTAGCCTTTTAGCTTTTTGTCCCTCTCGGGAGTCCATAGACCGGAAAGACATGGCGGCCTCCATAGAGCTTGCCCGCCCTATGTATATTCTGATAAGTGATTCTTCGCTCAGGAGGATAAGTGAGATTGTTGACATTGATCATTGTACACCAATGGGGACTTATTTATGAATGAAGACGTTGATTTGAGGTAATAAATTACTTAAAAAACTACTTAGTGTCCCTTTAAAGGGGCTATTGGACTATGTAACAAATTTAGCGTGCTAAATAAAATGACCATATGTCCTCAGAGATTAAGGAAACATCCTAAATCGAAATACTGGCTCCTCCAACAACAGCCACGCTACAGCCAGTATGTGTCTCTTGAAATGTCCGGTCCGGTGTTATGCCGAGTTCTGCCTGCCCGCCGAGAACTGCATGCACCTCGCTCTAGCCTGGAAAAACAGGGGGATGCACTTCTCGGCAGCTCATATACAGCACTGCCGAATAATGCATCCACCCTGTAACTTTAATGCTGGAGATCTTTGAATCACATGGTTTGACCAGCTCATATTTTGGGCTGTTTTGGCTTAACAGTGTGAATATCATACATGTGAGTTCTGCCGAATAAAGCATGTACCCCTTAACAGTGAGACTTCAAATCAAAGAATGATAGGAATCAAATGGTCTTCTCAGCACCAGCTTACTTTATTTGATCGACCTAGACAGTGTGGATGACACCCCACATTCATTTTCCACATTAAAAAATATTAAAATATTGTTTTCGAGGTGCATGCAGTTCCGCGAGGTGCATGCAGTTCTCGGCGGGCAGGCAGAACTCGGCATAACACCGGGTCCGTTTTTTGTTTTGGCCTGTGATTCGCTATTCTCCGAGTTGACTCCGCCCACTGCCCATTTGACACCCCAGGTTGCCAGATACGAAACTATATATATACTACATAACTAAATCTCTGCCGTTTGTAACAAACCAAACCGTGTGAAAATCCGGTAAAAACTCGGGGAGTTATGCTTATTATTGTAGTTGGGGATACACCTTCCTCAGTAGAAATAAATGCACTGGGGGCGCACTGATACGCGCTGCCGC
>JAOPHQ010006552.1:0-17500 GCA_030340625.1 Merluccius polli
GAGGAGAGGCCCGTCGGCCTGCACCTCAAGGAGAAGAAGAAGAAGGTGGACATCGGCAAAGTGTTCATCAACATCTCCATCGGCCTCTGCATTTTCAGCCTGGCGTGGTTCTTCTGCGCCCTGTACATGCGCTCCAGCCTGGCGAAGCGCGTGGCCACGCTGCATCCGTTGCCGCGCGTCCTCGACGACAACAGCACCAGCGCCGCGGTGTCCCCGGAGCGGTTCTGGGGATCCTACAGGCCTCAGGTCTACTTTGGGATGAAAACCAGAAGTCCTAAATCCATCGTTACAGGTCACACCTCACTGCTACTGTTACTACTACTACTACTACCTTTACTTGGTGGGGTTCATTAGTAGACACTTGTATCCGAAGCGGCTGCCGCAGTGAATCCAGATACATCATTAAGGTTAAAGATGAGGGTTAGGCCTCTTGATGCCTTCAGGGTAGGCTGAATACATTGGGGATCGAACCCAGAGCCATTGCAAAACACATTACAGTTAACATTTTAGGAAATAATGTTTCCAACCACATAATGCATCCAATCAGTTTACATAGTAACCAGGATTGGACATTTTTCGATGCTAAGGCTTTGATGCAAGTCTTCCTTTATTATATTCACATCCTCCCCATGCACCACAAACCTCATTCCCTGACATGCACATGTCTCTCTCTCTCTCTCTCTCTCTCTCTCTCTCTCTCTCTCCTCTCTCTCTCTCTCTCTCTCTCTCTCTCTCTCTCTCTCTCTCTCTCTCTCTGTAGGCCTGATGTGGATGCGGCAGTTCTCCAGCATGGATGTGAATCTGCGGCACACCTGTGAGCAGGGCGACAACCTGCAGGGCTACGGCTGGCTGATGCACGACGGCCTCAGCTTCGGCGTCCAGGAGGTCCGCGATAAGGACTTCACCCTGACCACCGAGTTTGTCAAGAGGAAGGGCGGGGACCACGGCGGGGACTGGACCTGGAGGGTCACGGCCAAACAGCACGTGAGGACCGCCGATTACAGCTCTTGTTATTGTTTTTTATATTTCTACTAACTATAGCGTACGTCCTCATACCCATGTCATAGCCTCTCGCCCTCATTGCCTCTTAGCCTTTCAGAACCTACGTCATTTATGGTAATAATTTACTTTGTAAATATTGTTAATTCATGTTTTGTGTTTTCTTGTTCAATATTTTGTTAAAATGTTTGCTTATATCATGTTGTTTTATGTCTTTTATGCACCAACCTCATTAACTCACTTTCCTTGTATGTGCAAGGGCAGGATAGTCTAGAGGTTAGTCTGTTTGACTGGGGGCAGGATAGTCTAGTGGTTAGTCTGTTTAACTGGGGGCAGGATAGTCTCTAGTGGTTAGTCTGTTTGACTGGGGGCAGGATAGTCTAGTGGTTAGTCTGTTATCTGGGGCAGGATAGTCTCTAGTGGTTAGTCTGTTTGACTGGGGGCAGGATAGTCTAGTGGTTAGTCTGTTTGACTGGGGGCAGGATAGTCTAGTGGTTAGTCTGTTATCTGGGGCAGGATAGTCTCTAGTGGTTAGTCTGTTTAACTGGGGGCAGGATAGTCTAGTGGTTAGTCTGTTTGACTGGGGGCAGGATAGTCTCTAGTGGTTAGTCTGTTTGACTGGGGGCAGGATAGTCTAGTGGTTAGTCTGTTTGACTGGGGGCAGGATAGTCTAGTGGTTAGTCTGTTTGACTGCCAGGTGACCCTTAATGTATCTAAAATCCACTGCATGTTGGATTGCAACATCTGCTCGATAACTAAGTGGTGATGGTATTTGCGTTCTACAATATTGATTTCCCTCATTCCTTCTCCTCCTTCTGCTCTTTAATTTGCACGGCCAGAGTTTCTCCCGCCAAGCACCGGTCATCTCCCTGATGTTTTACGCGGCAGCGGACACACAGGGCTCCCTGCGAGCTCATGTGGAGGAGAAGAAAGGTCTGGGGTCCATCACAGGCTTCTCCGAGGAGCTGGGCCACTTCAAGATCACCTTCCGCAAGCCTGTCACCGGGGAGCAATCCAACGTCAAATACGCTTGGTAAGTCAATGGGTTTGTAATGTATAGGTAAGTGAGAAGAAAGATAGTTGTGGAAATGGAAAATAAGTTGACTCTAGACGTAACATTTTGTCATTTAACAGACGCTTTTATTCAAGGAGACAAAAGTTGGGCTGAGAACAACAAAAGCATGCAGACAGATTGAGTCAGAGTAGCTATAGGAATCAGAAAAACAGATGGCACTTAATGGTTAAAAATTGTACTGTATTAATAGATAAGATGCCAAGTAATGATTACGTATTTTAGCAGTATCTGCATGAGTTCATAAATGAAAATAATTGACTGGAATCACTCTAATTTTCACTAAATCCATGGCATGTCCATGGCACCCACTCATTTAAAAAAATAAAATGCTTTGGCTGCAAGGCCAGCTTGAGGGAAAACCAATAATAAATGTGCCCGCCAGTTGACAGTTGTCTCTAATCTTTTCAGCTACAACAGCCTTCAGACTGTTACTCCGGGCTTGGAACGGCTGACCGACATTGTAAAGAACAGCCTCTCTCGAAGGTTTGTCTACAGCCCTCCCTCTGGTGAAAAGAGGCATTACATTGCGGTCGACACCTACAAGCCTCCTCACCAGCAGCACCAGCAGAAACCAGACGACCCCAGGAAGGAGAGCGACTTCCTGCTCCACCAGGTAACCGTGGAGACCCCGTTTCAGATCGAGGTCCTGTTTGAGTCGGCCAGCTTCCGCAGCAGACCCAACCAGCTCGTCGGCGCGACCATGACCGAGGAACTGGAGCAGAGAAAAGCCGAGTTTGACGCCAGGTTCGAGAGGACCTTTGGCCTGGAGAGGAAGGGCTTTAGCCAGGCTCAGGTCCGGTTCAGCAAGGCGGCGCTCAGCAACATGCTCGGCGGGATGGGCTACTTCTACGGCCAGTCGGTGGTGCAGTCGGCCTACAACGAATACCCGCTCTTGTATCCCGAGGGCGCGCTGTTCACCGCCGTTCCTTCGCGCTCGTTCTTCCCCCGCGGCTTCCTCTGGGACGAGGGCTTCCACCAGCTGCTGCTCAGCAAGTGGGACCCCCAGGTGACGCGGGAGGCCACCGCCCACTGGCTGGACCTCATCAACGTGGAGGGCTGGATCCCCCGCGAGCAGATCCTCGGCGACGAGGCGCGCAGCAAGGTGCCGGCCGAGTTCGTGGTGCAGCGCAACGAGAACGCCAACCCGCCCACCCTCTTCCTGGCGCTGCAGGAGCTCATCGAGCAGCACGCCGCCGACCCGGACGCGCCGGCGTCGCGCCCCACGCCGGCGTTCCTGCGGCGGCTCTTCCCCAGGCTCAAAACCTGGTTCGAGTGGTACAACACCACGCAGGCGGGACCCGTGCCCAACTCGTACCGCTGGCGGGGCCGGGACAAGGACACCAACCTCTTCCTGAACCCCAAGACCCTGACCTCGGGTCTGGACGACTACCCCAGGGCCTCGCACCCGTCCGCGGACGAGCGGCACGTGGACCTGCACTGCTGGATGGCGCTGGCGTCGGGCATCATGGCCAGCGTGGCGCGCCTCCTCGGCGAGCCGCACGCCGAGTACGAGCGGACGCACCGGGCGCTCAGCGACGACGGCCTGCTGAGCGAGCTCCACTGGTCGGAGCAGCTGGGCGCGTTCAGCGACTACGGCAACCACACGCAGGCCGTGTCCCTGCAGCAGGAGAAGGTGTACGTGCCGCCCGGCGCGCCGCGCCACCACTACGCCGCCGCGCGCCTGGTGCGCTCGGTGCGGCGCGCGCCCAAGCCGCAGCACGTCAACGCGCTGGGCTACGTGAGCCTGTTCCCGTTCCTGCTGCGCGTGCTGCGCGCCGACTCGCCCAAGCTGGAGCACGTCCTGCGGGACATGCGGGACGCCGACAAGCTGTGGACGCCGTACGGCCTGCGCTCGCTCTCCAAGACGGACCCCATGTACATGAAGCGCAACACGGAGCACGACGCCCCCTACTGGAGAGGGCCGATTTGGATCAACATAAATTATTTGGCCGTGCGAGCCCTGAGCCACTACAGCGGCGCGGAGGGGCCGTACCGGGAGAAGGCGGCCGCCCTTTACGACGAACTCAGGACTAACATCGTCGACAACGTTTACAGGCAGTATGTGGAAACGGGTTATATATGGGAGCAGTATAATGACAGTACTGGCAGAGGCCAAGGAAGCCATCCGTTCACCGGCTGGTCAGCCTTGACTGTCTTAATGATGGCAGAACAGTATTGATACACAAAGACTCTTTTCTCAAGGTTTTCTCAAGACACTGGCCCTCATCCGTCACTCATCTTATGCTCAAGTAGGCATTTTGAATTGGGTCAAATATGTCGACCCAAAGATTTATTTCCAACAATAGGTGTGAATAAGGTGGTTTAAAAAAGCCTGCCGCTTTATCACATTGTGTTGTCATGCCGTGTGTGTGCTATGTGTGGAGCCATTAGACAGGTGAAGGCCCTGCATCTCGTCTCTCATCAGCTTCAGGAATGTTTACCATTGGCTGTCCATAAAAATACATCGGAAAAAAATCCCATTTTTTAGATATACAGGAATTTTAAATGTCTACTGACTTCAACTGACGAGGTTTAATAGTGAGATGAAACATTCCACACATTTTTGTTTTTGTATGCGTTTCCCCCATCAACCGGACGGTACTCAACAGTCATAACAACGAGTGCCTGAGCCACGAGGATAAGAGGTGTTTAGGATAACCAGTGTTTTTGATAAAGCTGATGAATGAGGGCCATTGTCTTCAACAGTGCCAATAATTATTTTTGTCTCAATTCTCCGGCTGTATTAATGTTTTAGCGACGGTGAAGCGTTAAATGGGCAGAACTGTGGTCTGTGCCGTTCTGCTTTTATATTGCTGAGAGATCGTCAGCACTTGTTGGGGTTCAAAGAAAAAAATTCCTGACTGAAAATATGTTTTATTGAGAAACAATAAATCAAATCTTCAAAATGTTGCTGTTGGGTGTTTTGTATGTAGATGATATAGTATTGTTATTGTATGATTCATTCAGTATTTATTGCTTTATTCATTAGTTATCTATGGAATAGTGAGTGATTAAAATCCATAACTCTTCTACCTTTTTTATGTTTTACAAAATGTAAGATTAACGTCCTTTACTTTTGAAAATACCGGTAGTGCACATTGAAGAATACACTGCAAAGCCCCTCGCAGAAGGAGCGCCCCGTTGTATTTAATGCCATTAATGAAACATTGATCTCACTCCTGTGCGCCGCTGACTTTCCAAAAGCGCGTCATTCCTCGATCATTTGATGTGCACCAGTAATGTGTGTGTACACTGGCATGACTCAGACATAATATCATGGACAAACTGTCCTTATCCTCCTGCGACGAGGTGTATCTGAAGGCCTCCGGCTAGTCGATAGCCATCAGCTACATCTTTCTCTTTCACGTGGTTCTGACTCAAACTCATTTTTGATGCAGGATCTCGGCGTGGCGGTAACTGCGTTACAGCGAAGGAGAGTTAGTGGCTGCGAGTTTCTTTTCACTCGTCCAAATCCCCGTTCGGTACACAGCGGCGTACAGTGGACTTGGTCTTATTAATACTTTGACACAAAATAAACAACCCTGGCCACAGAAAGCACTGACGCTTTTTCCTTGAGCTGTGTTCATGACCCCCGGGTTCCCACCTCTTATATGAATCCTTTTGAATGCTTGGCTGCTTTCTGAAAGCCTCCGAAACGGGTGCAGCCGGTGTTGGCTTGCAGAAGTAAACATATAGCGCTATTTCCTCCACCGCTGTATTGAATGCAGTTGAGCCGCAGCTCCCCAGGTCGCCTGTGTCCCTTTGTGTTGTCAGCGTCTATAGGCTCTATGCCATCATGGCTACAGAGTGATTGGGGCCCGTTTGAAGACAAACGCAGGCTAAATCTGCGGTCTGTCTCTCTCTGTCAGTAAGTCTACTGTAAGTAAATGCTTGGTGAACAGTCAGTGATGTGTCAATCCGTGCGCACCACCACTGCCGTGGGGCTCACAGTCGTGGGAGATGCGCTAGCTCAGCCTTTGACCCGTTGACCTGCGAACGCAAAACGAAACCTAAGGGGATTTGGATGAGCCATATTCTCTCCGCCTTTATATTTCATCTCTCTGAGGAGATGGATTTTTTTTTTTTGTACATCCCCTAAAAGCACTCGCTGTGCGCAATCTACCCTTGTTCCCTTCCTCCCCCCCCCCCCCCCCCCCACCACCACCACCACCACCGCTTTGCACAATACCCCAGGATGATGATGATGATGATGATGATGATGATGATGATGATGATGATGATGATGATGGCGTCACCGTGAACTGATGTAGTACCTGCATAATAATCAGACGAATCATCACCGACCCAACATTTGCATATAGTGGCAATATCACAATCCGATCTTTAATTAAATGATCGCCCGTTGCTGCACCACACCATTAGTTCACACGATACAGTCTCACAATGACCGGTGGTATGAAGACCGTTTGTTGTATAAGTTCTTTTTTTTCATTTTTTTCATGACAATCCTGTCTCTCCTGTGCCTTCCTGCCATGTAATTACGGGGAATGTGTGCTAGAGGGAGCTAATTAATAAGCCTTTCGAGAGGTGAGGAGAGTCCCTTTGAATGCAGCTCCGCTCCATCCCTCCTAACAGAGAACTGCTTAGAATGGAAGTAGTGTGAGTAGATAATTATGCTAATGGGTCCATTTAGTTGAAAGGTATGATGACACATTTATAGAAAATCACAGTTTGTTAATTGATCCTACCTTTGTACCGGCTCAACACAGGCTCTCCATACAGACATCATCAATTCATGTCGGATTGCGTGTTAGTGTTACCCCATATCTCTCATGATGGAGAGGGAGATGTGTCTCCCCCCCCCCCCCCCCCCCCCCCTTATCGTCTCTTTTTACACATGTGCTCACACAATCCCATCTCTTGGAATCGCGAGCACTTATTTGGTGTTTAATGTGTCTAAAATAATAACG
The DNA here is from genome assembly GCA_030340625.1 of Merluccius polli. Lineage (NCBI taxonomy): Eukaryota > Metazoa > Chordata > Actinopteri > Gadiformes > Merlucciidae > Merluccius > Merluccius polli. The sequence goes on from JAOPHQ010006552.1 coordinate 7,006, forward strand.
CACTCTGTACAGTATACTGTACTTGCAAACCTACAAGCAGCGCAGTCCTCCTATGGTTCCTCCCGCGGAGACCTTCACCCTCTGCCTCCCGGAGCCTCGCTATTAAACACCCAGCTCGCCTCAACCAGCATAAGCTGTGATACGTTATGTAAGCGCCACTATAAATAGGTTCACCCGGGATCTTTTGTCTTTACCTGATTCGCTCTTAGCCCAACAGTTTTTATTTCTGGAGAGAGAGTCGTGGTGGAAGCCAGCGCGATGTGGAGCCCGTTTCCATAGTTACTTTTGTTAGCTGCGAGCTCTCTCGCCATCCTCTGTTTCCCTCTGCGTGTCTGCCGTTTTTGTTTCAGTGTATTTGTATTTGGTCTGCCCGCCGCGATGAGTGCGCGTCGCAGCTCAGTAATGATCACTAATTACACTAATTTCATTGTACGTTTCGTTTTTTTAAATAAGTATTTGTTTGGGGGGGGGGGGGGTTATGCAGGATGGAATAAAGAGGAGGGACCAGTTTGAAAGTTGATCATCTCCAAATACATTTCACTTCACAGTTAAGTCGTATAGGCGGATGCTCAGCCTAAATAGCTGTTGCTGGTGAAGTGCGAGCAATTAGTTCACAAGAAGGGCTTTTATTTCCTTTTTCCTGGAGTAGGCTGAGGCCTCTGTGTGTCTAGTAATTGCTCTTGTATCATGGCAAAGCTTTTGAGCAGAAAATTAGTACGAGCTTCCTCTTTTCTACTCGTAAATGATTCAAATTCCCCCCAATACTCCTAATTAATTATCCAGTACACATTCTCATCGTCACCCAAACAAGCGATGACTCATTATTCGGTCACCTTATGCAAACTAATGACACCCCATTGCTGAAACTCTCAATGTTTGGGAAATGTAACGACCGTGTGTAACGTTTCATTGGCGGTGTGTAACGCGCAACAGCACAACCGCAGCGTCCACACTACACAGGACAGGAGGCAGCAGCAGGTATCCTATGCATGGATACAGCAGAAGAGGATGGTTTGGTTTTAGAGCAACGTTAGTGTAGTGTGTGTGTGTGTGTGTGTGTGTGTGTGTGTGTGTGTGGGTGAGTCTGGGGGCATGCTTGAAGAATCACCAGAGCCTATACCGGGAGAAAAAGAAAAAAAAAGAAGAAGAAAAAAAATGTAAAATAAAAGTCGAGGATGAGGAGAGCTGAGCATGATGCTAACCTATCCCCAGCCAGCTGGGGACTGAAGTGGGCGAATGGGGAAGTATTTTTGGATCGCATGGGAAACCTGCCACTGCACAGGGGCCTAATGTTGGGCTTCCCTAGCCCACTCCCACACTCGGATGGAGGGAGAGATAGAGAGGGAGAGCGGCAGAGAGCAAGGGAGAGAGAGAGAGAGATAGGGAGAGGGAGAGAGAGGGAGAGAGAGAGAGAGCTGTTTCTTCAAAAGAAAAACAACCACGCTTCCGCTCCCTCTTTCTCTCCCCATCCCTTGTCGTTTTCTTAGAAACACACAATGTTCAAATGATGGTGTGTCGCTATGCACAGGCCAACATGAGAGTGATTGAGAGAGTGAGATGGAGAGAGAGAGAGAGATGGAGAGAGAGAGGGAGGGAGAGAGGAAGAGAGAAAGGAGTCGAGATATTTAGATGGGAAAAAAAGGATTTGGCAGCGGAGGGTAGTGTTTTATTTTATTTTATTTATAGCGAGTCGTGTTTCCGGGAGAGGTTTCTGTGCTTTTCGCAGTACCCAATCCATTTTTTGCGGTATCTTAGCAGCTCCTTTGTGTCTAGCTTTGGGATTGGATACCTTCTCTTCTATCTGCTGCCCCGGGGGAAGGATTTCAGTGTGGGACACATGTCAGAATGTGATTTGGAGGAGGAAGAGAAGAGCCTTTTTTTAAGCTCGTACCACCTTGGCTTTAGTGACATGCCTGTGCATCATGGCGAATTAAAATCAGAAAGTTTAGTGGTTTGTCACAGCCGGAGTGGCTTGTTATTATGAATCTGTGATTCTGGTGCTATGGATTTCACTGCTTCTTTAACCTTGTGCGGGTTTTCACATCCATATGTTCTTTCTTAATACTCAGAGTTCACTCATAACTGACAATATCCCAGGAACAAAAACATATAAATATAAATATATACATATATAAAACACTATATGGCGGTATGGTGTTGTAGTTTGATCGATTACCTCACACATACTGTGAATACTGTGGTGTTATGTCTCTGTAAAGATATATATTATTATCCAATGCTTTCTATGACCTTTGAATTCAATTGCAATATCATTTAAACTGCAATACGTTATACTTTCAGATACAATGTGAAGTTATACATACAAGAATACCTCCTTGGGTTTTAAGCCTTGACTTAAGTGGCCTGATTTGCCATACCAGCCTAAATCAAGTAGACTCAAAAAAAATGTAAAAGCATGTAACACGTAAGCCTGTAAGCAAATAACTTACACAGCTTTTCAGAATAACCTAAGAAGTGTGACCCACTATTGTATATATAAGCGCATGTTCGTCTATCTCAACAGATTTGAGGTACAACTGGATTTCAGGAACAATGAGTTCATTGAAGTATCCAAGGTGAGGTAGAGCTCAATAGTTTGCTAAACTAAGCGATGCTAAGCTTGCTAAACTAGTGTGGTAGCTGATGCTACCCTGGCTTGATGTGCCAAAGTCATTTCAACCAGAGCCAGAATGTGTCTGCAAACTAACATACTCTGCTTGTGCACGCAGTGAGCTGCAATAGACTACAGCCCCCACAATGCATGCACACAAAGCAAGGAATGCATGAGTAAAAGCATCATAATTAGCATTAATAATCAAGCAATTTGCATAAATCATAACCATGATTATGCAAACTTACCACACACACACCATTTAAAGAATCGCTTCATATGTTGCAATGCAGCAGCCGTATCGAAAGGATAAGGACCAACATCAGCACCGACAGAACACTTGGAAGCAGTTGTCACAGCAGCGGCTGAAGGTAACCATCACAAAGGCGGTTTGTCTGTTGTACTGGCGAGAGAGGGGAAGAGTTACTTTTCTTCTCGTGACGAGATGTACGCACTCTCTCACACACACACACACACACACACACACACACACACACACACACACACACACACACACACACACACACACTCTCCACTGGGGTGTAGGACAGTGTAGTGTCTTTAACCCCAATGTCCACACAGTCTACCTGTAGGCATCCTTGAGCAAGACGCCCTAACCCCGCCCCCCCCCCCCCCCCCCCCCCCCACCTGCCCAGCGGTGATATGTACTCAAACATTCACAGCTTTGGATGCAGGCGTCTGACTGCATGACTACATGGTCATTCAAACTGTACATCTAATCACGTTGTAAATAAAAGGAACAAAATGAAGAAGTAGGGAAAACATTTCAGGGCAGATATTTATGAAGGCAATCTATTATATTGAACCACGTAACCTTTAAGAATCAGTTTAAATGTGTGGATCCTTCCCCTTTTTTTAAATTAAAGAAGGAAAACATGAAGTTTTTCTTCGGTTTGGTCATTTACTGACACTTTCAAAAGCGAAGATTCAACCTCTTGGCATAGTGTGTGGTACCTTAAAGCCTACAGATCACAGAATATGCCTCACCATCAATTACCTGGACGGCACAGACATCTTGACAAAGACAGAGAGGGCCGACAATTATGTGGAAACCTTCGAAACCTCGCTCTTTCAAATACCAGATCTAAATGTTTGGCTTTTTGAATGCCTTAATATATGCAGTGGCCAGTGAACTAGACACGCAGTAAAGGTATATTTTATCTGGCTCTCTTCTACAGCGTGGACAGATTGGCGTTGGCTCCAAAATGTTGTTTTGAGTTGTAGATGAGTCACCTTTAGCTAATCCAATGAAGGACAAGTTGACAAGTCCATCACTGCATGTCAATTATCAGCATGGAATCGTGGCTTTAATTTAGTTTGGTCGTCAAGTTAGTTCAATGAAGAATGTGTGAAGGCAAAGAGGGAAAAAACCCTTTCATTAGCGGATGTGGTACAAAGTGTCCTCCAGGTTCATGACCAGCACGTCGCCCTATGTCGTCCTTGTGCGTTTTCCCCCGATGATTGAAATGCGTTAAGCTCATCTAACTTTAACACCACATTGTTGTCTGTGTGGTTATAGAGTCCATTCTGTCTGGGTTGTGTAGTGGATAACCTTTGCAGAGCATTGAGACAAGTTGCTGTTGCATGACACTCTTCTCACGCCATTCACTTCATACCAATCCGACGAAAAAAAAACGCCACAACAAAAAAAAAAAACGCCACTTTTTTTTTTCTACTCGCAGCACTTAAATACGTCTATGGTTGTCATTTGAGTTCCGCAGGGAAAGTCTTACCCCTGCACTATAATGTCAGTAAGTGCTAACATTACGTAAATCTGTTACTTAGCGCACTGCCTTGGCATTTTGTGGAGGAGAGAGGTCGTCCGGCAGGCGGCAGTTAACACAACGTAGTCTCGTGCGCTGACCCCCCCCCCCCCCCCCCTCTCCTCTCCCCCCTCCCCCTCCCTGAGTGATCGGATTGGTTTTAATCGTGTCTGTGTTCTCGCCGGCGCCGCCGCCGCCGCCGCCGCCAAACATCCAGCAAGCCGGGGAATTAAGCGGCACGTCGGAGGTGAAAACAATTTGTCCTGCAAAATGTCAGCTCCTTAATGAAAGGGCTCGGGGGGCTTTTATCACACACTTACGGGAGAAGACGCCGCGGCGGCCGCTGCCTCAGCCGCGCAGTGTCAACGTTCACTCCTTCATGTGCGTTCTGATGGCTCACAACGTATGGGCTCAGACGGCGCCTCTGTGTTTGCTCATGGGCAGGGTGTCCTGCTGGTATTCTTGTGGTCCTGATGTTTTATTTATTTATTTTTTTAAAGGGTAAGTGGCGGTAAAGCCTATATGTTGATTCATTCAGAGGTAGTATTGTGTACACTAAATGTTTGTTCGGTTTTTATGATTTTATGATTTCCTGTTGTTTTTCCCCGCACCACACACACACACACACACACACACACACACACACACACACACACACACACACACACACACACACACACACACACACACACACACACACACACACACACACACACACTGTTCTCTCATTCATACTCGTTCATACACAGCACACTACTGATTCATGGGTTCATTCTTTCTGGCAATTCATGTAAAAAAAAAAAAAACAGCACAAAAGTGGACTTTTGTCCTGTTCCCATTTGTCCCATGATGACAACCAGATTGTATCAAAGGAATGCGCCCAACAAAAATGTAATAAGCCAAATACAAGGGTCAAAGGTTAATTGCGTTACAGGTAAGAGAATGACGTCACATAGACCCAACGCAAATACTCAATATCCATCACGCTGTAGATGCAAATAGCACTAACCAAAACCACACTCAGTGTCCACAAGGTTTCCACCATTTCCCCAGCAATCCTGTTGCTGTGCCGCTATCCATGGTGCTTAAAAAAGGCTTGGGTCTCATATATATAAAGGCATATTGACGTTTTTGTCATAGAAAGTTTCAACCACAGAGCGATACCCAGAAACTAAAATTGCTTTGAAATGTCATGTGAACAGCTGGGCTCGACCACTGAACCCACCAGGGGGGCCATCGACCGGTTCTCCTTCCCCAAAGGCCAAGGGCTCGTTTGGACCTGAGGTTTTGTTGTGGTTGTTTGTGGTTGCAGAGACCGTTTTTCTGCGTGACACCATTAACCAGAGAGCAGGTCACCGTGCTGACATGCGGAAAACGGCTACGCCGGGTTTTAACCTCGACGTGACGGATACGTTTGGACACATTTTGGGTATTTGTTGGAGCAATAGTGTCACGTTACGTATGAACACGTGAAACAGGGCGACCTCTGGGCCACCTGGGATTCTGCGCACTTTGCACGCATGCGGTTATTGCGTCCAAATGAATGAAGCTATCGTTGCCCCCCCAATGATTGCCTCATCGGACGCAATAACCGCATGCGTGCAAAGTGCAATCTGCATGAAGACTGCACTGAGTCTGCACTGAACGCATTGGGTCTGGCTAAAATGATGATTAACAAAACGATGTGTCGATGAAGATGTTAAAAAAAAAAATTAAAAAAAAAAGCTTGCAACAGTTGGACGCAGTTTAACCCATTTTAAACGTGCAAAGGTTTTTTTCACGTATTTTTTTTCACACGGCAAGTCGTTGTGCTTATGATAACAGATTATCGATCTTAACAGATTTGATCATATAAATCAAATACTTTCGCCCCCCCCCCCCCCCCCCCGCCGCGCCGCGTCACGCGCGTCTCTCTCCTTATTTGGGGGGGACGCCCGTCACTTCCGCGGTCCATGTATGGGCATGAAGTTTCCACGCAGCGGGGAATCCTCTGAGTGGAGGTGGCGGACGGGGAGGAGGATGAGGCGGCCGCCCAAGTGTATAAAAGCTCAGCGAGGGAAAGTCGCTGCTATGAACAACCACAGCGGCGGATGGCGAGGAGCTGTACACACAATAAAAAAAAACAACAACAACACAACAACAACAAGAAAAAAACCCACACACACACACAACCGCAGACGCAGAAGGGGATTAGTTGTGTTGTGTTGTGTTTTTTTTTTTTTTTACACACACATTTTGACATAACACCGCTTTTGGATATTTCCGGAACCACCTAAGGTTTTTTAAAAGGACCTTTTTTCTTTTTTGGCATTTTTTTTGTGGTTATTGTTGTTGTTGTTGTCCACACACACACACACACACACTGACCAGACCAGAAGAGAAACACTTCTCCACCATCACACCACCATGTTGAACAATATGGATTTGAATTGCAAAGACTCCTTCTACACGCAGTTTGAGACGTGCAACAGTTCCTCCATCGGCGCGGAGAAAGACGCGCGGAAAGACGGCCAGGAGGCGTACGTCGAGGCGGACAGAGGGACACCTGCTGCCCAGTTTCGCCATGGTGAGTCGAGTCCGCATTACTGCAAACCCAACCACCACCACCACCACCCCACGCAGGACCTGGATATTATGCATGCGATAAAATAAAAAAAAATCACATCTAATGTTACAGTGGACGTGAAATCCCAGTGAAACCCACAGTTACGCGCACCGCCTTATTATGACTATGCGTATACGGCGTTTACAGCGCGGCGTTGCTGCACGGTTTATATAACGGTATATCGAAATGTTCCGATGTATCGTTTGCAACTTGAAGCGTATCATCATCCCCATCGTCCTCGTCCTCATCCTCATCATCCTCATCATCATCCTCACCATCATCATCATCATCATCATCATCATCATCATCATCATCATCATCATCATCACCCTCCTCATCCTCAACCCTCATCCTCAACCCGCATCACCTGTGATGCTAAAAGTTTTTGGTTGTTTTTCTCCCCCTCCTCCTTCTCTTCCTCCTCGGTTTCCCCCCCCCCCCCCCCCCCCCTTCCCCCAGAGGGAGTCCCCATCACCCTGAAGACCGAGCCCGAGTCCGGCTCGGAGTTCGCGTTCAACCCGTGCGAGGGCCCCAAGGACCCGTACAGCGGCCCGTCCGCCCTCACCTATTCGGGCAGCTTCTACGTGGAGGGCTGCCACGCCGCGGCGCCCTGCAACACGGAGACCCTGCTCAACATGATCACCGAGATCGTGGGCATCTCCACGCTGCCCATGTCGGAGCCGGTGGATCAGCAGCAGATACAGGACAGCGGCGGCCGGGTCCACTTCGAGGAACCGGGCCTCAAGAGGCAGACCTACCACAGTGCCGGCGCCCCGACGCCGCCGCCACCCCTGTACCCCACGGGGGGGCAAACGTGCCCTGCGCCACCACCAGTACCACCAATACCACCAGTACCACCGGCACCAGCAGAACCAAGCGAGCAGTGCCAGAACCAGGGCCAGGCCTCGGCCTCGGTCTCCTCCTCCTCGCAGCTGGGCTTCGGCGTCTCCGAGGCGGCGGTCCAGAAGGACGCGGCCCACGCGGCGGCGGAGCCCAGGTCCGAGGCCGCGTCCTTCCCCGTGGTGGTGAAGAACGAGTTCGAGGGCAGCTGCTACGAGTGGGGCTCCTTCAAGCCGGACTACCTGGAGACCGGCTTCCAGACCGAGATCTTCCCCATGTCCAGCGACTTCCCGCCGGACCAGCATCAGCAGCCGCAGCATCAGCACCAGCAGCATCAGCACCAGCATCAGCACCTGGACGTGAAGGAGCTCCTGGACACCCTGCCGCCCATCTACCCCTGCTGCGACCCGGACATGGAGTTCAAGGTGGAGGGGGCCATCAAGCAGGAGCCCTGCTTCTCAGACACCTGCTCCCACCACGGCGCCTACCCCAGCTCGCTGTACGCCTACGTGGGCCCCCAGCACGGCTCCTCCTCGACCCTGCTACCCCCCTTTGAACCAGTGCGAGGCCCTGTACGCCCCGTCGCCAGCCGCCGCCCCCCTGGCCCCCCCACCGCCGCCGCCGCCGCCGCCTCCTCCACCCAGCACCATTGACTCCATCCTGTACTCCTCCCTGTTGCCGGACTCCTTCGCGCAGAGCTACTCCCGCCCGGCCAAGACCCCCAGGACCCGCAAGACCCCCGCCGCCGGGTCCAATGGACCCGCCAAGGAGAAGCCGTTCACCTGCCCCATGGAGAACTGCGAGCGGCGGTTCTCCCGCTCGGACGAGCTGAACCGGCACATCCGCATCCACACGGGCCACAAGCCCTTCCAGTGCCGCATCTGCCTGCGCAGCTTCAGCCGCAGCGACCACCTCACCACGCACACGCGGACGCACACGGGCGAGAAGCCCTTCTCGTGCGACGTGTGCGGCAAGCGGTTTGCGCGCAGCGACGAGCGCAAGCGGCACGGCCGCGTGCACCTCAAGCAGAAGGAGAAGATGGAGATGCTGAAGACGCCGCTGCCGTCCGTGGCGGCGTCCGTGGCGGCGGCGGCGGCGGCGGCGGGAGGCAATGGCGGAGGCGGAAGCACGGCGTGGCCTTTCGCCCTCCTCCCCGAGGGGATTTGAACCCGAGGCGTACCCCCGCTATGATGGGGGTGGTGGTGGGGTGGGGACACACACACACACACACGCACACATGTGTTCACATGCACGCGCACGCACGCACTCACACACACACACACACACACGTGTTCACATGCACGCGCACGCGCACACACACACACACACACACACGCCATGCGACGAGAGGATGCGCCACGGGCGCGTGCACCTGAAGCAGAAGATGCAGAAGATGCTGATGCTGCTGAAGACACCTGTGGCCGCCAGCAGCAGCACGTGGCCTTTCACCCTCCTCCCAGACGGGATTTGAACCAAGGCGTCCCGCTACGATGGAGGGGAGGGGGGACACAGGTGCACACACACACACACGCACACGCATGCGCACACGCACACACACACAAAGTCGAAATCATTCCGTCTTGGAAGATGCGCCGGCGGCTTTACTGCAGGTTTGACGTCCCAGCAAGTCCCGCGATGGGACTTGTTCAGTCCAGTTGCCATGGCTGACAAAGCGAGACAGATTAAAGGTGGTTGTAATTGCGAGGTGGCAGAGTGGGACGTGTGAATGGCGCCGGGGGAGGGGGTTGCTGTTTCAGTCCCATAGACTGCAGTCCACGTCGTGGACTCATGAAGTCCACATTGCTAGTGAGCCGCCAGCTCCTCACAGACCGCATGGCCGCCCTTTCAGCGGCCGCCCCGCTGGACAGCTCCTCAAACCCGGGGACGGATTGCACTCAGACCTGGAAAGATTGTCTTTTCACTTGAAGATAAAAATATATAGTTTTGTGCTTTTAGAGTTTTTAGAGCAATGATTTGGACAGGGTTTCTTAAAAAAAACGCATGTTTCTGTTTTTACTGTGTCCACAATCAGGGTCTCCTTGAAGCCCCTCGGTCCGGACTGGGGCCAGGGAGCTGTCCATCTCGGAGCAGATTTAGTGTTTGTTTGAAATTAATATCATTTAACTGTCCCATCAGTATTATTTGTGTTGTATTACGATTGTTTCAATTATTACAGTTGTGAAATATATAAATATATATATCATAAATGGATAATAAATATATTTGTATTACTGTACTTCTTTGTATTTTTATAGCAAACAGTACATTTTACATATAACATTTGAGCTTCTTTTTTTATAGTGCAAATTATTTAAATTAATGAACAATGTTTTCTTGTTTTTTAGGAAGGATTCTTGTTGAACACAGAATATTTTAAGTGTTACAAGTATCTTTCTATTAAACTGCATTATCGTATCCAGAGGAAACCAATAAGTACACTAGATGGATGAACTATGAGATTTTACGGTATGTTTACAGATGTGTGTGTAACCATGCTAGGAACAACTGGCAAAAGTATTGCGTTTGATTAATCAGGTAGCACACATTGCTGCAAGTTGGTGGATTTTACTTAGGAGGTTGAGAAAAAAATGAACTGGTTCCAGTAATTATTTGCTGAAATGTTCAATTTAGCAAAAAAAAGAAAAAAAGGGAAAA
>JAOPHQ010006552.1:22500-313353 GCA_030340625.1 Merluccius polli
AGTATGCCAGGTTAGTTGTTTTAATTCCCGGTCCGATCTAATCGTGTACGATCAAATTCCTCCCACGATTGGTTTTGCACAAATCGACCGACTCGCATAGGGGCCTCCATACGTCACATCGCTGAAGTAAGATGCCCCCCCATCCCCAAAGAGTGAAGTAACGCCATCCGTCCACTAGAGTTGCAAGTTATTACTTTTAGTGCTTTGACATTTGCTGCGGGAGTAATGAGACATGTCTGTGACGCCTGTGTCACTAGCAGCAGCATGTGTCTCAGCTGTTCATTTCTCTGCTGAAAAAGAGCCGTGCTGTGGCTGAAAACTGGCACTCTCTGCAGCCCACGACGGCTTGCCCATGGTGAAGTGTGTGTGTGTGTGGGGAGGGGGGGGGGGGTGGGAAAGAGGAGGAGGAGGAGGGGGGAGGGACATCTCAAATTCTCAAAATATCTGCGAATGTGTGCATCGTCGAGCTAGAGAGTGAAAGACGTAGCCTGAGTGAGAGTAGGCCTATGTTTGAGGATGTGAATTAATGTGTATAATAGTGTGTGTGTGTGTGTGCACACGTGCATACATAGATCTGTGTGCATGTGTCTATGTGTGTGTGTGTGTGTGTGTGTGTGATAACGTGTGCATGTATACATGGCTCTGTGTGAGTGTATGTGTGTATACATGCATCTGTGCGTATGCGTGTATGCATGCATCTGTGTGTGTGTATATGTGTGCGTGCGCGCTTGTACTATACAAGGTCTGTCACAGCAGAGATGTAATCAGAGCCTCAGAGAGAGAGAGAGGCGCAGACTGGGACAGACCAGTAGGAAAACGAGTGGGCTGAACACAGCTCATCCTAGATATACTGTGTAAAACAGGGCAAGGATTTGCATGTGCTTATACCGAGCCAACAGCAGCCACAGAACAGCGACTCACATTATGCATCTAAATTAACCATCAAACTCAAGCATATTACTTATGAGCCGCATGAAATGTATGCAAAATGTGGCTACTTCAGCGCTCGATTTGTCTACCATAACATTTGTTCCAGGGCCGTTTGAGTGTGTGGACGGCTTTGAATGTGTGACACGCCGGTAGGAAGGAGGAAAACTGAGGTGGTGCCTTAATGGATTCGGATGATCTACCGCTGACACTTTGCTTGGTTGACTGACAGTGCTTGACATCTCGTCTCAATGGTGTTTGATAATTAGCCCCAGCCACATCAAAGGCTCTTCTCTTTTCTTCTCCTCGCGTTTCTTCTATCTACTCCCTTCTCTCATCTTTCGCTCTCTTCTCTTCAGGGTTCAGACAGATGATTGGCTGTGAAGAAAATATCTATGCCAATATCTGTAAGCACTATATACAGTACGTACAAAGAATTACAAATTACCAAATGTCTTCTCTGCTCCTTTTCTCCTTTCCTTTCCTTTCCTCTCCTCCCCCCTTCTCTCTTCTCTCAGGGTTCACCCAGAAGGTTGTCGAAGAAAATATCGACGTATTATGTAAGTATATGAAATACAGTTACAGATGTGGGTCGTCAGTCGCTCTACACTATATGCCATATCCTGGACATCATGTCATCTCCCAAGTGAGGAGAAATCTGTCCGAATGCCCGTCCTTCTTTAGTCATCTCCGCTTATACGCGAGCCATAGTGGACCACCCATCACTTGGTACCATCACACACACACACACACACGCACACGCACACACACACACACACACACACCATGCCTTCCCCTCTCACTCTCTCTCTGTTTCAATGCACAATGGGGGGTCTAGCTGGTGGGGTGGATAATATCCAATGTGTGTTTTTCCAAAACTTCAAAATGAGCCAGAGCTTGTATCGTCAGACAGGAGCCCACCTCCGCTTTCCAAGTATGGGAAGGCCCAGCGAGACGCATTCATGTCGGGCTTTTCTCTCTCTTTCATGCATACGAGGCTCCCGCCGCATGTCTGAGTCAGATCATCGCTCCCATATGTGAAAATCAAAAGATCCTCTTCTGTTTTCCAGCCTCCTATTCCCTAACCCTGAACACCAGCGATGTGGGAACACAAACACATTTTCTGGGGAGGAAATCACAGTATGAATTAGTTGGTGTTAGAGCGTGACAATGGACAGGGTTTATGTTTGTCCTAATTGCTTTTGTATTGTTGTTGTTGTTGTTGTTAGTTAGTTAGTTAGTTAGTTAGTTAGTTTTACACTTTGTAGAGGAGGATGATGGATCCAACTTAGAGTTATAAAATGTGCTGCATTGGTGAAAAATATGATCATACACTTAATACATTATTATACACTTAATATGTCATTCTTGGTTGTAATATTTGTGTTATGGTTTCAAAGGGAAATTTACTGTTTTCAAAGGCTCCATTAGCCTAGTTTGTTTAAAGCCAAGGGTCTTATTACATTAGCATTTAGTCATTTAGCAGATGCTTTTAAGTGAGGCTGAATGTACCAAAATTGTGTATTTTGTCATACATACAATGGAATAAGAACATGGTTGGATTCAACTGCATTAAAAACAACAGAGCCATGGCGCTGTCTTCCCGATCCGGTCTGTTTGTAATTGTGTCTAACCAAGTCTCGCTCAAGGAGAAGTTTCGCTCTGAAATCTTGAGTCGTTGAGTTGAGTTGTTGCAGGAAAACGACGGTGGAAACGTGAGTGAGAGTTGGAGAGAGGAGGCAGCAGTCTGTTGTGTTGGACTACAGAAAGCGTAGCTTAGTTTTATCTAAAGGATTTTTAAAAAAGCAATGGTTCGTGTAGAGAAAGGTAAAGACAGGTTTTATTTCTCTGTAGGGATCCTTTAGAGGACGTATTGACGGGCGCTAATTCCCCATATTTTTACATTGCTGCCCGTTTCGCGGTTGATGGCTGAAGCCCTCTCACTCAATACTGGACCAATTTTAAAAAGTCTCATTAGTCAATGAGATCCAAAATGATGGGTCCATTAAACTGCATGTCCTGTGCACCTGCATACTTTAAACACAGCCTTTACCAACCCACAGGAGTGCCTTTATAGGCCTATGTGTTCAAGATAGATGTCCAAGTAATCGTTAACTTTATTCACCTTTAGAGGCACGAGTGCGTATCTGCGGACTGTTATTGGGTAATATATGTTTTCTTTCTCGTATTTCCCAGCAATTAGTTATCAGGAACAACCTTTGCTGTCTTCTTTTTTTGCAAGGCAATCGACAGAGGAAACTGATCTTCGTGGCTATATGCTATATCAATTCGGTGAGAAGGTCGCCATTGGCGCGTGTTGTAATATTTTATTTTCTGGGAATTTCCATGGTAGTTCTCCCTAACACAGAGATGTGCATCTTAACTCTGATCTTAATTCTTCACCCTGATCAAGTCGGTACTGACTCATGCTCCTCAGTGAGCCATCACCAGCTTTATAAGGTTAAAACAGTTGATAAAAAATCGATCATTGAAGATGGATCACAATTGACAAATGACCTCCAAGCGTAACGCGGTTACCCAATGCCCAACAATAAATTGTATCCGTGAAACATTTTCCCGCTCGCTATTATTGTTATTATTACTGTATCTGTAAACAGGGTGATGGACGGGTGGGGTTGCAGTGGCTAAAGAGCCATTGGAATGGAGAATTGGATGTGGCAATGAGCGATTTGTGCTGTAGGCACTTTGTATAGTTCACTGTTTACTTGTACTTTCATGCGTCCCCTAGTTCCAGCATTTGCTCCACTCTCACATGAGGAGATAAAAAGCAGAGGTGAAAGACACATCTGTCCCATCACAAATACTCTTACACTATTACTAATAGTGTATACTATACTTTTACACATTCACAAAGTGACCACCATGATGGATCTGGCTGGCTCCACAATGGCCACTCGTGGACCACAAGGACTGAATAGGTTTCATGTGAACAGTACAGCTCGTTAACAGTAGCATGGCTCATCTCAACCAGCCCCTCTATATTCAACAGCGGCCCCAGAACGAGATGAGGAGGGGGCTACTCGCTCACTCACTACTAAAGTTTAAAATACAAATCTTATTATAGTTATGCTAGGCAAGCAAAAAGCATCTCCATCATAGAGCCCGAATAGACAGAGAGCATACACTGTCTGCTCAGATGACAGAACTGCTGCAGACACTGCACCCTCATTCCTTTTCGAATACGCGTATAAAATTCAGACAATTAAACATTTTCCATCTCATGTTGGGGCTGTCTATGACCCTTCAAGGGCGAGATATCTAAAATACAGCTCATTAATTATTTTCCTTTTCCTTTTTAATGCTGTTTACGCAATTAACATAAAAGCTTCTATTTATGAGCTAATTCAATGTGGAGTGCTAACCATGGAAGCTAGGCTAGGCCACGGGTCAAGACAACAAGCAATAGCTGTTAACTCGATTAACATGGAAATGAATACAACTCGCTAGTCTGTTGTCATACCTACTGCAAAAAAAAGCCCAAATAAGTTGCAGTGGGAAAAAAAAATATATCACAAGGGCCGCACTCGATACTCCTGTTACTATGGCAACATTCATGGCTCTGGCAAAGAATGCAGATATCTGGATAATCATTGTCATAGTGATACAAGTTGTGTTTATTATAAAACATATATCACTATTATTTGTAAGTGTATTTACTTTCCCATTCACCCACTAGAAGAGTCGCAAGCGCTTAATATATTTATTGTATTTAATTCACCAGATAGTGAAGTCAAGGAATCATTTAAAGAGGCTTTATGTTTTCACACAAAGCCTGCTTTTGTAGTCAGTCTAAAGACATGGACGGCCTTGTGGGATTTTTTTTGCATAAAAAAACATATTAGGCCTATACCTCTAAAAATAGAAATGATGGTTTTTTTGTTTTAACTCACGCAATTTTTTTTAATTTTTTATAAAGTTCTGCATATTTGATCTCTTGAGCCGTAACGAAATGCAATTTCTATTATTCTGAATTTAGTTAATAATTGCATCAATACAATCAACCCCTTAGGCTACAGCATTACTGTACAAACAGTGTCCAGTACTCTTCCCTCTAGAGCCAACCGGACTGAAACCGTTATTAAAATGCATGGTGTGTACTGCCCCCTCCCCCCCATCCACTCTACAAGTGTAATTGGCAGGTAACAGATATGCACTGAGCACCCATTGACTTGTATGTTGTGTTGTTGTTTTGCCCCCCCCCCCCCCCCCCCCCCCCACACACACACACACACACACACATGTTAAAGTCAAACATGAGCACCCTTTTAGTGGCGAAAAATAGCCTGTTGTTGTAGAACACAATTAATAAATAAAAACCTGAAAAATAAATAATTAGTGGAACTAAATAGGTCTGTGACGGGGAAAGCGGTGCTCTGGTGTGATGTACGTATAGGCCTATATAATTGGCTATAGCATATCATATACTGTGGATTCTCTACTTCATGTTTTAAGTCCTCATATATTGGTATAGATTGTGCATTCCTGCCTTCCTATCCATAATATTAGGCCTACCATGGCATGGTGCTATAGGCCTACTGGAGAATGACAAGATGTCTACAAATAAAGGTATAGGCTATATATCCTCTTCTGTCTTGGTCCTGATGAATAAGAAATGACATACACACAGCCAGATGTTTTAAATAGTTGCATGAGAAATTGTGTCGCAACACACACACACCCACACCCGCACACGCACACACACACACACACACACACACACACACACACACCAGTGTTGGCGTGCATATAAGTGGTGCCCCCTGCTGTCAGAGGCACAACAGGTCCTCCGCGACTCCCGCCGTCCTTTATTGTCGCGGCTCTCCGATGCCGTCGGTCTAATGATGTCTCTAACGACGTCACGTGACCTATTGGCTGTCTATTGGTCCGTGGGTAAAAGCCGCGCGGCGCTCATTTGCCGGAGATAATGGGCACCTCGGGGAGCATACCGGGAAAAGACAAAACACACGCGCCACTTTTTGTGTAGGCTATATTGTTTTTATGATCGCTTGGTTGTTTTATTTTTTTGTATTTATTTTTGTTTTTATTTTTTTATTTTTTTGCTTAATCGCCATGGCGATTCCCCGATAATTGACTGTGCGTGTTTGAGTCATGTTCGGTGCCCAAAAAGCAAAGGCTGGGAGCGCGTGCGTGCGCGCGTGCGTGCGTTGGGAGACAAACCGAGATCTCGGTTCAGACCGCGGTATCGACCGCGGTATCGATCCAGTAGTCTTGTAGCCCTAACCCTAACACTTTTTTTTGAATAATTCCTAAAAGCTCAAAGTCCTACAATGAAGTCCGGACGAAATAACTTCAAAATGTCCGCCGTGTGTAACACAGACTAAGCACAGCAGTGAAGTGCTGCTCCGGGAGGGAGGCTGAGATGGGTACCGCGGGCCAAATCACAGCGTGTCTACATCTCAACCGGTCCCAAAACAATGGGCCCTCGCGCCACTGTAATTAGCCGACAATGCACGTGTCACTCACTCCCTATAAATATGAATAAGACAGATGGATAAAGGTTCAATTTACATTTAAATTTACTTTCTTGATAGACAGACATGCGCAGCTTTTAAGAGCCCCAGCCGTAGGCCCGAGGAAGTGGAGGCTCCCGTCCTTTTGTGTGTCAATCTCCTCTTCACGTGATGTCTGAAATCTGGATAAATTCTCGCCTAACTCTATTCTGGCCTAAGTGTTTGTTGTGTATATAAACGGGGTAAATGTATGAATTACACGCAGACATAGGCTGTACCACCAGCTGCTTATGTCTGGTGCACCGAAGAAATTAATCTAAATATCAATCATGGTGTTTAACCTTCCTGGGGAAACCATTATGTATTATATTCTTTTGAGCAGGGTTCATAATATACAGCATGCAGTGTGTGTGTGTGTGTGTGTGTAAGTAGTAAAAGTAAGTAAAATGTATTCATATAGCACTTTTCGCAGACATAATTCACAAAGTGCAGACCGGGTGCATACAGGTCAATGAAAAGCCGGTCTAAACAGGTGCATCTTTATCTGCCTTTTAATAGAGTCCACAGCAGACCAGTGTAGGCAGAGCAGTCCATAACTTAGGTGCTACGGACTCAAAAGCTTGATCACCCCGGGTCATAAGCCGGGTGCGTGGGACGGACAGCAAGTTCAACATATTTGGCCTAAGAGAGCGAGCTGATGAGTATGGGTGAAGTAGTTCAGCCACATATGCAGGAGCCTGACTGTGCAATGCTCTGCATGTAAGAATGAGAATTTTAAACTGAATCCATATATGCAACAGGGAGCCAGTGAAGAGATTTAAGTACAAGGGTAATGCGAGACCATCTATTTTGACCTTGCCTTGCGGCAGCATTCTGGATTGACTGAGATCAAGAGCAGACATACTAAGGGAAGAGAAAACAGTTACAATGCGAGATGAGATGAAGGCATGTATAAGCATGTCAACTTCAGCAGTTGAAACTAGAGATCTTAATTTATTAATATTTCTTAAGTGGAAAAAAACAAGATCTGGTCAGCTGCTTAAGATGGGTGTCGAACAACGACGATTTATCAAATATTACCCCTGAATTACGCAGGTTGGGGCGGACAGCAGAGGAAAGAGGCCCAAAACATTGCATGATCGTGGGGGCAACCTTTTCTGGAGCAACAACCTGAACCTCCCTCTTATCAGCAATGAGCTGTAAGAATTGTTCAGCTTACCAGTCCCGAATAGCGTTTAGACAGTCAAGAAGCCTAGATAACTTAAAAGCCTCACTGGGTTTAAATTAAAAATTGAGTTGGACATCATCCGCATATAAATGGTAAGCAATATTAAATTTGTTTATGATCTGTCCCAAGGGCAGCATAATAAAGAGAATAACAGGGGCCCCAGAACCAAGCCCTGCGGGACACCACAGGACAGTGGAGAAGAATCAGACACAAAGTCTCCAATAGAGATGGTGAAACTTCTGTCAGTGAGATACGATGAAAACCAGTCTAAAGCTATGCGTGACATGCCCAACCAATCACATAACCTCTTAATCAGGATATGATGGTCTACTGTGTCGAACGCGGAACTGAGGTCAGAGCAATCACCCGCATCAGAGGAAATTAAAATATTATTAGAAACTCTCAGAAGAGCAGTTTGTGTGTGTGTGTGTGTTTGCATATGTGTGTGTGTGTGTTTGCATATGTGTGTGTGAGTATGTGTGTGTGTTTGTTGCAGTCTATAGGCCAACGTTGTTAGGTAGGCTATATATTGAACTGAGTTTTTACTGAGAGGTTTTTTCTATTTCACAGCATAGAAGTGTAGCCTGCTGTAGTATTTTAGACTTACAACGTTGCGTGTCTGCAGTATATATAACATCAGTCACAGTGATTGTTGAGTATGAAACGCTTTGTTGTACTAGCTCTCTTTCACCACTAGGGGGTGCCTCAGCCCATTAAACTCACGACTGAAGTCGTTTTTCTTTTTTAGATAGTGATATCTATGTTTTAAACCAACACACGCGCACGGGCACACACACACACACACACACACTCTCTCTCTCTGCACATATGGAAGTTATTTAGGCATACACATAAAATCTGTACTATTTAATTGACAATGAAAGAGTCACTTATGATTTAAGTCCTATTATTTAAATGACTTATGCGTCCATCCAACAGTATCGACAGTCAGTATTTTTTTATGCTATTAGCTAAATAATGGTAGAGTGTATACATGCCTTAAAAGCAAAAATACAATTACACATTTTACCCTGCTAGTAAATCTCACCCTATAAGCCTCAGAGACAGCCAGATAATAGGCCCTACTCCTTAATGGCTTCTGTCTTACGCTAACACTAAAGCTCTGCCTTGCCACCAGCTGCCTCCCAGGGTAAAAAGTGTATTTTCTACCAAATTCAATTGGTAAGCATCCTGAGTCTTCCTGTGGGCAGCTCACGGCTGCCCCCGAGTCAGCAGGATAATATATCTTACAGGGGGGGGGGTTCACCTGGACACCAATGCTATATTAAACTTTGTATTAGTATTTGCCTAATAAAGAACAGGATCCTTTCAAGCACTTCTACTACAAGGATGTTGTATTGCTTTTGAAATGGGGGAGCCGGGAGCCGGATCATGACAGAGCGTTTTAGCTAGAGGCAGGGCAGAGTCTCTGAGATCAGAGGTAGTATCATGTTTGATTTGTAACCCAGGGGCCTCAGGGGCCACAACAAAATACTTTTTTTATAGTCGCTGTCTCAGAAGCAGCTATAGCTAGACAACGGTCCCCCCTCCCATGGATGCACCTAGACTCACTGTCCTGTATCTGAATTCACCAAGTCGCTTTGACTGGAAAAGAAAGTGTCTGCTAAATGACTCAATCATAATGTTAAATAGTCTTTTTTATAGTGTTGCTGTGTTCGATGGCTGCTCTTTTGAGACGTGCTAAAAGGTCTAAAACAATGGCAATGATCTTGCCATTGTTTTCCACAAAACCCAAAACTGTGAGTCGTGAATGGACAGATTTAGTTATTTCGAACGTCTCTAATTTTACATAATTCTGCAGAAAAGTGTTGGCTGCAAGCTACAAAGCACAGGTTTAAAGTAAAATTGTTTCAGAAAGGTTGGCTTTGCAGACACAGTCTTCCCACACAAAGCATGCACTCAAACAAACACCATCATCTCTAGCCCTGAAACACAAACACACACATGACTATCTGCTTGGCTGTTTCCAAAAGGGCTCTTAAATGGCTGTATTTCCCCAGTCTTGCATCTTTATATTTTATTTCTAGGTCACAGTCACACTTTTAATTCAGGTAATACTTTCATTTTCCACAGGTAAGCTACAGTTATTTCTCAGAATGTTAAAATGGTGTGGGGGGGGATTTCACCTCAAACTAACCAATTGCTGCTAACGTTGTGTGTTCTTCCCAATTGTCTCACCATTTCAGAGGATGCTATGCTGGATTAAAAGGCTTCTCTCTCCCCAGTCCCCCCCCCATCTCTCTCTCTCTCTCTCTCTTCCCCCCTCTCCCTCTCTCTCCCCCCCCCCCCCCCCCCCCTCTCTCTCCCTCTCTCTCTCTCTCCCTACCTACCTCTCTCTCTCTCTCCCTCCCCTCCTCTGATGTCCTAGCTCCCGCTCCTCTCAGCCCCTGACGAACCTCAACTCCACTGACACGACCGGCGAAAAACGCAGCACCTCCTCGACGGATCGCCATTTCGTTTAAACGGAAAAAAAAATATTAGAAAATAATAATTGCTGACCGTTTTGCGTGTGGAGCCGAACTACCACCACCACCACCACCACCACTACTACTACTACTAGTAGTACTACTACTGCTAGTGCTACCGCTAGTACTACTAACACCGCTAGCCCTAGCAACCGCCGCGGATTCCCGCGCGTCCCCCTCCGCGTGCACCGCAGGCCTGCTGTGGATTCTGCTGCAGAGCGGCGCGCTGACGTCACCAAACGGCTCCTCCGGCTCGAGCGGTTTTGGGGTTGTGTTTTTTTTTTAGCCGGAGCGGAAGGAAAAAAACACACACACACACACACACACACACACACGCGCGCGCGCGCGCATAAACGCAAACGCGCGCGCGCAGCAGCAGCAGGGGGGGCGACGCCGGAGAGGTGAGAGGCATGTCGTCCTTCATTCATTTAGCTAGCTACGCGGTGTGTGTGTGTGTGTTAAATGTGTGTAAATGTGACATTGTGCGACTGTGTATCACCCCCCCCCCCCTTTAAAAAAGAAAAAAAAAATGGCTTTATGCTGAGGTGGTCGGTATTTATTTATTTATTTCCTGGCGTTCATCGTATAGGCCAACGGTTTTTAGAACTGGGTTTAACGAATCCGGCGTGCGCGTTTTAAATGTAGCCTGTCTCCCCCATCTCCCCCCCTCCTGTCTCCCTCCCTCACCCACCCTGTCTCCGTGCTATCCTTGTGAACCAGCCCATAATAACGCAGATGTGTCATTCGGAGCCGGTCTCGTTTAGCTCCGAGGGGCATTTTCACCGCTTCATGCTAACACGTCCACACCCAGATATATACCGACCGCGGCGGATCCACGTGAGCCACATGCGTGAACCGGGACGACGACGACGACGATGATGATGATGATGGTGATGAGGAGGATGATGATGATGATGGTGGTGGTGGTAGTGGTGGTGGTGATGTCCACGGCCCCTCTAGCCCTGGGTCTGGGGTTCAGGTGGACCGGAGTGTGACTGGCTTGGGGGGGTACAGGGTGGATGTCCTTGATGTGAATATAGTATGTTGTCTTATGCAAATGTTGGTGTCCGATATGTGGGTGTAGCCTGAGATCTGTGCTGGACGTGTAGTGTGTGTGTGTGTGTGTGTGTGTGTGTGTGTGTGTGCCGAGGCCTACATTGTCGTTTGACTTGATTATCATTCACATTATCGTCCTTATTTTTCTCTTCAAAGTGGCTGGCTCTAAGCGTGCGGTTGACCCATTTTTCTGCAGGCACAGTTATGGGCTTTGAAGAAAAAGGGCTCAAACTGAAAATCATAATCTGCACCGTGGCCAAGTTAGAGCAATTACAGTGTCCCTCTGTGTGACTCATGTGTTGATGAAAGGTATAGGCGGCGCACCAGGCTCCATGTAGTCACAACAGTAGGCCTACTACACACATCATGAGGACTCTCGTAGGTGCAGATCACAGGCTACAGGGTTAGCCCCCCTAACCCTGTAGCCTGTGATCTGCACCTACGAGAGTGCTGATGATGTGTGTGCATGGCTCAGGGGTCATGGCTACACGTATACCGGGGACATGGGACCCAGCACCTTTCAGCTGAGGGGGTCAGACACGGAGACCGGCCGATGCACAGCCCTGTCCGACCACCGCTAAAGGTTTTACGTTTTTGTCAATACACGAACATCGTTCTCAAAATCTTAACTTACATTAGGTCTATATGATTATCTCGTTCTGCATCCCCCTAGCCTATATATATTTTCTTTATATCTTTATATATATATGCACATCTTTCTTACATATGCACATCAGAAGAGCAATGCTAAAAACATGAGTTTACTACCTTCTACAGAGACACTGAGAAACTAAAGAGACACGGACATTTAGCCACTTCCACGAGATGACGTCTGTCAAGGCGTCTTTTGACTCCTGCAGCAGAATTAAACTGTATATTCGTATGTGTACTTCCGATCGTTAAAGAGCGACAACATGAAACGATCGATAGTCGTCTACATAGATGTTCCTTATCGTTAATTCAAAGGAAAATACAAATCTATATTATTAGTAAATACAAAAATGATTGCCAATCTATTAGTCCTATGGCTTAATTTGATCACATTTTATTAACAGATTCACATACACATATTTCTACATCATTCATATCAGTTTTCATACACTACAAATATCCTCACATATTATTATAGGACATCCAAACCCTACTGCCAGTGCCACTTTCGGGCAGTTACTAATGTGTTTGGTGATTCACACACTCTGGCTCCCTCCCTCTCTGATTCGCTGACATAATTGCTTGCCCCAGCTGATTGGTCTGTGTTAAACCCTTCACAATAGGTGAACTGATTTAATTTGCTCAAAAAGTCACACCCACGCATGTTGAATCAGGAGGCTGTGGCCTATGTAGTCGACCTGTAATTTCCCGTGCGGGACACTACTCTGCTCTGGTCATACTCTATAGCACGCATGCTCTTTCTGAAACAACAAAACAGCCACTTAGAACAAATGTTGCCTGTTATAACATACAATATTCATGGTGATCATGTTGTGACATTTCAGCTGTTTTTTCATCAAGCCACACTTCTGTAATAGCGTCATCAGTGTATTTACTGAGTGTTCAATCATCAGGCGTCTCTGAGATACTTTGACTTCTGCTAAATGTCCTCCTGCCAGAGGGAGAATCATCACCTTCTTCAGTATGGAGATGTGGCCACGATTGGTTCCAGGCGACATAATATAGTGTATAAAGCCTAGTGTTACATTTACATGTTAGTAAATAATACATTTGGTTAGGACAGTGTCTGTATATTTGTCATAAAACATTTATATGTTTTCTGTTCAGTTGCTTTATAGCAGAGATGCCTGGCAGCGCTTTCCATGATGGATGGATAGATAGAGTTACATTCAAAATCATCTCTTATGGGGTTTTTATCCTCTACAGAAGGCCTGGAGAACCAAAATATAGTGCTACTGAGTACTGGCACTCCTCAGTTTAACGTCAAACATAAAAGCGATGCTCATTTGTGCAGTGATCTGTTTCACTGAGGTAGGCCTGGCCTACATGTATTCATACTTGTAAGAAGCAGAACTGTGAGGTGGTGTTAAGTTTTAGTGTTGTGCCTCTTCATCTTTACATGGTTAATACACACAAAATGCTATGAATTTCACAAGTCATGACGTCTAATCCATGATTAACTTGTTTACCGTCGCCCAAGAGGATACACAGAGAAAATAAGTAGTGGGTCCTACCACTGTGTTAGGCAATATTTTGGTTTGGGCAGCTGAGTAGAGTAGTGGCGCGTGTGAAGTGGCGTTTATTTTAATTTATTAGATACTAGGTATGTTTACAAACCCCTAGTTGGCCGTTTGAGTTCATTGTTATTTGATTGAGGTACTTTCCTTTAGCTTTGATAGTTTTGTTTTCATGTGTTTGCTTGTGGCTTTGGGGATTATTTTGTATTACCTGTTTGCTTAGATAAGCGTCCTTCTCATAGTTTTTATGTTTCACTACGTTCTTCCCCTCATTTGGTTTCTAACAGTAGAACAGACTAAATCCTAAACAGTGCCACTTGGATTTGTTAGGACGGTCATCGGTATCGAGTTTGTCCTACATATTAATATTATATTAATGATATACATTTTCTGTTGAAATACAGTAGGCTATATAATGAGCTATATTATGTAGACATACATATTTTATTCTCGCTCTTTGATGAGCCATTGAGGATATAAAATGCCACGGTGCTTTACAAGCTCTCATGCTTTCTCTTCTCTCCTCATCTCCTCTCTGCAGTGCTGTTTCAGTGTTAAGTAGGTAGCCGTGGCACATCTGTGTTTTGCTACAACTATTAAACGATTCAGCGTGTTGCATCACCTCAGCACATTGTTATATTTATGCATAAGTGAGCGAAAATTACATGTGCTAAATTTGAATCAAGTGTCTTGAGTTCGACTGCCATTGTAGAATGTAACATGGCCTGTTCATTTCAAGCGTGAAGCTCTTTCAAACCATAACAAAAAATTTTCTCTTGTGTACTTTCAGGGCCCTTGCTCACCAGATTAACAGACAACAGAAGCCCAATACACCGGCGTCAAAGAGGAGTGTATCCAAAATGTCTTCACAATGCCTGAGTATGTTCTAAACCCAACCTGGATGTCAGGCGATGCTAACCAGCTAGCCGCAGCCGCCAGTCCACTGTAGCCGCTGTCGTCACCGCCACCGCCACCGCCGCAAGTTCACCATGAGAGGATCTGTCTGGTGCTCGGACACGGTGCCCTCGTACCGGCACTGCCGCCGGGCCGCGTGAGAGGTACTGCCCCCTCACCCCCCCGCATCCCATCCCCGACCACGCGTGCCATGGCCTCGTTGGACCTGCCCTACCGCTGTCCTCGCTGCGGAGAGCACAAGCGCTTCCGGAGCCTGTCCTCGCTGCGCGCCCACCTGGAGTACAACCACACGTACGAGACCCTCTACGTCCTCTCCAAGTCCAACAGCGTGTGCGAGGCGGCCGCTCTGCTGCCCCTGGTGGCCGAGGGGGCCCTCCTCAAGCCCGCCAACAACAACGACCCCTTCGAGCTGCCGCTGCGGGCCTCCGGCTTCAAGGAGCGGCCGTTTCGCGAGCTCCCCTGTCCGGACGAGCTGGGCCTGGTGCCCGGCAACTCCAACGCCGCCGCCCGCTACGTACCCAACGTGGAGTTCCCGCTCGGGGACATCTTCATGAAGAAAGCCGTGACGTCGGCGGACCAGGGTTCCCATGGAAACCCCAGCACCGCCGTGGCGGTGGCGGCTAACGTAGCGGCCAGCGCGGTGGAGGCGGCATATGAGGAGGGCCTCGCTCGGCTGAAGGCGCGGGCGTTTGAAAGGCTGGAGCTAGACGAGAGGCTGGAGAAGTTGTCTGAAGAGGTGGTTCTACCGAATGTTTTGTCTGGGATTAATCTTATCTTACTGATGATCGTTAAGGCCGTGATGATGAAAATGATAATAACTAATCATTAATTTTACAGAAAATAAAATGTTAGACCATTATTACAGAAGAAATATTTAAAAAAACATTTTTTAGGACAAAAAATATAATTGCAATTATTTTGCCAGATATTGTGATTGTTCATGGGATTAACTGATACAATTCGTTTCAATTACTCTTCTGTGGTGCCTACTGTATATAAAAAACAATAACAATGAACTGATTGCTGGGTTGTAACGGTTTGTCATTTGCTTTTAATGTAACAGACGTACAAAGTCAGATGTATTTATGTTTTTATTCTTTTTTTGTTATTTTTTAAAAACTTTTTTTTTTAATCAATTAATTGCAACCTTTCGCGATTAGCCAATTGCAGAGGCCAAAATCTTGATTTCGATTAATATGCAATTCATTTTGCAGCCCTATTCCAGGGGCCATCTACAGAAAAGTCAAAACTCTTTATTTATTTATTATTTGATCTGAAAATGACACAGCCTCCATCTCTTCCTCCTCCTCCTCCTCCTCCTCCTCCTCCTCCTCCTCCTCCCTGTGGTGTTCGGCAGGTGGAGCAGAAGATAGCGGCGCGCGTGGGCCGTCTGCAGGCGGAGCTGGAGAGGAAGAGCTCAGAGCTGGAGCGGGCCAAGCATGAGAGCCAGCAGCTGAGCCAGGAGAAGCAGGACCTGGAGGACAAGGCATCCGAGCTCTCCCGGCAGGTGGATGTGTCCGTGGAGATGCTGGCCAACCTCAAGCAGGACCTGGTCAGCAAGGAGGAGGAGCTGAACCACAAACAGCAGTAAGTTACACAGTGCGTGTGTGTGTATAGGGCTTGGCCATCAGAATGTATCATGGGATTTTTTTTGTTGGCGATACACCGCCATATTGAGAGGACTCAAGAGAGTAGTAGTGCTGTAAAGTCGTAAATCAATGTAATTCTACCGTAACCTACGAACCCCTTACCCCAGCAGTTTTAATGCCATGCTCTACCAGTTGAGCTAGACAGGACATTATTGTATAGGATTGGTGTTGGTGCTAGATATCAAAGCGCTTTCTAACTAACTCAGTAACCACTGTCTCAGTCTCTACATTGCTCACAGCCTTAAGGTCCTGGGGTGTTGGACCTCACAAGGGTGTTTCCATGTGTAGCATGTTCTACGTGTGTTCTGGTTTTCACTCCCACACCAGAGCTACTGTGTGCATGTTGGACGCCTGACCCTGGGCCTTAGACATAGAGCTGGTCCTACTCATGCACTAGAGGCAGTGGCTGCTCACTCCATCTCTCCATAGATATCCCTCGAGATGGATTAAAACACATGCATCTTGTTTCGTAGTCGTAGTACTCATACTGTAATGGCAAATGCAATTTTATCTTCATCTCCCACTCCACCCTCCTCCGCCTCTGCGCCCTCTCTCTCTCTCTGTTGACGAGGTAGTTCTCTGCTTGCTGTGTGTGTATCTCTACTGTATCTCTGTGTCTGTATCTCTACTGTATCTCTACCTATGTCTGTATCTCTACCTGTGTCTCTACTTGCGTCTGCATCTCTACTGTATTTCTACCTGTGACTGTATCAGTAGTAGAAGTAATAATAGTTGTAGTCCGGGTAACATCTGGGTTGGGTGTTGATGTAACACCACCCATCTATTTACAATATTGTTTCAAAATCTGTTTTACAAACGGATGTGATTCATCCACATACAATCTAAACTATACTTTCAAGTAAGAAACACAAAAACGTGGTTTAAAATTGTACATTTTATTATTATTAGTTATTCACAGAGTGACGGTTAGCATGGCTAAACAAGACTCCCAAGTGTCGCTTAAAGGAACACGCCACCCCCAGGTGAAATTGGGTCACTCCCCGCAGTCCCTAGAGTTGGATGAGTGAGCCAAAGCGTTTTGTAGCCGACCCAGCCATTGTCCTAATCTAGAAACGCCGCGGTTAGCTTTAGCTTAGCGTAGTCGCTGTATTCCAGAGTGTCCAGCTAGCATATCGTTGCAAAAGTGAATCAAATAACTCAAGATTTGTTATAATTATTTCTCGTAACCTGTACACTCACATCGAGTACAAATATCAATGCAAATTTACACAAAGGAATTTACTAGACCAATTTAGATTTGGAACTATTTTCGGGCATAGCACCGGCAAAGCACCGCTGCCAGGCGCAAGGACACCAGTAGCAGAGAACTGTGTAGTCACGTCGGTGTATTGACGGAAGTTGAGGGTTTTCAGGTGCTGCCTGGTGTAAGCTAAAGCTGGCTGGGTCGGCTACAAAACGCTTTGGCTCACTCATCCAACTCTAGGGACTGCGGGGAGTGACCCAATTTCACTTGGGGGTGGCGTGTTCCTTTAATCCCATCTCAACCACGTAACTGACATAGTAAACTGATTAAACTGTACCCTGGTAATTGGGTGTGTATTTTCTGGTGAATGTACTTAACATTAATTAGGTTGCTGTTTACTGCAAATGCCCAGGCTATTCATTAAGCCAACATTATGTATTCTCATAATGCACACATTATGCTAATATAAAAGGACAGTGAATCAATTTTGCTATGGGGATGCTATGTTTTCATCGTTAATTTAATTTCCTTTTTTTCTACTTAGTCTAACAACAGCCAGATGTGTCTGTAGAAACTAAGTGGAAAAGCAATATGACAAAAAAACACGATGGTGGTTTCGGTTTTGAATGCAGGACAAGCATCTTTCAATACAATACTGTATTGTAAACCGGTATTGTTCTTGCCTGTCTTCAGTACTGCAGAACAATGTTGTAATGTACCCCACACCTGAAAGAATAACTTTTAGTTTAAATTCACAGAGCACTGTGCCTCAGCAATACCAAGAACCAAGTCCTTGTATCTGCCTTTCTTTCTGTCTGTGTCTATCTCTCTCTCTTCTCCCTGACTCTGCTCTACTCTTGCTCCCACTGCCAGAGTGTCTGGCTGTTAAACAGTGACTTCTTTCAGTGTGAAGCACACACAGCGTCTCAGAGAGATGGAAAAACAGCGTCAGCGACAGTAAGCATCGCTCTGTGCACGCAGCAGGAATGACTAAACAGCAGCTCTTAACAGTCAGACGAAGAAGAGAAGCCACTGAAACATGGCTACTGTACCCTCATGTCTCACCACAAACCCAACCACCCATTTGTCTCTTTGGGCTATTATACTATACGTCTACCCTTCTACTCAGGAGAGATGGGAGCTTTAAAAAGAGGAAATGATGTCCCAGTGAGGTTATGAGGAATTACTCTAGGCCTGTATAGCGTGGTTATTAAAAACACATAAGGAAGTTAAAGTTGTTAATCCCCAAGGGAAAAACGACAGCAGTACTGCATTGCAATATAGAAGTATAGATACTATATATATATTATATCATATAAAAAAATAAGATGCATTATAAAATAAAAAATAAAATGAACAGCCCTTGTTGACATCTGTACAGAATAAACCAGATAGCCCATGATAATCTAACAGCAGCCTAATCACCTCTCACAGTGATGTGTGAGCGTAAAGCGTCCTTGAGGAGAAATTCTGGGTTAGGATCATTCTCTGAGCAGAGGAGACATGTGGTTCTTTGTGTACACAGACAGAGAGAGAGGAGACACAAAGAGAGAGAGAGAGGAGAGATTTGCGTCAGTCCAACGGTAGCCAGCTGGTCTCAGTGACAACGCTGCAAGCCTAGAGGGGTGATTTGCACAAGAATCATCTAAACATGACATTTATTATCGATGTTTATCATTCATGTCATACATAAACGTTGCTCGATAGTAGTGGTATTGCAGTGCTTGCAATATTGCAGTGTTTTGATTCGGACTAACAATGAGCAGAGATTTTGTTTTATTTCATGGTGAGTGGGCGTACCAGCTTGGGTAATCGTTGTTCACTTTTACACCACGTAGCGTTGAAAGGGAAAGGGGAAACAATATAATGGCGTATTCCACACAAATAAAGGAAATGTAACCTTTCTGGGTTTCTCTGGGTGTTTTGGAGCACGGAAAAGGGAAGGAGCACAGTGAGGCCAGATTTTTGCCCCTCTTATTTGGATGTTATGTGGAAGAAAATTCACCTTTTCATAAAGAAAGCATTAGCGAATCCAAAGGAGACCGTCAAAAAAAGAAAAGATGGCTGTCTGATGGCCATGCATTTTATTTTGAATGTTTATTGAATCCATTAGACATTATTAAATAAATGTAATTTATTTATCCAGCTTCTATGAATGGAGACGGCAGCATTAACGAAATGAATAGAAATATACGGTTGTATGTTTTCGAGTTTTACCGTAGTTACGACCACAATTTAACGAGACTTTTGTCAACACTGAGAACAGGACATGCCTAGCTGGTCTGGCTGCCCTGGTCCCTTAATATGCCTAAAGAGGTAATTTGCAGATCTTTTGAGTGAAATAAAGAGCTTTCAATATGCAGAATTACAGAAAACAAGACGCACTTCTTTCTGTAATCACGGCCTTCTTTCTTTGTTCACCAAATCCACCACAGCATTTTTTTAAATGGAGGGTGATGAATGAAGTGTCAAGACTTGTTTTCTGTATGGTGTCCATATTGTATTCCACAACTCTGCAAAAGCAACGTCTGTTATATTGTGTGTCCTCATTGTGCTCTTTGTCCTCCGATGTTGCGCCGATGTCTTGGTTTGTGGATCCGATGGTTGTTTTGTCCCTCTTTCTCAACTCTCTTATCTCTCTTTCATCCTTTCAGTTGGTGATCCGTCGTCTCAGCTACAAGTGGCAGCCTGAGCGTAGCCTAGAGTGTTTTACTGTTCACCCCATTGTCATTCATTTAGCAGACTATCCAAAGCAACCTACAGTGAATTCAGATACAGGGCATGGAGGAGTAGGTGGGAGGTTAGGCGTCTCACTCAAGGATGTCCACAGGTTAGACCGTGCACATCGGGGATCGAGCCCGGTGCCTTCTGGCTGGGAATGGACCGCTATAGTCACTATACTATCCTGCCCCTGTTTTCTTTGTTTGTGGTCCTTACAACTGTTGCATGTTGCATACGTTTGCCTGTGTGAACTCCCAGCACGATCCGTGCTATCCATCGCCACAGTATATAGTGTCCAGTGGCCTGACTGGCGTCGTCGTTTCTGACAAGGGACTGCTCCATGTTTAAAAACATGGAGCAGTCCCGTGTCCCTCGTGCACAAAACAACTGTTTATACAACACACAAGCGTTGAGTTCGTCATGGTAGCTCGTCCATGTGAGCTCATGAATATTAACGAGGAATCATTTTGAATTAATGGGGGGAACGATAGCAACTGTGAGAGGATTTAGTCAAGGGAGGCTGATTAACATTTAGAGACGGCTCTTCAGAAGGTCAGGGGTCATTCATCTTGTCTGCCAGGGAGAGAAGTCTGGGAAATACCAACTGTCCATCGTGGCTGCCCCGTGATGGCAAACTTAATATTTTTTCATGGATGATTTAAATATTTAATGTTTTGCATCTTTCAAGCATTTGCATGCCTTGAAAGGGAAATCTTGACAGGACTTAAATGGTTGAATTATTTTCAAACCAACATTTTGACATGAATATGGATGGCATTAATTTTGTTTACAAAAGCAGAAAATGACCAAACATTACTTGATTTATTTGGAGGTTCAAACAAAGCAACAATAGGTTTTCTGTTTTTGGAAGCTAGTTTGAAATGTATTTACATGCTGTATGTAATTAATGGCATTATTTCGTAGCTAGCAGCAACAGCAATACTGCTTTGACTCGTTGTGCAGTGTGTGGTTGATAGCTGGTTTAAAGCAGCCTCACGTTGTCCGAGACTGATTAGACTCGGGCTGGGTGAGGCTGCACACCTTTGGTGCATCAGTGATCAAGGCACACATGATAAATGAGAGGAGAGGAGAGAGGGGGAGGAGAGAGAGAGAGAGAGAGGAGAGAGAGAGAGAGAGAGAGAGAGAGAGAGAGAGAGAGAGAGAGAGAGAGAGAGAGAGAGAGAGAGAGAGAGAGCACTCTGTCATGGCAGCATGTACCATCTGCTCGGCTTGTACCATCTTGCCATCTCCAATAAATTGATTTATTCTACCTGTGTGCTGTGTCAGAGCAGCCCAGCAAAGCCGCTGAGGTGGCGTGTGGTACAGTCTACTGCCCCATTCCTGTTAAATGTTAAATGTTAAATGCCCTAATAATCTTTGTACAAAATGTTTAGCATGTCATATTATTACTGTAGCATTTGCTCCTGGCTTGAGATGCCTCTTTCTTGTCTATGGGGTTAGCCTCTCCCTTACCCATCCAGAACACTGTGTTAGCACAGGACACATCTACTGTACTTCCTCCAATAGATTTATATCCACATCTTCTCTGGAAAAATAGCACACATTTATCTCCAAGGGGCCGTGTGGATTTCCTGCTCCTCGTGTGTGTGTGTGTGTGTGTGTGTGTGTGTGTGTGTGTGTGTGTGTGTGTGTGTGTGTGTGTGTGTGTGTGTGTGTGTGTGTGTCTCTGAGGTGTTGAAATGTGAAATCCTTGAAGCGTTAATCTCCCACCTCTTCTCTGTGCTGCTGTGTGCACACAGCTGCCAATGTGTGTTTATCAGCTGTGAAGCCCATCTTTGACTCTGTTTTCTGTGTGTTGCTTTGAGCTGCCTGATTTGAGTCTCCCCTGTTTCCCATCTCCTACAGTTATGTCAAACTATCTCTTATGGTTCTCCCTATAATCTCATAACCGTTTCCACTGTAATTTTTTTGTGAGGCAGGGGTTCTTCAACTTTTTTATCTCAGGACCCAAAAGACAATTGCAGTGTATGAAGGGCTGAACAATTCATCTAAATATTATCAAAATTGCAATATGGCCAAGTGCGATATCCAAATCGCAGAAGGTGCAATTCAGTCATGGGTAAAATGTGTAAATGTAAATTTACACATTTTAAATTAAGTTAAGTACTGCCGTGCTGCAGATGCCCTGGCCTACACATGTTTTCTCCAGATGTGTTTTGTACAGACCTCACATTGTGATTTTAATAGTTTTTTCAGGGAAGATTACAATTATGATGCAAAAATTATCATTCCCACTAATGGTGAATTATATCGCAATATCTGTCAAAATAATCACAATCTGAATTTTTTTTTACGTTTAGCCCTTAGTGTATCTGTGGGACCCAACCTCTGCACCCTCAGAAGATGTTCATACAACAACGATTCTTGTGGGCAAGAGAAAAAGATTGCCACTTTTGGTTGTATATTTGGGACGTTATAATAACAAAAACATTAGAATTAGTTTGGCCTTATTCTCCTTGAAGCGCAGCCTACATAACAAATGGCTACTGTAATAGGCATCCATTTTGTCCGGCGCCATCCAAATATATTTTGGACACACGACTCTACTTTATGTGAATCCTTGTCTTATATTCAATATAATAATATATTATCAGATACATTGGAGGGAACGAAGCGACATTAAATACGAGTTGCATCCTCTGTGTCCCAATTTCCATGACTGACCCGGTAGCGAGGCAGGTCTAGACAAACGTCTCGTGATTCGACCTTCAACAGTCTCTCCTTGTCTGGTCCAGTGGAGATGAAGCATGACTGCAGATCTTCTTGTTAAGCCCTCCTGAGTACACAGAGTTTACTGGAAGAGCCATTAAGGCCAGGCCAGTGTTTACATGGATGCAGCATCTACAAACAGACATGGGGGGTGCTGGGGGTGGGGAGTGAGGGGTACCTCCTCCAGAGGATTGTAGAATGTGCTTCCTTGAAAAGGGTTTGCTTTAGAAGGAGGGTGTAGTTGAGAACTAGAAAGAGATTGGAGAGATGGAGAGGGTTTTGGGTGGGGAAGAATTGCAGGGGAAACACGATATAATTATCTTTGTGTAAAGTGCGAGCTTGCTTGCTCTCAACGCTTGCAGTTGGTTGAGTTTGTGCTTCTTTTCATGGCTTGTTTATCTATGTATGCATGCATGGATAAACCATGTATACCAACATAGCAAAACGGGAAAAAAAGTTATTTTGGAATCGCACTCAAGTTTTGTAGTACTGCAGTCTTTTTTTACGTTGTTTACACTACTGTGAAAATCATGACCAGTCACATGAAGACATATTCCAAGAACACCCTGTCACCTCATTTATGATCTAGGGACCTCTTAAAAACATGCAAGGGATCGTCTATAGTTCAATATGGTTACACACATTTGTTTCTTACCAATGTCCAATTAACAGTTCAGCAGAGAGAAAGATTGGGGGATACACTAAACTAGGCAGACAAACAGACAGACATCTGGATAGATGCATGTAGGTAGGTAGGTAGGTAGGTAGGTAGGTAGGTAGGTAGGTAGGTAGGTAGGTAGGTAGGTAGGTAGGTGGATGAATGAATAGATAGATAGATATGCAGACAGACAGACCCATATATAGGTAGGTAGATGGATAGATGGATAGACAGATAGATGAACGACTCTGCTTAATAACAATACAATGTTCGTTAAAACAAAGGTTTCCTTTTTTTTACTCCTACACTTTCATGGAAGTTGTCCAAAATGTACCAGTTCCTCTTCAGGACTCAAGAACAAACAAAGAACAAACAACACACAGTTTCTTTCCAAGCTTAAAAAAAAGAGAACGCTGCCCCCATAACAACAACATGTCCGCCCCCTGCAGGGAGGTGGCCCAGATCGACCAGTTCCTGCAGGAGACGGCGGCGCGCGAGGCCAACGCCAAGGTGCGCCTGCAGCAATTCATTGAGGAGCTGCTGGACCGCGCCGACCGCGCTGAGAAGCAGCTGCAGATCATCAGCAGCTGTGGCAGCACACCCAACGGCAGCCTGGGCCGCTGCAGCTTCCAGGGGTCAAAGGGCAACGGACGGCAGGTCAGTTTAAGAACCGTGTTCAATTTGGCTCTCTCTCCTGTGCCCTTTATAGTGCACTGGAATTTCAGGGTGCAATTTAGGGCTGCATATTGATTAGTCGATTGATTGATTAATTGATCGACAGAGAATGAATCACATTTTTATAATCAATTTATCGTTAAGGTTATTTATCAAGTACAAATACCAAAGATTTGCTTGATACTTCAGTAATGCAAATGTTTGGTTCATGGATTATTATAAAATTAATACTTTGGTTTCTCTTGGCTGCTTGTCAGATGAAGCAAGCAAATTGAAGAAATCACTTTGGACTTTGGTAACTTGTGACAACATTTGCTATTATTTATGACATTTTGATTGATTAATGCGAAAAATAATTGTTAGATTAATCGATTAGGAAAATAATCGTTAGTTGCAGCCCTAGTGCAAATCTGGTTTCCTATATAGTGTGCTACTGTATACCCACAAGGCACTGTAAAGGAAGTGTACCAATGATTATATTTTGCCACACTATATCCCATGATGCATAGCGTTTTCAATGTCATCGGATTCATCTAATAGAGATGGTCGGCACATTGCGAATGAGCTGTCACAGGGCGACTCATCTAACACTTGTTTTTGCCACCAATACATGTCATGCTGATACTTTTCCGGTGCATAATTAGTGTCTGAATTCCCCCCTATACTACCTAAATAGTATATGACACAGTGTTCACTATATATGGAATAGGGAATGAGGAAACAAGTGAGCCAAATTGAACACAGCCCAAGATTGATGGTAATGTATTTACGATCAAGCCGCACAGGATTGGGTTCGAACACCGATGCCCGTCGTCTACGTGTAGGTTGTCCCTGAGCAGAGTTCCTCTAACCCCTACCTGCTTGTCAGTGGAGTAGAAGAAGAAATTCTTTGGGACCTGCGAAGCACGAACCTCTTCAAAATTGTTGGATTATTATTATTTATATCAGGATTGTATTGGATATAAATTGAAATCATTTCAAATATATTATCAAATAAGACTTGAAAGTATTTGGTAGCTTGAGTAGAGATGTTGTTTTGTTGCCAAGCTTTCAACTGTCACCATTGGAAGCAGCTTTGACTTGTTAATACTGCATTGATTATATTGATTCAGGAACTTGTAGTACATTACAGGGACAGGCCATAATAGACTTGTAGACAGCCTGTCTACTGAACCTGCTAATTGGTCATTGTTTTGACCCTCGGCTGAGTATTACGTCAATGCATTTGATTAGTTCATGAAGCAAACAAATCAGATTTATCGGGCCATTGATTTGAAGTGGTAAAGCCGCTGCCTTGTAGGAACATTGATAACATTTACATACATAATAAATAAAAACATAAATATTAAAAATGAATAAATAAGAGATCCAGGCAGTCTTAAGTCTTGAGACCTTATTTGCTTATTAATAGCTCTGTCATATTGAATATGAACAAGGAGGGAAACACACACTGTAGAAAACTCTTCTATATCCAGTTTTTCAGAAGAAGTGTCCCAAAGTCTTCAGATATGCATACTTAAAAACTTTTTCAGCTCTTTACCGCATTCATTATCTTTGGAATAATTATATATATATTGAATATTGCAATATTATAATGTAGATTATTATAGGGAATATGTTTTCCAAATTCATGTAAGAAAGATATATTTATATATATGTATTTATATTTTTATTGAGCATAGTGTAATTTTATCGATATTGTGTAAAATTCCCCATAATTATAGTGATGCTACATTTTTCCATATCGCCCAGCTCTACCTTCTCCTCACGCCTCTCCTCAGTGCTCATAGCGACGTTTCTGTCTCCATCTGCCAGGTCACCCCCGTCTCCATGGAGACACATTTCAATAAAGAAGAAATTGAGATGATGTAATCATGTTAAATAATATGGGCCATTTGGTCGTTGTGGATGCTTTTATCCAAGGTGTCTCTGACAATGGCGTGAATGGATGTGTTCTTCACATGGGGGGCCCCTCGTGGTAGATATCATTGTGATGGAGGACGTTGTATTTTGATAGGTGAAAGGTGGAGCTAGATGGTGGTTCAGCTTTTTAGATATACCACAAGTAGGTGTCTGATGGTGAGGTAGAAAAAGAAGATGCTTTAAGACCCTTCGTTCCAGTAGAAATTTTAAAAGTTAACTGCTGTGTCGTTTGTGATATTGACAGACAACAGCACAGAGTCATTTACCATTCCATTGTTGTGCGGTGGGCGTGCGTCTTCTCACCGCAGTTGTCCGATCTGAATGTCATTTTTAAACGATTGCCATTTAATCATCGGGAGGTCTTGTCGGACGTTATGGCGAGCGAGAGAGACTCGAAATACATTGAATCACGCCGTTTCGGTGGCCAAGGCAAAAGCCTAGTGTGTGTGTGCACTTTTACACTCAACACTTTCCAAGGCGAGCCAGCGTCAGCGACAAAATCAGTTAGAGTGCTTTGTTTTTTATTGGGATGTTTCCGACTGGCCCCTGACGCCCTGTTTCTATTTACTTCCTGTCACTCGCGCTGAACGTGCTGTAGGACATGTGTCAGGGAACAGTTGATTCATTTAGTTGAAGCCAGGCGCTGTCTCGTGCGTTGTTTACGTGACGTAACAGAAGTGCATAAGGATTCAGTGTGGACAGAGAGCGACAGAGAGTTGGACGCTCGCTTGCTGTTAGGACAGGGTGTTAGATTTATAATAATTTATTATTTGTTTATTGAAGGATCCCCATCAAAGGTGTAGTCAGCTGGTCTTCCTGGGGTCCGCGCATAAGACATAAACAACATAACAGATGTGTTTAAACAATATCAATAAATTCACATACATTCAATGACATTGAGATCACATGAAGACAAGGTAAAAGCGTAAATATATTCAGATACCATTAAATAAAAAGCTAGGATTAACATAGTTTTTTTACAATCACGTGATTTGACGAGAGTGTGTGTTGTGTCTTGGTTGTGTCTGTTTTCAGAGGAACTCCAGCATGTCTGGGAGCACCAGAGGCATGTACCAGGTATCAGAGAGACGCTCGTCGCCCAGCACCGGGTAAGACAGCGCACACCAACATACATACATTCATATTTTTGGAGGTTTTCAACTTACACACACACGCCATTGTAATCATTTTCTCATGCTCCATTCTCATACATATATATTTTTGGAGGTGTTCAACTCGATCTTTACATTTTTAACTTGATGCTTTTGAGTATATATTTTGTAGGTTTTCAACTCCACATTTGTGTATGTTAGGGTTTAGTATCTGCGGTCTGATCCAGAGGCGCCGTCAGTGCATCTTCTTCCAGGTTCAGAGACTGCTGAGTGGAACATGAGAGTGCAGAAGGGGGCTGAAGGCTAAAGAGAGTGTTGTCCATTAGTAGTACTTCTCCACAGGCCTGTTTGGGTGAGAGCCATCTGGCCGTAACAGGTGTCCGTATCCCCAGAAACAGATTAACATTGTAGTTTGTCAATGACGTTGATTCCGCTCAGGCTGCACATTTTGGAGAGCCAGGTGTCCAGCCTGCTTAACTTGGAATCGATTATATCTAAAGGTCTTCCCCCTGAAGCCCTCTGCCACTTCATTACAAAACTGCTTTTACCGTCCGATGTCTACACATTACACAGTGATTATGTGGTCTTCACAGCCTTCACGCTGATGTACTGTCGCGTCTCTGCTAGATTAGTACATCAAAATAATGATTTACTGTTTATACATGCCCATGGATCCGCGTCCAAACATCCGCAGTCTGGGAAAAGCAACTATTGGAATGATCTCAATGGCTATCTTGTTGGTTTATCGGATGCGGATAATTTCACTGTAGTGTCCTTGGTTTTCAAATTTAGCGTTAGTGCTCACAACTTAGGTGTATAAACATGTGGGATCCAGAATTGGCAGATGTAGGATAAAGGTGGATGTGGTCAGCAGCTTAATTGAAACTACTTAAATATCATGATATAGATTATTTGTATTTGATTATGGCTAACAGAGGACATTTGCTAATGTCGTGCTCCACAATGTCCTACCCCCATATCCCAGACCCATTATACTTTTACTCCCAGTTTCCTCACATTAAAAATGCAGCTAAATCTAATGGGACATGGACTGTGTTGGACAAGTGCCCTGCATTACCACACATGCCTAACGACCCACACATCCCATAATAACTACCTCGCTGCTCTGTCTTGGCCTGGGTTATGGTCGTGTTGGTATAGTGTTCATAAATGTTGCATTTAAGTTTTGCTTATGGATATGCAACATGATATGTTCTTGTTATGGTCACATGTATTTCAAGCCTCAGTCAAAAATTCAATTATTTGATAGACAGATTATGTCTGCGTTATGTAATCATTCATCGTTAACTGACCGTTTATATATATATATATATATATATATATATATATATATATATATATATATATATATATATGGAACACAGTGAAGGCTATTCTATTTAAATGGTCATTTATTGATTCCTAGTCGGGGCTTAGGGCTTTTTTAGGAGCAGTAGTTCAAAATCATATCTTAAAATGCATAAAGGTAAAGGTATGAGAGATTTTTTTGTTTGTGTCCTCTGCAATGTTAATGTTAGCTCTTAAACATTTGTGGGGAGTTTAAATTGAAGGTGAAAAGTAGATTCACCTAAAATATGTTCTACCTTTTTCAAGTCCCATTTGTAGTGAAAAAGCATTTTTCTCTGTAGTTCTAGTGAAATGCATCTTCTGTGGACTGATATTCATGTAGTATTTACAATAACATAATGACAATATTTATTATTTAAATGGGGCAGTGTGTAGAATTTAGTGGCATCTAGCAGAACAGATTCATAAGTATGTTTTATTAATGTATAATCCCATTAAAATAAGAATCGTTGTGTTTTCGTTACCCTAGAATGAGCCCTTTATATCTACATGGGGAGCGGGTCCTCTCCCACGGAGCCCGCCATGTTTCTACAGTAGCCCAGAACATACAAACGGCTCTAGAGAGGATGCGTTTAGTTTTTTAATATAATTGCTATCTTACTTGTAAGCTATGAAATAACTAAATACAATTTATAATCTATCAAGGAACATCATCACTTGAAACGTGGCTACACGATGCTGGTTGCAATCTGCAACCTTAACGCTAGATGCCACTACATCCTACACAATGCCCCTTAAACTAGATCTTGGACGGTGTTTATTTGGTATACTAGAACAGTTTTTCTTTGAACAATGTGTTTTATTGTCGTGTACACGAGGTATTAACCCATCTGTTCGGCTGATGCCACCGGAGGAAACTTTAGTACTTGCTCTTCACACTTCCAAAGCTGTGAAGACGAATGTGTTTTTTCTCTTCAACGGCTTCCCCTCACACGGCTGCTATCTGAGTTTATTTCAGATTTAGAACAATGAATTTGAATTTAAATCGTGAAAGTGTGATGATACGTTTCTTCAGAGGGGGGGGATACATGGAAACAACCAGGGATCATGTATAATAAGTGCATATCATAAGTTATGATATGCACTCTGTCATATTTTTAGTGTTTATTAATTTATGTATTTATCAATACATAAATTAAATTCGTATATACAATACACAGACACATTGAAACTAATGAAAAGCTTTGAAACAATATTGTATCATGTAGTCCCAAAGGGACACACAGTTTTGCACACAGGTGTGCAGTGTCCTGTCTTGTTCTGTAAATCATTTTTTTGTTCTATAAGTCATTTTGGAAAAGGTAAAGCTAGCTGCGGGAGCATTTTCATTGGAAACGATGGACGTGTCTGTTAACCTCCTCCTCCGCTCCCTTCTCCACCTCCTCCAACCCTCCTCCTCCCACTCCTCTGCCTCCTTCTCCTCCCCCTCCTCCTCCCGATCCTCAGGGTGTCGGGCCGGGTCAAGTCGGTGTCCCAGGGCTCGGGGGGCTACGACAGCGACAGTGTGGAGATGCACCCCATGGACGAGTGTCCCGAGTCCCAGTACTACCACGTCCAGTGTCGCATGGGGGAGGGCGGCTACGAGCGGTCCCCCGGAGGAGGTGGAGTTGGCGGCGGGGGGGGAGGAGGAGGAGGAGGAGGAGGGGGAGGAGGAGGAGGAGGTGGAGGCTCGCGGAGCTGGGGCCTCCGCAAGCAGGCCATTCAGAATTGGCAGCGCCGGCCCTACCGCAACAGCACAGAGGGGGAGGAGGGGGAGGAGGGGGACGTGTCCGACGTGGGCTCCCGGACCACCGAGTCAGAGGCAGAGATGTGGGAGCAGGACCGCAGCCGGGCCGTGGCTGAGGTGCAGCAGTCGGCAGCCCCCCACCCTCACCACAGACGGTACCGCCACAGCTCAGGTGAGGAAACATGACCGGAGACAAGACTTATTACACTTAGTATTTACGATTTATGATGTCGGAACGATGTGATGCTTAAAACACATAGCGTTTTGCTGATGTTTTAACCAATTTAAACTGGTGTGATGGTCTTCATACACAGAGACGCAGGGTAGTACACGGCATTTGGTGAACGGTTTTACCCAGGGCGCCTCACAATACCATGAGTGCATACATTATAGTGAGGAAACAATGACAGAAATGTCTTTGAAGTGATAGCCTGATTTATTTTTTCATATTCATAAACAATCCTCCAGTATTGAGTTTCTTTATTGCATATTAATTGAATATAAGTATTGGCATCGCATAACCACTTAGCTACAGCTTCACAAGCTACACGCACGCTTGGTTTCAAGAGCAGGCACAACAAAAACATCCTTTTACCAAATGATGTCGAATCCTTTTTTTGGTTGTGATGAATTGCTTTCTGATTTGGGAGAAATTTCACATGACGTTTCCTCCTCCCAAATCATGCTTTGTGTCTTGTTGTTGTCGACATTTGATCACACCCTCCCGTATCGCTGTCTCTATCATCTTGCTGCTTTTCCCTTCGCAAAACACACCGACTCACCAACGCCGAGTATCTATAGTAGGACAGCTCGGGCCAATGACAAATGTGTCGTGCTGGCTTGTACTCCTGACACCAAGTCCTGTACATTCCAATAGATCATCTTTACAGATGTGTGATGCTATTCTGGTGCTCTGACGCAGTTGTCCATATTGCTGCTAGTGCTTGCCAGCGTTTGTCAGATGGTGTCAAACTACAAATCAGACACTTTCACTACGACGGAGACACACAGCTCGCCTGCATGCTGCATCCAATGCACGATTTGCCAGTTATTGGTCATAGGATGCACATTTGTGTTTTTTTTCTGTGTCTTTATTTCTCATAAAGGCCCTTTCTGAAAATAGAAATGATTTCATGATTCATTTTAGATCTTGCCCCATGAAGAATGAGTGAAGAGTATAGGCAATTTATACTTGATTTGGAGATATAAAATGGCTTCCATATAGACAGAAATGCTAAATATGTTAATATAAATATTAATTCATTCATTAATATTAAATATAACAAGGTTCATAGATTTACAATAGTATTTGGTACTCGTGTATAGCCCATATATCACATAATGTAACGCATACATACACATTTAACATTTTTACAGTAACTCATTTGGCAGAGGCCAATTTTATCCAAAGCGACTTACAGGTGAGGCCAAGAACAATCAACAAATCAAGTTCGGTACAGGTGTCTTTTTTTATGGGTGTTAACTGTACCATAACAAGTGAGATGACCGAGTCCCTCCGTTTCAGATGAACACCTAGACTAAAAGACACAGTGTCTCCTCTCTGTGCGTCCGCAGGGCGGTCGGAAGGCGCCTACAACCGGCCGCGCCGCCGCGAGCGGAGCCCCGCCAAGTCCAATGAGGTGATCAGTCCGGAGGTCCTGAAGACCCGCGCAGCTCTCTTCTGCGTCTTCACCTACCTGGACACTAAGACCCTACTGCAGGCCGCCGAGGTCTGCCGCGACTGGAGGTTCGTGGCGCGCCACCCCGCCGTGTGGACCCGCGTGCTGCTGGAGAACACCCGCATCTCTTCCAAGGTGAGGGGCCCCTTTCCTCCCCTCACAGGCAGTAGTGGCTCTGGAGGTAGAGCAGGCAACCGGAAAGTCGTTGGTTCGATCCCCGGCTCCTCCTAGCCGCGTGCCAAGGTGTCCCTGAGCGAGACACCCTAACTGCTCCCGACGAGCCGGCTGTCTGCCTTGCATGGTGGTC
Organism: Merluccius polli; assembly: GCA_030340625.1. Lineage (NCBI taxonomy): Eukaryota > Metazoa > Chordata > Actinopteri > Gadiformes > Merlucciidae > Merluccius > Merluccius polli. Next base: position 54,546 of record JAOPHQ010006552.1, read on the forward strand.
ATCGCCGTCGGTGTATGAATGTGTGTATGAATGCGTGTATGAATGGGTGAATGGTAGGCAAACATTGTAAATCGCTTTGAGTGGCCACTGGTCTGAAAGGAGTCCGAAATAAATCGTCTGTCAAGACAAAGCAATGAACGCGGTTCTTTAGATTTATTTTATCGATGCGTTTACTGATTACTGTGGGCAAGTGAGCCGCCATTCGCGCAAACTCAGTAAAGAAAGTTAAGACATAATTAAATATAATATGCTCCTAACTTGTGAATTTCAATGTTATCAGCGGCATATAAAGAATCGTTTGACTAATGTTGATCATTAAAAGTCCATCAGCTGAAAACACTGTAGTCAGCTGGTCTACCTTGGGTCCTCATGTAACACAGAAAACTACAACAACATTGAAGACATTTATTGAAAACAAATTCAATGAGTTCAGTCACATTCAATGAAATGAGATCGTGACACCATGACAAAGCATAATAATAATACAATAAATGTATACAGATACAGTCTAACTAGAAGAGACAGTGAGCACACAAAAAGTAGTCTTGCATCAGTATCTAGTGTGGATTCTAAGTCTTGTGTGTGTGTGTGTGTGTGTCCCTATCAGTTCCTAGGCACCCTGTCCCAGTGGTGCACACAGACCCACTCTCTGATCCTGCAGAACCTCAAGCCTAGACAGAGGGGGAAGAAGGAGACCAAGGAGGAGTATGTGAAAAGCACACGGTAAGACCGGATGCTCCACACCTGGTTCGGTCTGCTCTGATGGTCTGTTATGGTTCACGTCTGTCTCGGTTGGCTCTGAATGGAATGCTGATTGTGATTATGTATGTTTATATGTTTGTGAGATTGCGAAGGGAATATTATTAAATATGTATGTATGTGCACATTTAATATGCATGTGTAAATATTAAATATGTATAATGCATTGCTAAGTAAACAGGTGTTGTGCCCACACGTGTGTGTGTGTGTGTGTGTTATTGCTTGCATCCTTGTGTGTGTGTTATTGCTTGCATCCTTGTGTGTGTGTGTGTGTGTGTGTGTGTTGCTTGCATCCTTGCGTGATTGTGTGTATGTGCATGTACATGTCCGTGTGTGTGTGTATGTGTGTGTGTGTGTGTGTACTTGTGTGCATGCCCATGCAGCCATACGACATCCTCTGTGTTCCCTTCCCAGAGGCAGTCTGGAGGACGGTCTGGAGGCCCTGCTGAAGGCGACGGGCAGCAACCTGCTGATCCTGAAGGTGTCTCACTGTCCCAACCTGCTGACCGACCGCTCCCTCTGGCTGGCCAGCTGCTACTGCAGAGCACTGCAGGCCGTCACCTACAGGTAGTTGGAATGCTGATGGTGATGTCCACTATGGCTGCAACAGACAGAAAATTAATCAAATCCAATTTTTATAATTGATTAATCGTTGAGGTTTGAACATTTGCTGCTTGATGCTTCAGAAATTCAAATCTTCAGGGATTCATGGATCATTCATGGTTTGTGGATCATTATAAAATTAATACTTTCGTTTTTCTTGGCTGCTTGTCAGATAAAGTAATTAAGCAATATCACACGAGAGTGCTGTAATACTGAATATCAGCATGGCTGTGATTCGGTCGTAGGTATGAGGCCGCAGTTCGACTGCCGTTAGATTAGACTATCGTTAAATTAATCAACTATGAAAATAACAGATATTTGCAGCCCTAATGTCCATTCATTTGTCAAGCTTCTTCAGTGAAATAATTGTAATGTATTGTAATTACATTACATTACACATCTTTGCATCGTATCACATTAAATTAGGTTATACTACATGACATATCATTACAATACATTGCACTGCATTATGTTAAATTCAGTTATATTGCATGACACATTACATTACATTGTATATGACATCCAATATCATTTGTCATTAGTGGTTGGGCCCACAGTACACTGTGCCACCACCAGCAAGGTCTTCATGAGGAAATAGATAACAGTTCTGAAACTGTGGGTCCAACTGTCCATTTCATTCTGTCATTAAGTTAAGGAGAGGACGCTGCTAGCGGACGCTGCTAGCACACTGTGTGTGTTATGCGCTGTGCTTACACACAGTGCATACACTAACTACCTCCTGAGCTCTGTGGTCCTTGGAGCCGTTTAACTCTCAGACGATTGAGAACACATGTTAGAAAACTGGATAACCACCCACATAAAACAATTGGGAATCATCACTGGTATGGATGGGGTGTTTAAATCCTAACCTCTTTCCCCTTCCCTCCTACCAGGAGCGCCACCGACCCGGTCGGTCAGGAGGTGATCTGGGCGTTGGGAGCCGGCTGCAGGGACATCATCTCCCTGCAGGTGGCGCCACTACACCCATGGTGAGAGAAGGAGACTGTAGCAGCATGTAGCAGCATGTAGCAGGGCAGACCACTGTAACCTATGAGGATATTAAAAGGGTTTCCATTGCTCGCTGCTACTACTGCTATTTAGTCATTTAGCATTTTTGCAGATGTTTTTATCCAAAGCGACATACAGTGAATTCAGATACAGGATATATTTTTTAGGAGCAAGTAGGGGTTAGGGCATCTTGCTCATGGAGGCCTACAGGTAGGCTGCGGACAACTTTAGTCAAACAACTTAATTACTACACTAAGTCAATCATGTGATTAATTCAGAAAAATAATGAACATGGATTTTATTTGTTAATTTTTAAGTTAATAACATAAAGTAACTATTGCTATATGGTCCCCATTACGTTGTGACACTTCTCCAGTACATATCCTGTGTTCTCTCTCAGCCAACAGCCGGCTCGCTTCAGCAACAGATGTCTTCAGACCATAGGACGGTGTTGGCCTCACCTCCGGGCTCTGGGGGTGGGCGGGGCCGGATGTGGCATCCAGGGCCTGGCCTCTCTGGGTATGTGTCATCACTACCTGATTACATCATCATCATCATTATTATCATCATTAGGGATGGGGGGAAAAAATCAATTTGTGCCAGTATCCTGATTCTTTGCTACCGCAAAACTTGTATTATCAGGTTGACAATACAAGATTGTATTGTCAGGTTGACAATACATTTTTGAAACTAATGAGTGGTAGCTGTAGCTGGTAATACGATAGCTGTAACTGTTTATGAAGTAGAATGTGATGACATTCCCTCACATTTTGTTTCACACTTTTATACTTCTCTGTTGATAATTAATGTATTGTATTAATTCAATATTCATTGTTCAGCTTTTAATATTCAAAACATTATGAAACCTTTATTTTTGTAAGTGGAGTCGCATTCATTCTGCACACATTTTTATTTTGGGGGTCTAGTCAGTTTAGAAAAATCACTTGACTGTCCTGCATCCCTGTACTCTAGACCAGTAGTAGAATCAATGCAAAACATATCACTGTTACATTCATCATTGTTAACATTTATTATCAAGTTACAGACAAGCCAAGGTAATTCATCGCAAGTTATGATACCAAATAGTGCCTTGCATTGAATGTGTAACAGCTACTTATATAGCTATTGGTATTATCGTTTTGACTCTGATATCAAGATTTCTTACTTTTTCACTTTTCAGTTTCGGCTTCACTTTCACTTTTCAGTTTCACTCTCTCACCACTCGCGTATGCCACTCCCACTGCCCTCTCCCCCCACCAGCCAGGAACTGCATGCGTCTGCAGGTGCTAGAGCTGGACCACGTCAGTGAGGTAAACCAGGAGGTGGCCGCAGAGGTCTGCAGGGAGGGCCTGAAGGGCCTCGAGATGCTGGTGCTCACCTCCACGCCTGTCACGCCCAAGGCCCTGCTTCACTTCAACAGTTAGTAGCAATTTATTCATCTATTCGTTTATGTTGAGATGTAAACAGAAAAACCGGAGTTTAGCAAAAAATGCTAATTAACATCCATAGTCCCTAGGCAGGTAACAAAAACAAACATTACAAGTGACAATATATAAATAAAAATATACAAATGCATAAGTAGAAAAAGACAATTGCAACAACTATTACCAATATGGCTTCTACTAAGGGAGTGTATACTGTGTTGGACTCCCAGTCGAAAGGTTCCGGGTTCGAACCCAGATTTCCGCAGTCTGAATGCATCCTTGAGCAAGATGCCCTAACCCCCTACCCACTCCTTAATGTGTACTTTTTCTTTTACTGCAAGTTGCTTTGGGTGAAAGCTTAAGGATAGCACATGCTAATTTAAATGCTAACAGGCTAAATCTGCACATTTCTGGGTTTTCTTCCCACAACATCGCTCTCTTTCTTGTCATGTAGGCGTGTGTCGCAACCTCAAGTCCATCGTGGTCCAGATCGGCATCGAAGACTACTTTGAAGATCCAAACAGCCCAGAGGCCAGAAAGCTGTTCGACGAGATGGTGAACAAGCTACAGGTCACTTCACAACCCCAACAATAACTCCCTCCTGTCGGAGATATGAGCTTAAGATCATTACTTGGAGCTGTCTTTTTCGCAGACGTTCAACATTTAGTGTGCTGAAAAGAATATAAGCCATAATTCAAATCATTGTATTGATAAATGTTAAATGCTAGACTTTTACTATAGGCTACTGATATACTTGTACAGCATAGAGACATTCCCTAAACATGTGTTCACTTGTTATGAATTAAAACTGGAGACGCAACACTAAAACATTCTTCACTTCCACCCTCCTTTTTTTTCAGGCCCTGAAGAAGAGACCTGGCTTCTCCAAAATTCTCCACGTGAAGGCGGACAGCCTATGCTAACACCACTAGCTCCGCTACAGGATGGCAGACAGCCTATGCTAACACCACTAGCTCCGCTACAGGATGGCAGACAGCCTATGCTAACACCACTAGCTCCGCTACAGGATGGCAGACAGCCTATGCTAACACCTTTAGCGCAGCTACAGGTCTCCACGAGGGACAAGCTTTGCTCCTTCCCCTCCTCGTCAACAGATACAGTCGTTGAGCCCCAGCCAATGAGGCTCAAATTCTCTCTAAAAAAAAAAGTTGTTCCAGAAACAACGGTGACCACAGACAAATAACAAACACAGAAACAGAAAAAAAAACTAGCTATCGAGCTAGCAACAGAGGACAGCACAGCCAGGGTCAAACGCCAGTCACATACATTTTTGCCAAAAATCAAACTTTGGAATCCGCTCATCCCCTCGGGAAAATCCGACCTTTGCTTCAGTTGAGCTAGTAGTCGCCAGGCTTAAGAAACATGGCTGTGTTAACACCGATCCCAACCATGACTAACTAAAGAAACCAAGCTAATGCAAGCATCTCTTCTTACCGAGTCATCAACAGCAAGATAACTTTTTATTTATTTATTTTCATTGTCCAGAGCTTAGTTGAGGCACAGGTTGTGTAACTACAGCTTACACAGTGTCCACATGTAAGACCATGAAGAACTGGTAACGAGGCTTTGTGGTTTCCCCAGCGAAACTATAGGGCTTGTACATCGCGACGTCACTCGCAACGACCGCCTCCATTTCGGGAGCATAGGAGCATTGTAAGGTTAGTTATCATGTTGGTAGCTACGGTTTTTTGGTCATTGTTTAGTCATTGATCGTGAAATGATTTGTCATTATGGGGAGACATTGTTGTGTTTGAAACTGCCACAGTGTTTCTCATGCGAGAGGTGGCAAAACAACATTTTAATTAGCTAGGTGACGGTATATTTACGTTGATTTAGGATATTACAGTACTACAACTCTCTTGAGTCCTCTCAATATGGCGGAGCGTCGGCAAAAAAAATCCCATGATGCATTCTGATGTACAAGCCCTATTGAGCAAATGTCATCATAACGCAACACGGCTTTATCCCTTTTGTGGTTGTTTGTCTGATTGTTGATTTGTTTTGATTGATTGGTTATCGGTGTACATCCGGTTCGCCAAAAAATAACAACTTTCCAATGGAAAAAATGTCTGAAGCAGCTTCAAGTGCGGCGTAAAGAGCAAGGTTGAGCTTCCAGCACACGGGCCGTCTTTCTCAACAGCCCCTGTCGTCGCTGCATGGAATGGTTGCTATGGTAGCAATCATTTATTTTCTTCTTCAGCTGCCACTGTGTTCTGCTTTGCATATGAGTGGAGGGTTTTGGGGGTTTTTTTAGGTCAGAAATCATAACGATAAAGCACCCTTTTCTATATTTACAACGGCATCAACACAAGCGCACGCCGGTAACGTTAACGATGGGGAAGCTCCCTCGTTAAAAAATCTGACATAGGTTGACACAGAGGTATTGGCTACACCATTGTTTGCCCTGCTTTGGTATCCTGAAAACAGTTGAAAGTATAGATAATTAACCCCCCCCCCCCCCCCCCCCACAACTGTGCGTTCATTCATCGCTGTTGTTGCCTTTTTGTTTTGATGGATCTTTCTTCTGTTTGCTATAATCCAATATGCAGTACGTGATATCCTCGGTACAGGGCTGCAAATGACCCCTCGTACCGGCGGCTATACGCTCATTTGCTGTGTTTTCTCCAGCGTGCGATTCAAGTGAAATGAAAGGCAATGTAACGTGAGGCCAGGCAAGGCGAGTGGCCGTCGTGAGCAAAGACGGGTTTGACGGCGTGAGTTCAAAGGGACAAAACAACCGCGGTGCGCTCGTTACAAAACACATTTTATAATGGCCATCGTTAGGTTTGGCGTTCCCTGTGTCGTACCGCATCACTATTATATGCCAGGCTGTGGTTTGACACTCTCTAACAGGGCTTTTTTAATTTGTGAGAGAAGTGATCAGCGGACGTCCTCCAGCGCCATCTGCTGGGGGAATGCAACCACACTACATTGGCTTAGTGGCAGTGGAGACCGACCCTTGGGACAGTCCACTCGCATGGATATCATCAATGTCCAAATCCAAGCCTTGTGAACTTCAGCATCTTTATCATGGCTGCCTAAACCTCATCAGAATAGCCTAGCATACCGTTTCAGCATTTCAATGAAAGATTGTCGATACTGACTCCATGACTTGTGGAGGTCATTTTTGGGGCATCTGGAGGCCTACCCCACCCACCGGTCTGGGTGTGCAGGACAACGCTGTAGATGCCAACAGCATGTTGAGTGGAGTCCGCTGCACGACGTCACTTCTGTCCTCTTCACTTGTTGCCGTAGCAGCAAGTGGAAAGTGCGAAGGGTGGACCGGGCGGTTTTGTCTCCCTGCTGCCTTTTTACAGTTCGTTAGTTAAGCTGTGATGAGCGAGTTGTCGATACATTTCCAGGAACGTTTTGAGGAATTAGAAGAAAAAGGCACAATAGTTTTTTCGGAAAGGCTTGGCACACTCTGGAAAACACATGGCACTTGTTTCTTTTTTTGGTTTCAGACAATCTTGCCTTCGCTATGACATAAAACTGTACATAAGTTGATAGTTATGGAAAACTAAAACATGTGATGTTTGTATCATATTAAAGTCATAAAAATGACCTTTTCCAAGAGATAAAGTTTACAGGTTTCGCAGTCTGTAAGCCGTCTCTTCAAAGTTCAACAAACGACGACAAACATAGCAAAATATATTATGTATTACAGTAGTGTTGACATTGCAGTTGTGAATTATAGATACTTTATATTAAATGTGCATCAGAGTCATATAGAGATGGAAATTATTTAAGAAAATGATAAAGATAATAATTCAGCTATTTATTTATTTATATATATATATATACATATATATATTAAAAAAAAGAAAAAAAGAAGCAATGTCTATAATGTTGGCATGTTTGTGTTTAAGCATCAATCATTGAGTTGCCTTCTTTAACTGTTCTGCTGTCGTGGCCAGGAAAACGTATTAGATGTTTAAAAGCTTTGATTGCTTGCAGGTTGACCCCATATGTCTTTCTTTAATCAAGTCTGTTGTTGCACTAGTGAGAGAACAAAACACAAAAAAAAGAGAAAAAAGAAGAGTATCAGATGTTTATTATTGGTGATGTTTTAATGTTCACATATATCCCGGTATTTTGACATCATGCGATGCACTTTGTTTTTTGAATATTTTTGTTTTCTAGAGCTTTCTATTGTCCATCGCCTGTTAGCCGCCGCCGCTATACCTCGGCGGTTTCTGTTTACTACGCGCCGGGGGGTCTCGTCCATTATGGGATGGAGACGGGCCGGCGTGACGTCACTATGGGACAGAAGTGCGGGGTGGTCGCCACCAGGGGGCGATGTACTCCGTCCAGTGAGAATGACCTGTGTGTGTGTGTGTGTGTGTGTGTGTGTGTGTGTGTGTGTGTGTGTGTGTGTGTGTGTGTGTGTGTGTGTGTGTGTGTGTGTGTGTGTGTGTGTGTGTGTTCAATGCAAACCCACTCCCTCTGTCTCTGGTCTGTCTCATCTCCAGTCGAGTCTCCTTCAACCAAATCCAAGTGCTTTCATCCTTGAGGTTTATTGCCAGTATTTGACCTTACATGATGGCTGATCTTTTGTTGTTAACATCCTTTTTTAAAATGTTTATGTAATATTTTCATGTGCAATGAAATATATATATATATATATAATTTTTTTTAAATTCATGTTGCTTTTGCATTTGGACATTCACTTTACAAGCGCGTTGTTTCATAACCGGTTGGATCATGTTGTATTTTTATTTGGTTTGAATCTCCAGCAGTTCTGGTGGAGCCGCCACATCCCGGGGTCACGGGGTGCGTTCGAAGAGCAGTGTGTCTTCGGTCGCCATCGCCCCTACGGTGTTTCATAACATACCTCTCTTTCTATACTCCCTGTATGAACGATTGTACTCTGCCCGTTTGTCTGACGTATTGTATTTTACACATTACCTCAACACTTGTCTGGGCAAACAAGTGTGCACTTTTCTTTTGTATTCTCAACGCCATCGCCGGGTCTGGGTTCTGTTGGGTCGACTGTGTTCACTCCTGATGAAAAACAATGCTTTCTGCTGCTGTTCCCATAGAGACGCGGCATTTTGGGGGAAAAAATATTTGACTATTCCTCTTCATCCATTCCTTGTCATCAATAAAAGTGCTTAATTACAGAAGCTCAGTGTGTTGTCTTTTCAAGCACAATGTGAAGAGCTGCACAGATTGCATTGTTTCTTATGTATTATTCAATTATTGTAGTTTTGCGTTTGTACTTTAGACAAGAAACACGTGTATAAATGATTTGTACTCTAATAATTATCCATACTTTCAAAGCTAGAGCATTAAGCTTGATGTACGAAGACACTTTGAAGTTGGCCACACAGTGTGTGTGTGTGTGTGTGTGTGTGTGTGTGTGTGTGTGTGTGTGTGTGTGTGTGTGAATTGAAGGCCAGATGACGGTGTCTGCCCTTCTTGGTCACCCAAAAGTCAAACAAGACGAGCGCAGACCAAGCTCTCCCCCAGACGGTTAACTGGTGGTGTTATCGTGGGAGGGGACGCTAGGAGAGCATGCTGATTACAAGGCTTTGTCCGACCGACTGCACCCTTCCATTATGCGTGTGAGTAATTAGTGTATTACTAATGCTTGTGTTTCACTTCAGCCCCACAATGGAGGACCAGACAGTGCTTTCCTCACAGCGCAGGTAATTACATCTCAGCTCACACTCAGAGTCCCTTCATCCGGGTCCTCTGGACAGACTACAGCTTCACCTGACTCCATTCACCGTTAAGCAAGTGTGTTGGCACTGAATACAACTCACACCACTTTAGTTTTGGTAACGGTACGTGTGTCTTGATTCGGGGGATGTCAATGAGTTGAACTGGGAGCAGGAAAATAGTTTGCTGTCAGTGTTTCTCCTCCGCCATGAGGTTCAGATGTGAGCTGAGAGTTAATCACTTAGAAATCATCTCGGAGGGACGGTGAAAAATTGTAAAGTTTCTTTATTATTCGTATAGACATGGAAAATAAAGGTAGATTTTTTTTTTTTCGAGAATTGTTTTTGTTCATTTCTATATTAACTTTGTTTACAAGTAAAAAGGAGGAAAACAACGGTACATGGATGTCTTTTCTAATTAACACAATCATTGAACAACTATGAACTGGGTTTGCTTTTCCTTTCTGCACTCCAACTGATTTAAAAAGGCATAATTTATAACGTAATGTAATTACTGATATGTCTTAACAAATATTACTTAATCTGACCATTGGACAACATTTATTAAGTGTTCTTCATTTTAATCAGAATTCTCAGCTTTCAGAATTAGATTAGACACAGAAGGCACTTAACAAAAATAAGTTAAATCGTAAATGTTATCATAAACATTATTACATAAATTGGTTAAAAAAAAAGAATGATTAAGACAAAAAAAAATGACAGCACCCATGGAAACATAATACACCTCAAGTAAAACTGAATATAGCTCATAATACAGTACATTTGAAATTAGACTCTTAATTTATACTATGTAATGCCCCCGGATAGATTTTACTATGAAGAGATTTTTTCTTCCACACATACAAAAAAATCAGACACACGCAGCCATTTTGTTTGTTTGTTCATCACTAGTCAGTGGTTCTGGTTTGTTTACACTTTAGGCGTTGTGGTTTTAGCACTGTGCAAATCCTGGTACATCTCTATCAGGCGGTTGGCCTCTCTCTGGCCCGACAGCAAAGCACCATGGGTAGTGGAATAGTATTTCCTGTGGGTGGCCTCCCCAGCAAACAGGACCTGGAGAGGCTGTTGGGGGGGGGAAATACAATTAATATACAATCAAATAGATTCAAATTCTCATTCAAGTACTGTGTGTTTGCACCACACTATGCTGATTATAGTGATATGATAGTGTCACCATCATGTAATATTATCTGTGTTATATCGCTCTCTCTCTCTTTCTCTTTCTCTCTCTGTCTCTGTCTTGCTCTCTCTTTCTCTTACTCTTTCTCTCTCTCTCCCTCTATAGCTCTCTCTCCCCCTCTCTCTCTCTCTCTCCCCCCCCCCCCCTCTCTCTCTCTCTCTCTCTCGCTTCTCTCTCTCTCTCTCTCTCCCCCCCCTCTATATCTCTCTCTCGCTTCTCTCTCTCTCTCTCTCTCTCTCTCTCTCTCTCTCTCTCTCTCTCTCTCTCTCTCTCTCTCTCCCCCTCTCTCTCTCTCTCTCCCCCTCTCTCTCTCTCTCTCTCTCTCCCCCCCCCTCTCTCTCTCTCTCTCCCCCCCCCTCTCTCTCTCTCTCTCTCCCCCCCCTCTCTCTCTCACCGGGGCCTTGGTGCTGTCGGCGCAGGGCAGGGGCATGGCGAGCCTCTCGAAGTCCCCCCCGCTGGAGCCCACCCTGGTGAAGGAGTAGGAGCCCAGGATGTAGGGGTTGCTGCCCCAGGAGGAGCGGAGGACGCGCCTGGGTTTGGGAATGTCTGGGTTTCCTGGAGGGACGGACGGAGACGCGAGATACATAAATATGAAGGCTGGGAGGCAACATGGCAAACACACGCACACACGTGCACACACACACGCAAACACACATGCAAACACACATGCAAACACACACGCAAACACACACACACACACACGCAAACACACACACACGCGCGCGCACTCCGAATCTGAAACAGAACTTTTGGCACAAGTGTGCGTAAAACACACACTTGTGCCAAATACTCCGCAAGGAATTTGGTTTTCAACAAGACGCGCTTGGAAGTTCAGTTCGGAAACATAATCCAAAGGCCAAAGTTTCGTTTAACTAAACAAACTGAAATATTGCCATCACGTGAATCTGGCCAAACATTGAGGATTTATGTCCAAACACTTTTGAAACGCTCCCTGACCCCGTCTCCAGTAGGCTATATCATACAGCCAACAGTTACTCTCCTGTCATACAGGCCATATGACAGGAGAGTAACAGTTGGGTGTATTTGCAGACCTCTATGAAGTTAGGAAGTAGTCGTCAAGAAGACGCATTCAGAGAAGATCTTGCAAAACGCAGCTTATCAAAATGCAGATCATTAAAATACCTCAACGGCGCGATGCCAAAGTAAACCCACTGACAAACCTGGGCCAAACCGCCTCACGCTATCCAGTAAACCGGATATTCCAGTTTAGATTAACGCTTCATTTAATCACGTCTCTATTGTTGTCCTGTGTGCTTACTTGGAATCGTTTAATCTCTCGAATGTAATGATTCATTCTGTTGAAGGTGCGTGCGGAGGCGGATTGCCAGTGGCTTTTTCGAGCCTTGGCCTTGTGACGAAATGTATAACCGCACATACCGGTATGTATCAACAGACTGTAATATCCTCACATAGCCACTAGGGAATAGAAACAAATATATAAGCTGTATTAACCGCACCTGGCCACCAGATGGCGGCACACATAATACACTGGGGGCGGGCGCTCAACACTAGCCAATCAGAGCATAGTATGCGTCATAGAGGCCACGCCTACCCAGATACTACCAAACCACACATCCGGGGGAAGGGGCAGAAACCCTAGGGGCTGCGTATCTATTAGATATCCGGGGTCGCTCCACGCGCGTGAATTTTACAATTCCTCTCCATTTGCTTCATAGATAATATACCTAAAGTAAACAAATAAAGTGAGTTAAAAGCGATCCTGTGTCGGCGGCCTTCTTCCTCAAAGAACGGCACAGCAGCCTCGGGGTTTAAAACGTTCCTGTACAGATAGCCTTGACGTGGACGGTATGTACGACGATACCACACAAGCATGCACACGCGCACACACGCACACGCACACACACACACACACACACACACACACACACACACACACACACACACAGCGGTCTTGCAGCAGCATTGTGATGTGTTACTTACGCATCCACTCTGCGGACACGGGGAGATTACATATGGACGCAGGGTGACATGAGTCAGTGTGACTGACGAGTCAACCATCTTAGTCATGTGGGCTATCAGGTCAGTGACTCCTGGTCAAATACCAGACTATAATGACTGGCAGCGGTTTGGTTTCGTTGGCTGTTTACTTTATAATCTAGAGAGGGACGCTGTGATCACATTCTGTAGATATTTAAGATAAGGTGATAAGATAAGGGAACAAAAAAAGTCCCACCCATGCTTAAGTTGGCACGGTAAAATATGAAATAAGCAATGGTATGATAATAGTTGTGTGCGCAACAGTGTGCGTGTGTGTGTGTGTGTGCGTGTGCGTGCGCGAAGTCGTGCGTCGGACCTGTGAAGCGGCGCAGCAGCTCGGTGCACGTCTCGGCCACCGTCTCGTCGTCGCAGCGCTCCATGGCCAGCGCCTCCTCGCCGCAGATCCAGCCGCTGAGCACGTGGCCGTAGCGCTGCGGCGGGTACAGCACGTCGAAGGAGCAGATCTTCTTGTACCACTGCTCCTCGGGGCGCACCGGCCGCCCGCCTCCCCCCTCCTCCCCTCGTCCCCCTCCCCCTCCTCCTCCTCCTTCGCCGCCTCCTCCTCCCCCGCCTCCTCCTCCTCCCACACCAGCTGGATGCTGTTGCACTCGGGGCTCCAGAAGGGCTGGGCGTACTCCAGGAAGATCTTGTTGGTGGTGCCGATGCCCAGCTTCTCGATGGCCCGCACCTTGTCCTCGGGCAGCGGCGGCGAGAACAGCGCCTCGTGGCGGTCCTTCAGCACGCCCAGCGACGCCGTCACCATCACGTGGTCGGCCCGCAGCCACTCCTCGTCCTCGCACTCCACGCGCACCGGCATCCCGGCGCCCAGGATGAGGCGGCCGTCGTTGTTGTTGTGGTCGTCGTCGCCGCCGCGGCAACCGTCGTTCCCGCCGCCGCCTCCTCCTCCTCCTCCTCCCGGGTGGTGCTGCTGCTGCTGCTGGGCGGAGGCGGGGTTCCAGTGGACGCAGCGGACGGGCTTCCCCAGGGAGATGCTTCTGGACGGGATGTCCCGCGCCAGGATCTCCACGATCTTCGCGAAGCCGCCCGGGATGATGTGGTGGGCGCCGGGGATCTCCGTCCACTCGCCGAACTCGCTCAGGGACACCTCATCCATGCTGGGAGAGCTGCTCTCACAGCTTTCCACCTGGAGGGCCACAGAGGTCAAGGGTCAATGCCGTTTCCACCTGCCCTTGAAATGGCCCTGGAGCTATAAGGTTCCTGATTCCTAACTTGGAGTGAGTCATTTTTAACCAAGATGTACAATGAGTTGGTCAATGGGTGACACATTGTGAAAGAAAAACGTGTTTACACATATGTTAACTTATGTGTTATGCATGTGATAATATTTGAAATTATCTCCTTATGTATATTCATTTGGCGTATCATATACACATAATGTATATAATGTGCAGCTCATATCTGAAATGTAATTTCAGATTCACTTATTACTTTCTGGGAACTAATAGGGAATTAACATACATAAGGACACACACACACACACACACACACACACACACACACACACACACACTCACATATACAAACACATGCAGACTCAGTGGTTAAATTGGGCCGGGGCTAGCCGGGGCTCAGCCCCGGCACATAGCCTAAGCCTGCCTGCAGTCAGTTGCGTACTGGAAATGTCACAAAAAATTTGATGAAAGTAATGCTTTGGATGAAAGTAATGCTTTTGAAAATATGATATTTCCGACAATAAATGAACGTTGTTTTTCAAATGGAATTTCTATTTGGATCAGCGGAGCTGAGATGAGAACAATCGGAACACGAGTAGCCTACTATTCTTGTTCAGCTGCTTCTCATTGTCAGTCGACCGCACCGCATGCATTCCCAACGCAAGTGCACAACATTGGCTACCAAGAAAAGGCAACCAGAACGACAGAACCTTCATCCAATGAATTTATCCCCTCGAATCAATTGCTAAAATATTAAAGTATAAATATAGGCGCTAAACCTTGCAGTTTTGCACATATCATGTAAGACTCAATTTCTCCATTTCTTTGCACAAAACTCTCCAGAAAGTGCCATTTAATGGTTTATTTTTCTCCCTGGGGGGCATACCCCCGGACCCCCCTAGGTAGAGCCCCCCCACATAACAAATCCCAATTTAACCCCTGCAGACACTCACATACAAACACATGCATGCCCACACACACACACACACACACACACATACTTTGAGGTACTGCTGCAGCAGGGAGAGTTTGAGCTTCTTGGTGGCGTCCGAGTCTTCGGGGTCCGACGTGATGCGCTTGCGCACGCTGTCACGCGTGAACACGCCCACACTGTTCTGGCTCTCGGCACACACCGGCTTCCCATTCTGGAAGAACTCCTGAGTCAGCTTGTACACCTGAGCAGGTGGAGAGAGGGGGGGGGGGGAGGATGGGCCAGAAGGATGGAGACGGTGCAGGAGAACGATTGAGAAAGGTTGCTCAGAATAGGGGGATGTGATTACTCCTCATACCACCACCACCTCCTCCTCTCCACCTCCCCATACCACCACCTCTTCCTCTCCTCCACCTACCACCACCTCCTCCTCTCCTCCACCTACCACCACCTCCTCCTCTCCTCCACCTACCACCACCTCTCCTCTCCTCTCCTCCTCCACCTACCACCACCTCCTCATACCACCACCTCCTCCTCTCCTCCACCCTACCTACCACCTCCTCCTCCGCCCTCTCCTCCACCTACCACCACCTCTCTCATCACCCACCACGCTCCTCCTCTCCTCTCCTCCACCTACCCCCCGACCTCCTCATGACCGACCCACCGTCCTCCTGCTCCTCCACCTACCACCACCGTCCTCCTCTCCTCCACCTACCACCAACCTCCTCCTCCTCTCCTCCACCTACCACCACCTCCACATAACACCACCTCCTCCTCTCCTCCACCTACCACCACCTCCACATAACACCACCTCCTCCTCTCCTCCACTACCACCACCTTCTCCTCTCCTCCACCTACCACCCACCTCCTCCTATCCACCCCCACCTACCACCACCTCCTTCCCCTACCACCTCCTCCTCCCCTCCACCACCACCACCACCACCACCGCCTCCTCCTCCCAGGATATCTCACCTCGTTGTACAGGTCGCTGAACTCCTCCACCAGGTCCTTGGGGATCCTGCGGCCGCTGTTGGTCTGGTAGTGGGCCACGCCGTTCTTGCCGTACAGGCTGATGCGGCCCACGCTGCACTCGCTGTCGCTGGTGTGCTCCAGCAGCCGGTGCTCCTCCGCCAGGTGGTACACCGGGTTCCCGCTGGCGCCATGGATCCAGGTGGCTCCGAGCTCGAGGCTGGCGGTGCCTGGAGCCCAGCAAAACAGCAGAAGGCGGCCTTCGGTGAAGCGGCGTTCTTCACACACGAAGACCCACGGTGCGGCTCAGAGACACACTGCCTGCATTTATATTGACTTATTTATGCTGTAGGAGATCTCTTAAATCAAACTGGACTGTTCTCACTGTATATAGTGTTTCAGATGTCCATGTTCTTTTATTCTATGGTCAATTTTTGGTTGTTTTTTTTTTGCAATGTGAGCTGCTGTAACGCCATAATAATTTCCCCTCGGGATTAATAAAGTATCTATCTATCTCCCATCCTCTATCTACTTCCGCGTCACGTTAATGTGTGCACAAGGGGGGCGGTATAGCGTTTCTAAACCACAAATGTACAGCAAATTTCGGAGTCTGCTCCTTCGAAAATACGTTGAAAAAGCAACATATCCATGTGAAGAAGATGTTGTGAAATCATTCAAATGCACTGCTGAAAAGCCGTTGGTGTATCGCAGCCAACTGAAAAAAACATGTTTTGCTCTTGCCGGGTGCATTCATGTTGTTCTCGTGCCCGGTGGTCCAAAACAAAACACTGCGCCTGCTCCCCGCCCGACCAATCAGCGATTACTTGAGGCCTTCCTCTGCAGAGAAGGGTGACGCGTTGCTAACCTCTGGGGGGACTGTATGTCTTTGCATATGCGTAGGTCACACAGAAGTGTTATTTGCCCTTTAGTATTGTGTGTGTGTGTGTGTGTGCGAAAACCAGGCAACCATCTTGGTGTGTACCTGCTGTATAATTTATTTAAGACATTTTAAGTTTTATTTACAACAAATATAATGAAATGCGTTGAACACCATTGTGGCAGGGTTGCTCTTACCACACGCCACCGCCAAGTGGCTTTTCAGGGCCCCAGGGTTGCAGAGCTGCCAACTTTTCAAAAAACCTTGGAGTGAGATTTTGTCGGGGGTGACCAAAATTTTGCCTCGCACGCAGCCACACATGTTGGTGGCTCAAATATCAGGGAATTAGAATTAATTTGGCGTTGTACCCATATTGTGCCCTGCATTCTGGTGGTTTGTGGGGCCCAAAGCCATTGATAGGGGCGGCCTACTGGAGATGGACAACATTGGTTACATTCTGTGAAGCAAATACATAGCTGAAGGTCCACCCCCAGGACATTTTGGATTAAGTTGATTTGATTTCCTGCATTCAAGTGGATTTTTGGGTGGTATGCTAAAGATGTGCCATACCTGAACTTATTCTGATTCATGTTCATCTGATCATGACTTGTAGGGCCTTCTAAACTTGAGCTGAACAGTCAACCAGAAAACTATTGTTGTGCCTCAATGAATGTCTATGTACCACAATATAGCCTTATTAAATTATAGACTTGTGTTTAAGATTTGACCAAGGTAGGTTGATTGACATTTTGATTACAATGGTATTCAACTAATTCTTCACTGAAACCTAACCTATATTGTTATTAATTGTTTTCTTAAGAGCACTTAATGATTTATGTTTAGCAAAAAATGACACAAGATAAGTTAGGGAGAAATATTTTTCATTATTCAAAGCCTCTCACCACACGTTTCAGCAAACAAAACAGTGCAACAAATAACAGTGCTTACAGTGCTTAAAGTGCTTAAACATTAGCCTTTTTAAGCAATACAATGGATCAACACATGACAAAAAATAACTAAAAATGAGGTATGCAGATCAGAAGCTGGTTAGTCATTTTCTTTTTTTCAAGATCTGTGGGCAAGGTTGTACTGGCCTGTGGCCTTCTTGGAGGCCTTGATGACCTCTGTGGGGGGCTCCCATCTGAAGCAGGGCTCCAGGCTGGCCATCTTTGTGGCCATTATTGAGGACAGGGTGCCATCCAACGCCAGACTATTTCTGGTCTTTGTTTTGTTCAGTCCCACAAGTGAAAACACCCTCTCAGCATCTGCGTTTGAATGGGGCAACACCAGCACCAGCTTGGCGACGGCAGCAAGCCTCTCAAATTTTTGGCTCCTGTCACCTATGGAAAATGAACCAAGAACAAAATGGAGAAACATACCATATGTTTCATTAATTAATACTGTAAGTATATTGTAACAAAGTTCAGATACAGTACAACATGCATAGTTTTCATCATATATGCATGCATCAATTTTAAAAGCAACAGATGTAGCCAGTAAGCCACACCTGCCAAAAAGAAAGACAAATAAAATCTGTACCTTGTGTGTCCGTGTTGCCATTTCAGCCCAGAAGCTTCCCATCTGTTTCGTCCTGAAGGGAGGTAATTGGTATAGTCTGATAATTCAGGAACTCCTCACCCAGCTTGTCATGCTCCTTACCAGTTCAAAGTGCTAAAAAGATAAAGCCTAACACTAAATAAACAATGCTATGAGCTGATGTTTTGAGCATGCAGTAGGAGTAGGCTATACTATGAGGTTAACAAGGTGCTCTCCTGCTCCTTGTTATGACAGCTGAGTTTACATTCACAACACAAAATCAAGTTCACACGCACAAACACAAACAAATTTCTTTCAAGATTTAAAGTTTAAGAGAGTGGGTACTTAATTGACGATATATGTCACTAATTGTAACATACCTGATAATGATGATTTTCTTCAGCGATTCTGAGTTTCTCCCGCGATTGTCTCCTTGTAGCTGTTCTTCTGTCGCTACATAGGATGTTTATGCAGCAAATAGGGTTACAAACGAGTCTCGGCCCAAGATCTGAATTTTTTTTTGCGTGACAAATTGGATGTGTGGCGTGTGTGCGTGTGAACTGGCAATTGTGTGTGTCTCACGCTGAAAGCGTGAGAGTTGGCAGCTGCCATGACAGAGTAGATCCTCTTGAGTGTGTGTGTTGATAGCTGCGTGCCACATCCTGGGTGTCATGATTGCTCTGCACCCCAGGCCTGCAGCCCCACCCAGCCAGAGTCTAATCAGTCTGACTCAGGCCGGGTGAGGCTATAAACCAGATTGCCAAATTGGAGATTGGATCGTGCACCCGTGCCCCTCCGAGCCCATCCAGCGAACCCCTGCAACCAGCTAGCCCAGAGACACCGCCGCCAGGCAGCAGCCCCAGGCCTCCGGTCTCCAGGATGGAGGGGGAGGGTGGGGTTGGCGTGTGACACTGTGGAGGTAGTGGGGTTGGGGGGTTGTTGTTTTTTTTTGTTAGGTATGGCAACCCTGTAAAGAGTCCAGTTTGTAGGGTTTTTTTCTGTTTGCTTGGATGGGGGATGGGGGGGGGGGGGTAGGCTGATGCGCTCTCAATTTGTGGAGGGTGTGTGTGGAGGATGTGTTGTTGATGGATGGTTTACAGCCTCACCTGGCCTGAGTCACACTGGTTAGACCAGGGCTGGGTGGGGCTGCACACCTGTGGTGCATGAGGTGCCATGATTACCCAGCTATCAACACACACCCTCAGGGAGGATCAACTGTCATGGCAACTTGTATCATCGGCTCGGCTTGTAACATCATGCCACCTCAAATAAAAGCATATATCAACATCTACCCGTGTCCTGTGTCGGAAGGCCCCAGGAAAAACCACTTATGCTGGGCTTACACCAAAAGATTTTCACAGTCCCAGACTAAAAACTGAAAGTCTTTAGTAAATCTAGGAGTTTTACTGGAGTCACAGCGCGCTCCCGTCATCTCGGTCGTTAAGTGTAAGGTAGTAATCTGCGCTGTTTCAGATCAGTCTTTTCCTAGTCTTGGGCTTGCGATAATATCAAACGTGTTTGATATTATCGCAAGTCGCAGTGACGTAACACAATCAACAACCAATAGATGAGCTCTGACAAAAGCGGAAACAGGAAACCTGACAGTCAGAACAAGAAGAACAACAGTTTCTACTAAAGGCATGATGGGAAAAAATTGCATGGTGGGAAAAAAGAATAAAAGAATCTAGTTGTAGTCTCTAGTAAATAGTGACCCTGCAAGATGTCTGAGACTAGGCTGTGATTAAAAACTCTAAACACGTGTCTTTAGATTTCCAAATCTTTTCAAAGTCTTCTGATGTATGGGTAGCATTAGGTGGCGTGTGGTCGGGTAAACTGCCACAACCATCAATGCCGTAGCCCAAACATTGTAGCGTCTTTGGGTTGGTTGTATTAAACTATGCCGAACGTTTGGACTGAACCATTTCACTTCAATGTGAAGCAGTCTGAGAAACTACTTGAGGGTCATTAGCCAAATATCTTTAGGGAATTATTTTAGATAATCTCTAAAGCATGTATTAAAGAGAGAGTGCTGGCACAAAGGTTATATAATGTGACCTGACCAACTCATGTTCACATAACTGGCATTAAGCAGGTGCACAACGGTGATTCATCCACAACAAAGCGCCATTGTGTATTGTGGCTGTTATTCTTTTCATTATTATCTCGTAGTGATGGTGAAAATAGCAATTTCAGGAGTGCAAGAACAAGTGCTTCATGCATACAAAAAAAATGTAATGTAATAAACGACAATCTTTGTTTTGGCCTTTTCCTTACACAGTGTTTAACGTTACGTGTAGGACCTCGACCAAATCATTCATTCATATCATCAAGCTGAAAGTCTCTGAATAAAAAGTTCCTCCCTGCCTGCCCAGCGCGTTCCAATGCTGTGATTTACTGTGAAAGCGCGGCGGGGCCTGGCTGTAACTCTTTTTTGGGAGTTTTGTTTATTGGGTTTTCCGAAACTTAACAATGGCCAGCAACAATTTCAGAGCAGTAGGGTTTCCCCGAATGTGGAAAACACACTACGGTTTTCCTGGAACAGAGGCTGCATTCCTGATGAGCTTCGTTGAGTCTGCGGGGACACGTACGTTCATTACAAGGACAAATTCCATTGTTCAGAAAAAGGATTGGTTTCTCCGAGACTAGATAATTATTGGTGGCTGATGTAATTGTGCTTTGGTTTCGTCAGAAATGCCTCTCAATGGCCTGTCCTCTTCCCTTTAATCTCAATCACACATGACAATGACATGCATCAAGTGGAACTTTACATATAAATGAGACATAATGATATGAACACAAATACAGAAATGAGACGGTATTGAAATGCCAGTGTGAGGCTAATGTGTTATTTCAACTGATTAGATCAATAAAATAACACATTGAACATGCTAAAAAAAAAAAAACTTTCAAAAAACCTCCCTGAAGAGGATCCAATACACTAGAGTTGATGAAAGCAATTTCATTATCTTCTGTTTGTGTCTCATATCTGATCGCTATGGATGAATAGGATGGTAGTGAGCGTTCAAGGAAAACATGAATAAGAATGTTGTTTACAACTGAAAAAAATACTAGGGGCACTAAAAATATATAAAATGTATACAAAACATTAAATAGCAATTTGAGATTTGTAAGAAATACATATTAACATTAGATTAAATGTTAATCACTTTTAACAATATTCTTAAGATGAATCCATTTAATCACGCGCAAGTACAAAATGACTGCTTAACCAAGTGGTTGATCGTAGAGGTCTCAGTAATCAACTAGTACTTTATTAATCCCAGATCATGGGATGTGTGTGTGTAACAGCAGAAGTAATAGGATAATATAACAATTAAATATCAAGAAATAAATCTACAAAAAAATCTACAAAACAACAAATTTACAATACCTACGGACACAGTATGTGTCGTGAAAATGGGCAACTGCAGAACAACGTCAACATCTAGGCTACCATTGTTTTTAACATCTTTATGCTATAGTTCTTATAATACATCACTTTAGTTACAACAGCGGGATCACATGGTCATCTAATAGGCCTATATTATTGGTCGCACCTTTTTTTTTTACGCACCTGCCGAATTTACAAATCATCGTAGTACGACAGTTACGGGTTCAGTGTGCAAGAAGAGGCCATAGATACGAATGTGTTTGATTTTTTCCAAACAATGTGCATTTTTTACGTCCGTAAAAACCGGACTTGGTGTGAAAAGACGGTGAGGCGTGAAAGTGCTCTCCGCTCACCGTGCTGTATGCTCTGAACTCTCCCCCCGACGCGGTGGGACGCCTCTAGGACCGTGACGTCCGTGAAGCCGCTGTCCTGCAGGGTCTTTGTTGCCGCGAGTCCAGCGAGGCCAGCGCCGATCACCACTATCCGAGGCTGCCGGTGATGAGGTCGTCGTGGGCCACTACTAAGAGGATCATCCGTGCTGTCTGACGATATTTCACAACTTTGCATGCCGTCCAAGCTCTTCTTCTAGGTGGTCTAGGGGGGGGGGGGGGGGGGGGGAGAGAGGAAGACATGTTGAGAGATGAAGGTGGTTATAGACAGTACAGGTTACACACAGAGGTCTGTAGAGGTGCAATCCTTCCCGCAGCAAGCTATTGGAGTGGAATCAGTTTTATGATATCAAAGTTGTGGATCATGTGACCAAACCCTTTGCTGTTGTTACACCTCAATTTACCCTCAACAGGGAATAAAGAAATCTGTCTACCTACCTACCCATCTTATTAAATGATATGATGATGATGAAATTGTCATTGTGTGTGTGTGTGTGTGTGTGTGTGTGAACTCAGGATAAATCTGATTCACAAAAAAAATGTCATCTTGCTCATTGAATCATTTTTTTCTGTTTTTCTGTGGTTTGAAAATTCAACTCCTGAGACCAGGCAAGGCCCCCGTTTCACCTGGACTGTACATGAGAAGAAAAACCGATATATATATTCATAATCCGTCATGCGGTATGATTCTACCCCACATATTTGTTGCTTTCTGGTGTGCTTGTGCGTATCTGTGCATACAGTACATCTGCCTGTTTGTGTGAACTCTTCGCTGTAACCAAAAGTGCCCTGGGGGGGGGGGGGGGGGGGGGGGGGTGTTGGGGGGACAGTAGACATTAGGTGTTAACTTATGAGGGACAGCTGGGTGTAAAGACAACAACACACAGGGTCTTTTATAGAGCACATCCTCAGTGAGCCTTGTCTACAATCCTACATTAAAGAACACAAGTTAATGGTTTTCTTTACATGACACACACACACACACATGCAAGCACGCACACACACATACACACACTTCAATACATCATACAAAATGTCGATTGAGCGTGCACGATGATCTTACACACTCCTTTCATTACGCAATGTACACCACACACACAAACCACACAGGCTGTTTTTTGTGATCTGAGCAACCTTGCACACACATGCACTCACACATGCTTACAGTACAGAGAAACCTCATTTTTGGGGTCACAGGGGTCGGCCAATTCATCAGCGCCGAACATCTGTTCCACAGTTCCGTTTATCAAGGTGTGTGTGTGTGTGTGTGTGTGTGTGTGTGTGTGTGTGTGTGTGTGTGTGTGTGTGTGTGTGTGTGTGTGTGTGTGTGTGTGTGTGTGTACGTGTGTGTGTGTGTGTGTGCGTTCTATTGTTGTTGCACGTCCCACTATGAGAAATAACATGTCATTTTGTGTCTAGCATCCAGGGGGGGGGGGGGGGGGGGGGGGGGCATAGCGGCAGTACGGTACAGAAGAAAGCCCTGAGAGTAGTCAGTATATCAGAGAGGAAAAAAAAACAACTAGAAATGTGTTTACAGCTGAAGGTATCTATTGTGTACACGTTTCTGTACTCCCCTGTTTGCATTCAGAGACATATACTTTATACTTTAATAGAGCTTTATACAACCAAACCCAAACTGTTTGTACTGTAAAACCCGGGATGACAGTGTGTTGCTCTATTATATATGGCGGCCACTGTTGGGTCAGACGTATACACATTCAGTACAAAAGCTAAAAGTGTTAAATATTTGCCATTCAGTGTATACCTGCTGACCTTTCTGGTTATGAGAAATGTAACTGAGCGTGTAAGATAAGGATAGGGGGAGAAATGTTAGAAACGCTTTGATATAGAGCTGGGTAGGGTTGGGACGATAACATTTTGTGTCACGATAATTGTGTGAAAAACGATCAGGGCGATTGATAATCGGATTTTAAACCGAATACCGGACCGGTATACCGGATTGGACCACGAGGTGCCGCTGCAGGGCGGGTGGCGGTACTGCACCTGCGCTAAGGGAGAGGAAGAAGACAGGATGGCGGTCCACGATCAACCACTCGGCGATGCGTCGGGTTTTTATTTCTCACAACCACCATTCAACCTTTTTAAGTTTAAACATCAGAATCATCTTAGAGGAAACTGTTCACTCGTTGCCTCGTCTACATTTTTCGGCGGCTTCAAATCCAAAATGTCGCCATATTGTCGCAGTTGTAGTTTTCTTTGAGACTAACCGCCACAATCTCCATGTTGCTCTTCTTTGGAGGCAAATTGATGCCAGCAGTATCGTCCGCGTAAAAAAACTAAATCGTAGGCGTAGAGGTGGAAATGTTTCTCGTGATCGAAAAAAAAAAAATGCATTTTTCTGAATTGTAAACGAAAAAGTTATGTTCACAAATGTAAAAATAAAAATTGCAATAGTTTTTTTCTCATGTTTTTTTTTACAAGTACGATTTCATTTTTTAGATTTTGACGTGGGGGCGGGGTGAAGGGAAGGGGGCGACCTTATTGGTTGCTCGGACAAATGCGTCATTGGTATGACTGAGCTAAAAACAGTTAACTTCAGTAATTTAACCAAAAATCTGTCACTTTGTACTTCGTTATCCACCGTTTAATAGCTAGCTAAATATCTGAGAAGCATGTTGTTGCTCCGCCATGTTCCCGCGTCCTGCCTTCAGTCAGGGTTTGCGTCTTTAGGTCGCCACGTCAGATCACTGTAATTCGGAGCGTGAATATCTGTTGAATATCCAATAGTTTTCTAACTAAAGACAAAGGTGACGCACTCAATTCAACAGATAAAGGCTCATGTGACAATGATATGTTAATCTAATCTCAGGTTCAGCAGCGAAGCGGCTGGATCCGCGAGATCACGCGAGAACTACAAGACCACGCGAGGATCACGAGACCACGTATTAATTTGTGGATGTAAAAAGAGAACAACAAACAAATAAATGGTTACTTTGCCTGTCCGAAGTGGACAGCTGTTGATTTGGTCATTTTTCCTAGATGTTTGTGCTTCTACCATGAGTTAGTATATCGCAAATGTTTTATTTTTCTTGTCTGGTTTGGTTGTGTTTACTGTTGTTATGTCCTAATGTGTTGTGCTGTAGCCCATAGACAAAGTTAATACAGTTAAAGTCCAGTTATAAACGACATGGATCAAAATCACGGATGTGTGGCCGTGTTCGACCGGGAGGGTGTTTTATTTTGAAAATTGACCGGATGCTCTATGGCTTTTACTGTCTGACTTTCTGCCCCGGCTCGATCTGCTCTGTTGGGATTGAGGCGCCATCATAAAATAGACCTGGCGCGTCAGGTGGAAGCGCACCTTGAGACCAGACCGTTAGACCAGATCGTTAGACCAGATCGTTAGACCAGACCGTTAGACCAGATCGTTAGACCAGACCGTTACGGGTCCAGTGGAAGTTGGGCTTTAGCGAGGGGCCTCTTGTGTATGGGGTGCCGTTTGTAAAGCTGCTCACGCTGAAAATAAAAGCAACATTTTGTCACATTTAGCTTCAAACAATGTTTAAAAAACTGGTGTGAATTTTTGAGAGTCACTTTTTTGCACATTTACAACAATATTTGTCAACTTAGAGATATTTTAAATAGTTAAATCCAAATAGTAAATGTTACACCTAAATGTTAAATGTTAAATCTAAATGCTAAATCTAAATCTAAATGTTAAATTTAAATCTAAATCTAAATGTTAACTCTAAATGTTAAATCGCAATCTAAATCTAAATGTTAAATCTAAATGTTAAATCTAAATATAAATGTTAAATATAAATATAAATGTTAAATATAAATATAAATATAAATGCTAAATCTAAATGTTAAATCTAAATCTAAATGTTAAATCTAAATGTTAAATCTAAATCTAAATGTTAAATCTAAATATAAATATAAATGTTAAATATAAATGTTAAATCTAAATCTAAACCTAAATGTTAAATTTAAATGTTTCGGGTGAAACTAAATATTTAGCTAATATGCAAATTCAAATGCCGGTAACCGGAAGTACCAAAATAAAAGCTTGAGGAGGTCAGAGTGTGTTTATAGTGTCAAATAACGAATAAAAACCATCTCATCCGGGGAAATGGACTCTTGGACATGGATTATCGTGATAATAACTACCTAAAATAACAAACACGTTTGGAAAACTTTATTTGAAGAGTACTTTGAGTTTTTAGTGTCACTTTTATGAAGGGTGTGGGACTTATGACCTGTAGCCACTATAGCCAGCCACGAGGGGGCTCACTTTGACTGATCTGTCATGTTTGCTTGCGTAAAGGCCAGCAAGATCCTACCCTAGCCCGCCTCCACCCGGTACACTCTACTGTCGGCCATGGTTGCGCTGCGAAAATGTCAGGAGAATCGGCGTTAGCAGAGAACATCGGCAGAGCCGTTTTGGCGCCAGCAAGGATCTTGCTGGCCTTTACGCAAGCGAACATGACAGATCAGTCAAAGTGAGCCCCCTCGTGGCTGGCTATAGTGGCTACAGGTCATAAGTCCCACACCCTTCATAAAAGTGACACTAAAAACTCAAAGTACTCAATAAAGTTTTTTCAAATAAAGTTTTCCAAACGTGTTTGTTATTTTAGGTAGTTATTATCACGATAATCCATGTCCAAGAGTCTATTTCCCCGGATGAGATGGTTTTTATTCATTATTTGACACTATAAACACACTCTGACCTCCTCGAGCTTTTATTTTGGTACTTCCGGTTACCGGCATTTGAATTTGCATATTAGCTAAATATTTAGTTTCACCCGAAACATTTAGAATTAACATTTAGATTTAGATTTAACATTTATATTTAACATTTAGATTTAGATTTAACATTTAGATTTAGATTTAACATTTAGATTTAACATTTAGATTTATATTTAGATTTAACATTTAGATTTAACATTTATATTTATATTTAACATTTAGATTTAGATTTAACATTTAGATTTAACATTTAGATTTAGATTGAGATTTAACATTTAGATTTAACATTTAGATTTAGATTTAAATTTAACATTTAGATTTAGATTTAGCATTTAGATTTAACATTTAGGTGTAACATTTAATATTTGGATTTAACTATTTAAAATACCTCTAAGTTGACAAATATTGTTGTAAATGTGCAAAAAAGTGACTCAAAAATTCACACCTGTTTTTTAAACATTGTTTGAAGCTAAATGTGACAAAATGTTGCTTTTATTTTCAGCGTGAGCGGCTTTACAAACGGCACCCCATACTTGTGTGCATACATTACATACTTTTATATTCTACACCTGTTGTGTGTTTAACATTTAGACGTTTTTGTACTTTTAAAAAAAATATTATTTTTTTTTACTATTATTTTGTGTTAATAATTTCACGACTATTCGAGAATTCTATTTTTAGGCCATATACTTAGAAATCGTCTTCATTTCACGAAATCACACAGCCCATGAAACACACATCGAGTTATAACTATAGTTATAACTATAGTCCAACTGCAACCCGTCGTGCTGAGGAACACATGCAAACCATTTGCACATCGGACTCAACGTAACGTGGCTCTCAGCGATGCAAAACCAACAGTGCTGTAAAAAATAAAATAAATAATAATAATAATCAATTGGTCTTTGCTCAACTCTTCTGCTTCCTCACTATACCCCCACACTGGCCCCGGCTCTCCCCCCAATAAACACAGATGATGAGCCGCGGCTGGGTGGGAAAGCGGGGCTTAGATGTAACATCTGACCTAGAAAATGGCAACCTACATACATCACACACTGCTGAGTGGAGTGACGAAACGCCCTGGCTGTGGCACACACCACAGCCTGTATCCACCCAGACCCCCCCTCTTATATATATATATATATATATATATATATATATATATATATATATATATATATATATATATATATATATATATATATAGCCCTACTGGGGGGCAGGGTGTCAGCATCACTGCCCAGTAGGCCTGTAATATGCTTATAAATGCTTTTTACACACAAGATGGCCCTAATGCATTGGGAAGAGCGCTTATTTCGTAAGGAACGAGACAAAAGAGAGAAATTGTGACAAATGCTGTGAAGTTGGTGGGAGTTGCTGTTGTGCTGTCATGTGAACGAAATAGGCGACACGTCTTCGTCATTTGAATGAGTAATAGGACTGAAGATTTTGTATTTTGTATTTTTTTTTTCTTTCTCTTTCTTTTTAAAAAACATTATTTCCAGATTTCGCAATGTCCGTGCGCCCTTTTCGTTACGGCCCCATTTGTTTTAATTGTTTTCCCATTTCCAATATTTAAGGATGATTTGGTAACTATGTTTTCTTTTTTTAATGCCTTGTATTCCTGCGCCGTTGTCATCACGTGATATTAGTCTTAATTGGCGCCACCGCCAATTAACGGCAGTATCACAGCCTCAGTAAAGCCATTCCTACGGTCATTATATTGCCACGTAATGAAGTTTGGATGCCAAAGTGGCGGCGACGACAAGCTGTTGGAAATCAACGAGCAAGCCGGGCTCACAGCGTCACGTAACACATGAACACAATGAACACAACAACAACACCACGTCGTGGTCAAAAAAATCACCCACAACAACAGCTGATAAAAGGAGTAAGACTGAGCCAAGCCACCGCCACCATGGCTGTGTGTGGACCATGATGAACAGGTCCTACAGCCACCATGTCACAGTGGACATCTCACGTTAATGTGTCACCAAAAAAACACAAAGCGGGTTTTGATCTCTGATCCTTCAGGGGGGAATCGCAACTTAATCACAACTTGAAGCGCACCATATAGAGGAGCATCCCCCCCCCCCCCCCCTTTCTCCCTATCTTAAACCTAAATAACGGTTCTGGGTCCGGAACCGTAACCACGTCCCCCCTCTACGTCCCCCCACGTCCAGGTGCGTCCGGGTCCGGGTACCTACCCTACTCCGTGGGGGTCCAGGGGGTTCAGGGAGACCTCCGTGCTGCGTGCTGGTCCTCGGAGCGCCGGCGGCTTTGTGCTCCTGATGCGCCTCTCGGTCCGGGAACCAGACGGAGCCGGTTCCCCCCAGGCCACACCCCCCTCATGAATAAACATGAGGGAGCCCGGTGACGTGGGCGGCGCAGGGGGAAGCCCCGCCCACTACGGGGGGGCGCAGGGGAGGCCCCGCCCACTAGGGGGACGCAGGGGCTCAAGTGTTTAAACCGCTAGACGGATAAACACAACGAGTTGGCTGGTTTCCACACGGATTTCATCACAAAATATATTATTTTTATAATAATAATTAATAATAATAATAATAATAATAATAACAACAATTATTGTAATTATTATATATTCTACATCTAAATCTAATCAACGTTGTTAACTGTGTTTGTTTTAACATTTCAGCAAAACCGTGTTTTCTTTTTTCTTTTTTGAATCTTTTTTTTTGCTTTATTTGTTTGTGTGTGATTAAATCACAGTCCTATAGCAGCTGAGATTGTGTTCAAAGCAGCAGAGGTGTTTAGTCTACATGTGCCCGGCCCATATAAGGCGTGGTGATGATGGTGAAATCACAGTGTGCTGCCTCTCAGATGTCAGGTCAACTCAGTTGATCTCAGGCCAGCAGCACCTCCCTTCCTGTCCTGGAAAGACTCACGATTTGTTATAAGAGGAGGTTTGTCATATACAGATAAAAGAATAATCAACGGCAACCCCATTTTCGGTCCACACTACTCCCTTTTTTCTTAGGGATGAAGCCACATTTAAATTGGGCATCTGTAGTGAAGGCCCAGAGCTGGTGAGACTTGCTCCTGCTATAGGAGCCAGAGCGCTGGTCTGCATCTGCAGTCTGAGGCCTCCAGATCTGTCAAGATTTCAAAACAAAAACTTAAAACATACCTTTTTTAGCTAATTTTTCTTTCTAAGTGTGTCGTGTAATCTTTTTAAATGTTTAAATGTACTTCCCAAATGTATCTCTGTGATTCACATTTGTATCGTTATTCTAAACTCACTGGATGTCTTGTTGTTGTGTTGTTTCCCTTGTTAAGCACTTTGTATTGCAATCTTGCATGAAAAGCATATAAATCTTTTTTTTTTTTTTTTTTTTTTAAAAAGCATATACATAGCAAAAATAAAATAGTAAAAATAAAAAGTGTAATTGATCGATTGAATCCTGTTCTGAAGCATTGTAGGCTGCTATCCAAGATTTAGCGTAAAAAAGTTTGATATGCATCTGAGCTACATAGCCCTTACTGTGCCAGGGTCAATATGGGAATGGGTGAGATGTTTGGGTCTTCTGCCCATACTTGGATCCGACCTTTTGCTTAATCTGGATGTCCCCCTCGCATGGCCATTATCGTCTGTTTGTTTGTTTTTTGAATCTCTATTTAATATTTGAATACAGGATTTATGGTTGGGAAGGCAGCATTGATGTGCTATTGTCAGAATATTAATTACATTATATATTCCACAGCTATGTGGACAATCCTGGTTTTCATTTGCTTGTGTTCATACATAGTAATAACATTCAAACAACTCTTCTATTGACCGTGTTATGCAGCAACTTTTTTTTAAAATATATATATCGACCTTTGGCTGCATTATCTTTCTGGAACAAAGTCTTTGTTACATTGGTACGTTGATTCATTTATTAATTTATTGAGTGCCACGAAGAAAGCGGCTGCACTACGTGACCGGCATGTAGATCTGCACGTCATTCAATCTGCATCATTCAGGTTCTGAGGAATCCTGGCGTGGGATTGGCTGGACCATTTCGACGAGAAACAGGGTTGGACCAGTTCGACCAGTTCCATGAGAAAGGGCCCTCTGTTTGTTGGTCCGCGAGGGTACAGAGGACTCTTATTGTGGCGCCGATCAGCCTGCCTTTTGTCCCCCCCCCCCCCCCCCCCACACACACACACACACACACACATTTCCCCTCCAGCAGTGTTGCCACCACCACCTCCATCACTCAGTCAAGAACAGGGAGAAAAGAGCCCTATTTTTATTAAAGGAGGATTTGGACTAAACACAGGATTTCAGTGGAAAAAAGACAACTGCCTTCAATCATTCCACGTGAGCAATTTCTCAGCAACAACTGACCTGCCAGAAACTCAGAGAGCAAGAGTCAACCACACCAGCCCTTTGAAACTGTCAGAGTGGGCACAGGGCAAAGTTTAGCCTCCACAACGCTTACAACGTGGTGTTGTGTAATTTTCTTTCTGTGTTATTTTTCTGTGCAGCTCACATTGCGTTGGTGTGATCACACCCAAACAAGTTATTGTTATAACTTGTTTGGTTGATGTCTGTTTGTTTGCAGGCCTACAGTCATTATATAACAATCAGTCTATCTATCTATCTATCTGTCTATCTATCCGTCCGTCTGTCTATATATCTGTCTGTCTGTCCGTCCGTCCGTCCGTCCGTCCATGTATGTATGTATGTATGTATGTATGTATGTATGTATGTATGTATGTATGTATGTATGTATGTGTATGTGTGTGTGTGTGTGTGTGTGTGTGTGTGTGTGTGTGTGTGTGTGTCCGTCCGTCCGTCCGTCCGTCCGTCCGTGCGTGCGTGTCCGTCCGTCCGTCCGTCCGTCCGTCCGTCCGTCCGTCTATCTATCTATATATATATCTGTCTGTCTGCATGTGGACTGAGAACACCTGTCAAAAAGACAGTGAGTCTCCTGGTAGATGAATTACCTCACACCAAAAAGGACCGCATGCTGCATGCATTTGTACATACAGATGTACGATGATAGCTGAAGAGTTATTTTTAACCACCGTTTGTTAGGATACTCCCACAGCAGGCATTGTCTTTAGTTGACCTAAGCATCCATTCATGCTTACATCTCCCTTTCCTCTTGTCTTGGTTTCTGTCTGCTGTCTGCTTGACTTCCTCTGCCTGTTTCCAATTGTCCTATTTGATGCTGTGTCAGGAGAACAGCAGGTCATCCATTTGCTGTCCATTTGAACTCTCTGTACATTGAAAGAGGTCCGAAGAAACTGCACTATAAC
Source organism: Merluccius polli (assembly GCA_030340625.1). Taxonomy (NCBI): domain Eukaryota; kingdom Metazoa; phylum Chordata; class Actinopteri; order Gadiformes; family Merlucciidae; genus Merluccius; species Merluccius polli. The sequence goes on from JAOPHQ010006552.1 coordinate 86,508, forward strand.
AAGGAAATATACTATGTAGTGATATTACAGTAATGGTGGTGGTGGAGTTAGTGGTGGTGTTATTGGTGATGGTGACGTGGTAGTGGTGGTGCTATTGGTGATGGTGGTAGTGATAGCTGTTAAAGTGGTGCTGATGGTGGCTGTGGTGGTGATAGTGGTGGCGGTGGTAGTGATAGTGGTGGTGATGGTATAGTAGTGGTGATAGTGGTGGTGGTGATAGTGGTGGTGGTGGTGATAGTGATAGTGATAGTGATGGTAGTGATAGTAGTGGTGATAGTGGTGGTGGTGATAGTGGTGGTGGTGGTGAAAGTGGTGCTGGTGTGGATGGGGGCTGCGGTGGGGGTCTGGGCCAGCCAGGTTCATGAGTTCAGCTGGACCAGACTTCCGATGGTCATCCAGCAGAACGAGGAACTGATGGATGTGGACCAGAGGTGAGCCTGTGAGCTACTGCTAAGAATGAAGAAGATTGGTAAGATAGGGTTGATGAATTACTCGTTAGCGTTATTAATAAAAAAAACTATTTGTCATAGTCCTACGAACAATTATCCAGTGAATTGTTGTGTCACTCATCCGGGGATGCTTATCTGGGAGAGGTAGGATGGGACTTGACGCAGAGATAGCCCTTTAATGTGACCTGTGCACCAAGGTTAATTTTAGAACCACGTCTGAGGAAGGGACAAGTAAGACCCTCTTTCCAGTTGTCTTGCCACGTCCCATAATACGCACGTCTGTTGGACTGATCAGGAATGTCTGCAGAATATACCATTTACTGCAAGACATTCACTGTATTTTGAGCAGGAATAAAACCACATTTTAGGATTAGGATTTAGGATTTTTTCCTCTCAACTTGATTTTACACGCTATTAAACATAAATTAGACGCTTGTAATCAACAGAGATACAAGTGTCTGTTTTTCTGGTTTCGTTTTTTCAACGTAATACCCTTCCACCTACTCGCTCAGCAAGCACACTTCTGCTTTCATCTTGGTGTTTCACAACAGTGAAGGCGCAGCACATTTAGACAAGACTAGGCTAGCCAACGCTGGCTACAGAACATCACGCTCTTGTAACAGATTAAGTGGGTTATCGACAGCAACATGAAAAGTATTATGTATCATATACTATATGTAAGGGATAATGCCCGACAAGGTGTCCATTATCAGAAGTTAATGGACGACGCGGAGGCGTGAACCGTCCGACGCGAAGCGGAGGATGGTTGCTTCCGCGAAGTCCATTAACTTCTGATAATGGACACCTCGAAGGGCATTATCCCGCTTATACCATGGTCACTCGCCAAAGAAAATAAATCAAGACCATTAATTAATATTTGCATGCGTTTTACAATCAAAATATAAAGTTGTTCACAAGCCATAATTTAGCTTCCCTAGTAACGCCTGAGGGTCTGACTAATACCTGGAACAATCATTACCCTCCCGTAAGGTTCTTATGCAACGGAAACGTTGTTCACTCCTCCAGTAAATAGGACGGACCTTAGATACGACTCGGCAACGGGAGGTATTCTAGTCCGCTCAGCTATGAGCCAGAGAGCTGACGTAATGCATATTCACATGTGTGTGTGTGTAAAACAAATCTGTGTGTCTGTATTCACATGTGTGTGTTTGTGATAAGATTTGTGTGTCTGTATTCACATTTGTGTGTGTGTAAAAAAAAATGCGTACTGAGATCTGTAAATGTCTGTCATCAGCGGGAGCTCCGATTGGCCGTCTTTTTACACGTGGATTTTGGCACACTTCTGCCGTGCAGATCTGCAAATGCGATCCGTGTGTAAAAACGATTTGTCTGTAACTTCACGCAATACAGTCTACACACCATTAGCGGCGCGTAGCACCCAGTGACGTTAAGCGTGTCACTGTCATGGGTAAGATGGCTGCCGTTAATGACACTGGCCGGTCGTCGGAAACTTGGAACAACTCATGGGCTTTACAATGCGTTTATTTATGAGGAAAACAAACGTTAACTTAGTTTATATTATATTTTCTATCTAAAAATGGCCAGTCTCATTAACGGCAGCCATCTTACCCATGACAGTGACACGCTTAACGTCACTGGGTGCTACGCGCCGACTAGTGGTGTGTAGACTGTATTGCGTGAAGTTACAGACAAATCGTTTTTACACACGGATCGCATTTGCAGATCTGCACGGCAGAAGTGTGCCAAAATCCACGTGTAAAAAGACAGCCAATCAGAGCTCCCGCTGATGACAGACATTTACAGATCTCAGTACGCATTTTTTTTACACACACACAAATGTGAATAGACACACAAATCTTATCACAAACACACACATGTGAATACAGACACACAGATTTTTTTTACACACACACAAATGTGAATACAGACAGACAAATCTTGTTACACACACACAAATGTGAATACACACAAATGTGAATACACACAAATCTTATTACACACACAGATTGAGATACGCACACACACATAATATTGTCTCAATAATACCCCCATACTATAGCATATAACTGCGTTTTCTGATTACAGTTTAATGCATTTTTCACAATTTACCAGCTCTCATTTTGAAGGCTGAACAGACAATTTGACTGGAACTACTTAGTAGGTGTCCATATATCAGGGATTAATGGCCACCCTGCAGCCAATCAGAATCGAGTATTCCCTCTCCGTTGCCATGGTTACCATCTAGCGTTTGAGCCAGCACAATAATCTAACTGTCATCAGGCAATTTGACCCGAACGTCTTTCCTAGGTGTACATTAACACTTTTTAACGTACACCCTCCAGCCAATCAGAATCGAGTATTCGGCTGTATGTTACAGCCCCAGTGTTGCTGAAGTCATAAAAACCTTGTGTTTACTACTATAGTTTAGGGGCCCTCAGTTAGAAGAACTTAACAAATGTTTTAGACATGTAAGTCCTGAGGTTGTTTTTTTGTGCATTTATTTAAAACAAATATACACTGACAATCTGCTGTGTATGAAGTTGCTAAAATGTTTGTCTTTCTCTTGAAATGATGTGTTCATGTGCATGTTGCCCTGAATTTCTTGTTGGGTCCCGGGTTCTGGTGTGCCTTATAGCCCCAAAAAGGTTGAGAAGAGCCACCGACTAGGCTATATATATATATGTGTGTGTGTGTGTGTGTGTGTGTGTGTGTGTGTGTGTGCGCGTGTGTGTGTGTGTGTGTGTGTGTGTGTGTGTGTGAAAAATATGTGCGTCAACACAAAGAACAACTGCGCCCTCTATAGGAATGTGTTGATACCTCGCAACATGTATGTTGCGAGGCAGGGGCGGTTCTAGGATCAGACCTTTGGGGGGGCTCAGAGGGGCTGTGAGGGAAAGAGAAATCACGTATGTGAGAGAATCATGCTGGCAACAGGCCCAAGTAGGCCAATTAGGCCTACTTCTACTTCTGTATTAATTAGGACATCATTTGGGGGGGCTGAGATTGAATTTGGGGAGGCTGAAGCCCCCCCCAAAAACGGCCACTAAAACCGCCACTGGCCGGGACAACGAGATATAAGAAGAGGGCTCTTGGGGACGCCAGTGATTATTTCTACGTCACCTGAATTGTAATGCCAAATACAAGTGTGACATTGTGGCGCAGGGGAGAGAATTGCATGTGATCCGCACCGGAGACCCGGGTTCAAGTCCCAGTGAGGGAGTGTGCTGTGGTGGCATTTTATTTCTACATGAATTGTAATGTCAAATACAAGTGCGACTTCCTAGTACATCACAGCGGGCGTCCAGGTGGTGCAACGCTGCAGAGCGCTGCAGGTTATCAGATCTGTAGACCATGGTTCGAGTCCCGGCCAACAAGACGCCCGGCATGAGATGGACAGAATTTGCACGTGTACTTCACAATTCGCGTCACATAGAAATAAGACAGCGCCACAGAGATCTCCCTCACCGGGCCTTGAACCCAGACCGAGCTGACAACCCATGACTCTAGCCTCCGGAAGTTACACTTTACAGTACAATTCACGCCAGGACTTGCGTCTCTTCGCTGTACCACCACCACCTTCTTAAGACAATGTGATCAAATATCAAGGACACACAAGTTTGACAGCAGAGACTTGGGGGGTGTTGCACGTTAAAGACACACCAGGGGCAGTTCTAGGATCAGACCTTTGGGGGGCTCAGAGGGGCTGTGAGGGAAAGAGAAATCACGGTATGTGAGAGAATCATGCTGGCAACAGGCCCAATTAGGCCTACTTCTACTTCTGTATTAATTAGGACATATCTCGGGTTCTATTTGCAGTACTAAAATAATATTGGTATTGTTGGAAAGGTAAAAATGTCCTCTTTGTTTGGGGGGCTGAGATTGAATTTGGGGAGGCTGAAGCCCCCCCAAACACGGCCTAAAACCGCCACTGTTGCGAGGTATGCCCAATTGTCGTTTATTATTTTTATTAACAAATAATACACACTTCATGATGGCCCATCTTTATAGGCCTGTATTTCAACAACGTGTAGTTGGCCTCCATGCACGTTAGGGTCATGTACTACAGCGCAACACCGCCCCTAGCGGTATCACCGCAGCACTACTACTACCAGTGCGTTTCATTTATATGGAAGACAAAAACAGACAATGATCATTGGGCTATACATTGTTTTAAACGGTGTTTAAAAAGGTGTTGACCTAAAGAGTGAATAAAGTGTCCGTCAAGCAAAGTGTGCTTTTAGGTTCATCTAAAAAGAAATACTTTAAATAAATAAATAAAATTAAATTAATACATTAAATATACTTCTGTCTTTTTTGCTTTACTTGTAAAACGTTACTTCACCACTAGACGGAAGCAAATAAGCTTTTAGGTTCATCTAAAAAGAAATACTTTAAATTAATTAATTAAATTAAATTAATACATTATACATATATATATATATATATATATATATATATATATATATATATATATATATATATATATGTATACTGTATATATATACAGTGTTGGGCAAGTTACTTCAAATATGTAATTCATTACTTATTACTTATTACTGTCATTTCAAAGTAATTCGTTACATTACAATATTACTGTCTTTGAATTGTAAGGCATTACACTACTTTTGCATTACTTTTACATTACTTTCATCAAAATAACTGGAAATATGGATTTGGCGTTCTCAATAGATCTTATTGCGTTCAATGCAGCTCATTAAGACATCCAGTAGGAGGTGATGTGGTATGGCATAATGAGTGAGCTAGGCTTAAGGCTAACCACAGTACAATATACATCTACATTCGGGAGTCCCGAATGTAGAGTCCAACTCCGCTGCTGCAGTCATCTTGTCCTCGATCGATAGTTCTCTAGTAGAAGTCTAACAGGAAGTAAACATTTGCGCGGATTTTTTTCTCCTCTGCTAATCTCGCGGTGTTTGTATAAAAACAACACACCACTTAATTTCGGGTTTAAAATGCATTGTAACGTGCGTTACTGAGATTTGTACCGAGTAACATATTACCAATTATATTTTTGTAATGCCTTACATTACCACGTTACAGCAAAAAGTAATGCGTTACAGTAATGCATTACTTTTGTAACTCGTTACTCCCAACACTATATATATACTGTATATATATACTGTATATACTTGTCTTTTTTGCTTTACTTGTAAAACGTTACTTCACCACTAGAGGGAAGCAAATAAGCATGATCACAATATGCCTCAGTCAGTAAGAATGAATCAGAATCAAGCACCTCATTGAACTCCACGCTGTCTAGTCAAATCTGCGATCATCAGTCACATTTGAAAATATATGGGACATTTAGTGTGTGCTGTATTTACATGTGGGCCTATTGCTATTTCAACTGATGATGTTTTCTCATTTATCTTCTGAACGTCACATTTACATTTAAATACCACAGACAAGCCAGGGGGGGGGGGGGGATGATTGTACATGAACAGTACCAGGCCAGCTTCCCAATCATTAGCAGGGAGAGCACACAAGCACTTTTTCTATCAGTCCTGGATTATGGAGATGTGGTTTATATAGTCATTCAGCCCCCAGCTGCATCACCAGTAATAGTTATGGTAGGCCAACACCAAGGTTGGGTGGTCCTCTCTGGAAGAGAGGCGTGATATGCACTGGCATATCCTGTACGAACTTGGTATTGTTCCTAATTAATTCACTGTGTACATGTTCTTCATGTTTGTACCAAATGTGCTAGGGCAGCGACCGCCTTATCTGTAAGACTTGAGACGCCTGTTTGGTTTCTCCAGCTGTGACGAATGTATAACAGCACATACAGTATAACATATAAGCTGTAATATCCACACATAGCCACCAGGGGACAGAAACAAATAAGCTGTATTAACCGTACCTGGCCACCAGATGGCAGCACACATAATTCACTAGGAGGCGGGCGCTCAACACTAGCCAATCAAAACATATTATGCGTCATAGAGGCCACGCCTGCCCAGGTACTACCAAACCACACAAGCGGGGGGAGGCAGGAAACTCTACAGGCAGCGTATCTATTAGATATCCAGCTAAGAGTCGCTCCACGCGTGAACAATACAATACCCCTCCTTTTGCTTCATAGATAATATACCTAAAGCTAAACAAATAATGTGAGTTAAAAGCGATCCTGTGTCGGCGGCCTTCTTCCTCAAAGAACATCACAACACAGCCAAATAGGAAATATTATCTCTTGGCACACATAGATGTGATCTTCTGATGCATAAACTGTAAGCTGATGTGAACTATTGTAAAAACTTGTATCTTTTTGTGAAGGCCTTGCACCTGCTTCTCTAAATAATCAGTGACATTGTTTTTTTTGGAGGGGGGGCTTAGTGTGTGATTCTGGACAGGACCTTGACAGGCCGCAAACAACTTGTTTTTAACACTGTATAAAAAGGATGCAACTACACGAATAAAGCAGAGGCATTGTGATCTAGCACAGTGCACACTGCCTCGGCTCATTTTGTTTCCAGGGTTGAGAAGAGATCAATGACTCCATCCAAATAGATGACAGAGAAAAATAACAATCTGTTTCTATATGAAGCCATTGTTGGAGATCCTCCACCTTATATCACTTCATTATTGGACTGGACCTCTGGACCTTATCATATTCGCTATAAATGATTGGCTTACACTTCGAGCAGAGTTTGCACTGAACATGGGAAATCTGCTTTAAGCACGTGGGACGTCCTACAATGTACTTTAAAACTCTTTAAATCCTTAAATCCTTAACAACCAACCATTTCACCCGAGTCTACAGCCGCTTTTATTGTTTAACTGGTTGACATTTCTTGTTCATTTCTTGTTCTACATTTCTCTGTTTTTTCAATGTACTGTGGCGACGGCAAGGAAGGAGTGAGACAGGAGCCCAGGTTTAGGTGCGCACGCAACTCCCGTGCCCCATACACCGCACGGCCCCGGGAGTCACCTTTATTTAGACACCCCCACACAGACAGAAACACGGCACACCTGACAACCACAACGAACACTCTCACTCACGGTCATAAAAAAACACTGCATATACGGGAACACACACACAATGACACACAATTATAAATCCCCAACCACCAACCCCACGGGGATTCCGGGGCGCCGATAATGTCCAAACCCCCACCAGGTTGCACCCCCAGAACCCCTTGCGCCCATAGGGGGCATGCCCCCCCCCTGAGGGGTCAGTCGTCCCCGACGACCCCCTCACCCGACACATAGTCCCTCAAGTGTTCGGGCGGCCGGCGGCGCCGGTTAGGCCGCTGGATCCTTCCGGGAGTGGCAACCGCGGGGCCAACGGCCCCGTCAGGGGCAGGGGAGCCAGCAGGGGCCGGGGGGGCCCCCGTTCCGGCTCCCTCCTCCTCCGCAACAGCTGGGGCGAGGGGGCGGTACGGCGAGAGCCTGTCCCGGTGCAGCACTACCACCCGGCCCCGTCCCAGCATCCGCAGGAGGTAGACGACCTCGGACACTACGTCAAGGATCTCCCCAGGCCTCTGCCAGTGGCTCCGCAGCTTAGGGCAGACCCCCCTCTTTCGCACGGGGCAGTACACCCACACCCTGTCCCCAGGTATGAACGCTCGTCCCCTACAGCGAGTGTCGTAGCCCCTCTTCTGCCTCACCCCAGAGGCAGCCTGAGCCTGGCGGGTGTAGTCATGAACCGCCAGCAGGCGATCCCTCAGTCGGCGGAAGTACTCCATCGCCGCACCCCCGGCAATCTCAGGTTCGGGCGGGGACCCGAACACCAAGTCCACCGGTGTCCGGAGCTCCCGCCCGAACATGAGGGCCGCTGGCGTGCAGTGGCTGGTCTCCTGCACCGCCGTCCGATAGGACCACAGGACCAGGGGAAGGTGGCGGTCCCAGTCCCGTTGGTGCTGGCTGGTGAGGATGGCGAGCTGGGTGGCCAGGGTGCGGTTAAACCGCTCCACCAACCCGTCGCTCTGGGGGTGGAGCGGCGTCGTCCTCGTCTTATGCACCCCCAGCCGCCGGCAGACCTCCCCAAAGACCTGGGACTCAAAGTTCCGCCCCTGGTCGCTGTGGAGCTCCTCGGGGACCCCGAAACGGGCAAACATCTCCTCCACCAGCTTCTCCGCGGTGGTGGCGGCGCCCTGGTCCGGCACCGCATACGCCTCGGGCCATTTAGTGAAGTAATCCATGGCCACGAGGACGTAGCGGTTGCCGGAGTCGGTGACTGGGAATGGCCCCAGGACGTCGACCCCCACCCGCTCCATCGGTGCTCCCACCAGGTACTGCTGGAGCGGGGCATGGGAACGCTGGCCAGGCCCTTTCTGTGCCGTGCAGGTGTCGCAGCAGTGGACGTGTAGCTCAACGTCCCGCCGACAGCCTGGCCAGTAGAACCGCCCGCGCAGGCGGTGCAGGGTCTTGGAGTTCCCGTAGTGCCCCGCTCCACCGAGCCGTGGACCAGCTGCAGTACCTGTGGACGAAGCACACGGGGAACCAACAGCTGGAGGATGTCGCCCTTACCCCTAGGCTCCTGCCACCGGCGGTAGACCACCCTGTCGTGGAGCTGGAAGCATCCCCATTGTGAGTGGTAGGCCTTCACCTCAGCCCCCCGCGCCGACACCTCCGGCCAGCTGGGGCGCCGCCCCGCCTCCAGCCAGTCCCTCACTGCCGCCAAGGTCTCGTCGGCCCGCTGCTGCTGCTCCAACTGGCGCGCCGACAGCGGCAGCCACCCCTCAGCATCACCGGCGGTCTGGACAGCCCCGGTGGCCTGGACAGCCGCCACCACCGGAGGCTTGTCGGCCCGCTCCTCCTGCCGCCGGCAGTAGCGACACTCCAGGGCTGCACAGGGCCGTCGGGAAAGCGCGTCGGCGTTGCTGTGGAGGCGTCCCGCCCGATGCTGGATCTCAAAGTCATATTCCTGCAGCGCCTCCAGCCAACGAGCCACCTGGCCCTCAGGGTTCTTAAAACTGAGGAGCCAGGTGAGGGACGCGTGGTCGGTGCGGACCAGGAAGCGCTTGCCATGCAGGTACGGTTTGAAATGCCGCACGGCCAGAACCACAGCCAGCAGCTCCCGTCGGGTCACGCAGTAATTGCGCTCCGCCCGACTAAGCGTGCGGCTGAAGTAGGCCACCGCATGCTCCCCATCCCCCCCCCCCCCCCCCCTGGGAGAGGACCGCACCCACCCCCACGTTGCTGGCATCGGTGTCGACGATGAAGGGCCGACCCGCGTCGGGGTACGCCAGGACCGGAGCCTCGGTGAGGACCGCCTGGAGTCGGGCGAAGGCCGTGGTGCAGGCGTCGTCCCAGACGTACGGCCGGCCCGCCTCGGTCAGGCGGTGGAGAGGGCTGGCGATCGTGGCGAAGTCCCGGACGAACCGGCGGTAGTACCCTGCCAGACCCAGAAAACTCTGCAGTTCGCCGGCGTCGGTGGGGGTCGGCCAGTCCCGGACTGCTGCCGCCTTCGCCGGGTTCGTGGCTACGCCCCGCTCGCTCACCACGTGCCCCAAGAACAGCGTTTCACTGGTCAGCAGGGAACACTTGGCAGGGTTCAGCCGCAACCCGGCCCGGCGGATGGCGGCAAGAACCTCCCGCAGGTTCGCCAGCACCCCCAAGCGTTCCCCCTCCTGGCGGCGGCGCCCCGCCAGCAATTCCCGGCTGTGGTCAGCGGCCACCCGCTGGCCGAAACGCAGGTCCAACGCCCGGGTCAAGGCCTGGAGGTCCCGCTGGGCTGCTGGCCCCAGGTCCATAAGGACCTGCACCGCCGACCCCTCCAACGCCAGGGCAAGCTGGGTGGCGGACTCGTCCCCATCCCAGCCGTAATGCAGTTCCAGCGGCGTCGCCCCGGAATACTTGGGCAGCCGGGCTCCCTGGGGACGGTGGACTCCGGCCATCCGCGCAATACCCCCATCGCCCACTGGGGGGTGCTGCGCACCAGTCGCGCCCGTCGCGACCGGCGACACGCCAGGAGCCGAAACGCCGGACCATACCTCCGTCTCCTCCTCCTTGGGACGCGTTGCCATAGGCAATCCCCACTCGGGGAAAGTCCGCTTCTCCATGGTTTCCTTATCCCACTTCTGACACCAAATGTGGCGACGGCAAGGAAGGAGTGAGACAGGAGCCCAGGTTTAGGTGCGCACGCAACTCCCGTGCCCCATACACCGCACGGCCCCGGGAGTCACCTTTATTTAGACACCCCCACACAGACAGAAACACGGCACACCTGACAACCACAACGAACACTCTCACTCACGGTCATAAAAAAACACTGCATATACGGGAACACACACACAATGACACACAATTATAAATCCCCAACCACCAACCCCACGGGGATTCCGGGGCGCCGATAATGTCCAAACCCCCACCAGGTTGCACCCCCAGAACCCCTTGCGCCCATAGGGGGCATGGCCGTGATCGCCACAATATATATATATATATATATTTTTTAAATAATAAGAATTATTGTTCAATCTTACTTGTGAAAGGTAATCCCACGCGATCTGGTGTCAATACTGCGCCGTAAGCTGCACAAAATACTGGCATAGCTTGCTCTCCCGTTGACTCCTATGCTAGACTAGAGTGAGGAGACCCAACCAATATGGCGGCAATGCTGGGTTAAGTTCCAGCACGTCATGAGGCGTCTATGTATATATGTCTATGGTCTTGTAAATAGTGACCCTGCAAGATTCACAGTCTTTGTAAAATCTCAGTCTGAGACTAGGCTGTGACTAAAAACTCTAAACACTTGTCTTTAGATGTGAGCAGGTGTGAGCTGATAGTTTTCCAAGAGTCTTTTCCAAGTCTTTTCAAAGTCTTCTGATGTGTGGGTAGCATAAGGTGGTGGCGAGAAGTCCTCCACAACAGAGGGCAGGCTGTTGTCATGGCTTTCCATGTCGAGCTGCTAGCGACACATTGGCTACTGTAAACACCAATCGATATCAGAGACAAGTCCCTCCCTAGCTTTGTGTTTTTACCAAAAATACGTCAATGTGCGAAATCTAATAGCACTCTGACTTCCGTTTCACCGGACCTATAAGGCTTAAAGGCTTTTACACACCGGGGACGTGGCAAATAAACGACACGAAAATGTGAAATACTCGCCTGCGATTATTTCGCATCCATGCTATTCATACTTAGCCTAGGTATACCCATGCTGCCTTGCGCGCTCGAAATTTCGAACTGCCAGACAGCCTGGTGGCTATGGCCGGTTCCTCTCGCAAGAATTTGCGAAATGTGGATATCCAATCACAGAACGAGGAGGGACGGAAAGACGATGACGCGTACTATTCGACAGACGGAAGCTTGTAATTCGTTCGTACGGATTGATACGGGGCTTCAGAGTAATGTGTCTGAGGAGTGTAGCCCTCTCCTGGACACACACACTAGCTTTTACCGCTGTTTTTTTATTTTATTTATTAATCCGCACTTCCAGACCGTCACCGGGGCTTCAGAGTAACGTGTCCGAGGAGAGTAGCCCTCTCCCAGACTCACTCGCTAGCTTTAACCGCTGTTATAATTGATATGATTGGCTAAGAGCTACGAACAGACGCTTATGATAGACATTTCGTAGCGCCCAATAAACCACGCCTCCTCTACAGGAAAATGAATAGGTGGTCGCCAGCAGGGCCGGCGCTAGGCATAGGCGACATAGGCGGTCGCCTAGGGCGCCATCTGATGGAGGGGCGCCGCCAGGCACAATTGGGGCGCCCGGGTCCGACGCCTCCCCCCCCCCCCCCCCCCCCCGCTCAACAATCGCGCAACCGAAATGTTCCGCCAGCAGCCCCCCCCCCCCACCCCCCCGGGCGCCAATTTACCTAGCGCCGGGCCTGGTCGCCAGATTACATCTCATTTGTGATGTAGTCTGGCGTTAGCCAGGCTAATTGAATTTGCGACAGTTCATTCAGAAAAAACGACAGTTTTTCCGCCACGTAATATTCGCGTTCAGTGTGAAAGTACGTAACAAAAAAAAAATGAATCGCACAAAATACCGTAATTCTGTGTAAAGACCTTAATTCGTAAAATTATACTGTAGGTATGACCGCAAACCATCGACGGGTGCTGTTACACCGTGTGAAGAATAATGATTTGTGCCGGGCTTCCCTTGGCTTCCATGAATAACCGCCACTGCTAGATACATGCAAATAGCTACAAATAGTGACAATCCTTCACCCTGGCTATAATGTATTTTGAAAGTTATACTCCGGGCCGGAATAAAATCATGTGTTTAGTTTACTTACTCCAGGGGGGGGTGCTTTATGAAGGTATATTTGGTGCAAAAGTCACGAGCACATTTAACTACAGATTTCGCATGCGCACACTAAAGTCACAAACGTGTAACTGTAAATTTGAAGTTGTATTTTTTTTTTCTATACCTTGTTAACACAAATCCTTGTTACGGGTTCACAAATCCTTGTTACGGGTTCACAAATCCTTGTTACAGGTACACAAATCCTATCCTGTGCATCACAACTTCCTGGCCTTATGCACTCAAGACTTTTGCCCCAAATGCACTGCAACGATTGGGGCAAAACACATTTGCACATCCGTGTTTCATAATCTGAGAACATGCACAACATTCGTGCATTTGTAAACCGTAAATTTGAAGTTGTACATATTTTCGTTTTACCTTGTTAACACAAAATAGGGCTACGGGTTCACAAATCCTTGTTACAGGTACACAAATCCTATCCTGTGCATCACAACTTTCAAGTGTCATGCCCTCAACACTTTCGCCCCAAATACACTGCAACGATTGGGGCAAAACACATTCGCACATCCGTGTTTAATAATCTGAGAACATGCACAACATTCGTGCATTTGTAAACCCAAATGTGAACTAATGTATCAGAAGTTGTGCATCTGTGAAATATTTTCTCATTATAAAATGGTATTAGATCGCTGTGGTCATTGAGCATTTTCTTGCACAACTACAAGTCAATTGATACAAGTGTTCGAATCTGCTTCTACGAGTTTGCAGCTGTTGTTTTCCGTACGGATACTTTTGCACCATATACACCACCTAGCGAGGTGCAAAACGGAGTTGTACTTGTGCACGCCGAGCGAATCGATCGAAAAGAAAACAAGGCGGCCGGATCTGGATCCTGGATCGCGCCCAGGCATCCCTGCTCATATCAAAGTAAGTAACCTCCGCTTGTTTCCTCATCAATAAAGGACAAGGACGCACGATTTATAGATTTTCTTTTCACAAAGTGAGACAGATATTTGTTGTGGTGTTAAGTTAAATTACGACCTTATTATTCACATATTCTTGAAGTATCTATCTATCTATCTATCTATCGATCTATCGATCTATCGATCTATCTAATGTCTGCACAGCAAACACTGCTTGCAACAAAGCCTCAGCCAATATATTGACTAGTCTTGCTTTTATGCATGATATGTACTGCGGTCAAGCCAGCCGTTCCTCCGATCACCGTGGTCAAATGAGCCGCACTTACATTTCGAGTGTACAAATATTCTCAGCATTACGGTAGAAGCGGCGAAACGGGCGAAACCGCGTATTCACTTCCGGTTTCTCAAAATAAATGTATTAAGAACCGTAAGCTATAATTAAAACCTACATTTAAATGAAATATGTTGTATTACAGTGTTTCATACGCCCATGATGAATGAAAAACTTAATATCAAGTATCTTTATTGCAACAATGTGGAGAAATGCCAAACTAAAAGTCCCATATTTGTGCTTCCAAGTGGCATGTTTTGTTGTATTTGAACTGCTGTAAAATCACTTTGCTCAATATTCCCTGACTATGGGTGGTATATTTGACTTCTACACATGTAAGACTACCCCCACATGCAATATCAAGCATTTTTACTGTACCATCTTGGAGATATTCTACAATAAAAGTCCCATATGTGTACCTCCGGATAGCACAATTGCATATATTTGAACTACTGTAAAATCACTTTGCTCAATATTCCCTGACTATGGATGGTATATTTGACTTCTACACATGTAAGACTATACCCACATGCAATATCAAGCATTTTTACTGTACCATTTTGGAGATATTGTACAATAAAAGTCCCATATGTGTACCTTCGGATGGCACAATTGCATATATTTGAGCTGCTGTAAAATCACTTTGCTCAATATTCCCTGACTATGGGTGGTATATTTGACTTCTACACATGTAAGACTATACCCACATGCAATATCAGGCATTTTTACTGTACCATTTTGGAGATATTCTACAATAAAAGTCCCATATGTGTACCTTCGGATAGCACAATTGCATATATTTGAACTGCTGTAAAATCACTTTGCTCAATATTCCCTGGCTATGGGTGGTATATTTGACTTCTACACATGTAAGACTACCCCCACATGCAATATCAAGCATTTTTACTGTACCATTTTGGAGAAATTCAACAATAAAAGTCCCATATGTGTACCTTCGGATAGCACAATTGCATATATTTGAACTGCTGTAAAATCACTTTGCTCAATATTCCCTGGCTATGGGTGGTATATTTGACTTCTACACATCTAAGACTACCCCCACACTCAATATCAAGCATTTTTACTGTACCCTTTTGGAGATATTCTACAATAAAAGTCCCATATGTGTATTTTTACTGTACCATTTTGGAGATATTCTTTTATTGTAGAATATCTCCAAAATGGTACAGTAAAAATGCTTGATATTGCATGTGGGTATAGTCTTACATGTGTAGAAGTCAAATATACCACCCATAGTCAGGGAATATTGAGCAAAGTGATTTTACAGCAGCTCAAATATATGCAATTGTGCCATCCGAAGGTACACATATGGGACTTTTATTGTAGAATATCTCCAAAATGGTACAGTAAAAATGCTTGATATTGCATGTGGGGGTAGTCTTACATGTGTAGAAGTCAAATATACCACCCATAGTCAGGGAATATTGAGCAAAGTGATTTTACAGCAGTTCAAATACAACAAAACATGCCACTTGGAAGCACAAATATGGGACTTTTAGTTTGGCATTTCTCCACATTGTTGCAATAAAGATACTTGATATTAAGTTTTTCATTCGTCATGGGCGTATGAAACACTGTAATACAACATATTTCATTTAAATGTAGGTTTTAATTATAGCTTACGGTTCTTAATACATTTATTTTGAGAAACCGGAAGTGAATACGCGGTTTCGCCCGTTTCGCCGCTTCTACCGTAATGCTGAGAATATTTGTACACTCGAAATGTAAGTGCGGCTCATTTGACCACGGTGATCGGAGGAACGGCTGGCTTGACCGCAGTACATATCATGCATAAAAGCAAGACTAGTCAATATATTGGCTGAGGCTTTGTTGCAAGCAGTGTTTGCTGTGCAGACATTAGATAGATAGATAGATAGATAGATAGATAGATAGATAGATAGATAGATAGATAGATAGATACTTCAAGAATATGTGAATAATAAGGTCGTAATTTAACTTAACACCACAACAAATATCTGTCTCACTTTGTGAAAAGAAAATCTATAAATCGTGCGTCCTTGTCCTTTATTGATGAGGAAACAAGCGGAGGTTACTTACTTTGATATGAGCAGGGATGCCTGGCGCGATCCAGGATCCAGATCCGGCCGCCTTGTTTTCTTTTCGATCGATTCGCTCGGCGTGCACAAGTACAACTCCGTTTTGCACCTCGCTAGGTGGTGTATATGGTGCAAAAGTATCCGTACGGAAAACAACAGCTGCAAACTCGTAGAAGCAGATTCGAACACTTGTATCAATTGACTTGTAGTTGTGCAAGAAAATACTCAATGACCACAGCGATCTAATACCATTTTATAATGAGAAAATATTTCACAGATGCACAACTTCTGATGCATTAGTTCACATTTGGGTTTACAAATGCACGAATGTTGTGCATGTTCTCAGATTATTAAACACGGATGTGCGAATGTGTTTTGCCCCAATCGTTGCAGTGTATTTGGGGCGAAAGTGCTGAGGGCATGACACTTGAAAGTTGTGATGCACAGGATAGGATTTGTGTACCTGTAACGAGGATTTGTGAACCCGTAGCCCTATTTTGTGTTAACAAGGTAAAACGAAAATATGTACAACTTCAAATTTACGGTTTACAAATGCACGAATGTTGTGCATGTTCTCAGATTATGAAACACGGATGTGCAAATGTGTTTTGCCCCAATCGTTGCAGTGCATTTGGGGCAAAAGTCTTGAGTGCATAAGGCCAGGAAGTTGTGATGCACAGGATAGGATTTGTGTACCTGTAACAAGGATTTGTGAACCCGTAACAAGGATTTGTGAACCCGTAACAAGGATTTGTGTTAACAAGGTATAGAAAAAAAAAATACAACTTCAAATTTACAGTTACACGTTTGTGACTTTAGTGTGCGCATGCGAAACCTGTAGTTAAATGTGCTCGTGACTTTTGCACCAAATATACCTTCATAGGTGCTTTCCCTGTGTAGAGGATAAAACGACACTAGCGTACACTACCAGACACTAGTTGCGCTCTTGCCAAGCGCCTTCAGCTGCAAAAATACCTCAGTGTGTGTGGAGAGAAATTAAGAACTGTCACAGCTGAGTTTTGACATGACTCTAGCGCTTTGGCTTCGGCTGCTGGTTGTTATTGAGTGAGTGCTGGCAACTGCAGAAAGTGGTAGGAGCCACATTAAGACAAAAAGCGATTGCACTGTTTTTTTAAATTCTGCTGAGTAAATTTTAGCAACCGATAGAGAACCAAATGTTACACATTGTCACTTCAAGTTTAGGCATACCACTATAAATGGTTAGGTTTAGGTGGGCCTATTAGATATGGTTAAGTAGGTACAGTTAGGTTTAGGTTAGATAGGGTGACCAGACGTCCTCTTTTGCCCGGACATGTCCTCTTTTTGAGACCCAAAAAAATGTCCGGGCGGATTTTCGAAATCGTCTGGGATTTTTTTGTCAAACATCGTAATTTCCATTGCGTTCGCTGACCAAGTAGTCCCGCCCCCCCCCCCCTACTCAGTTCTGTTGGCTTTGCTTTGAGTGGCAGTGAGTAGGGGGAGTTACCTGCGTAGGCTCTGACTGCAGAGCTGCCATCATTGGTCGATAGCCTTTTCTGTGACCTTTTAATTGGTCAGTCTGCACCTCAGTGGCGCGAGCAGCTTCCTGGTTTATCAAACAGTACGTTTACATGACACTCAAGAAAGTCGACTTATTGGCTTAATCCAACTATGATTGGATTACTAAGATGCATGTATACACCTTAGTCGAGCTATAATCGGTTCGAATCGACTTACTCATTATCGAGTTAAGACCCCTACAGTACGTTTACATGCACAGATTATATCGATTAAAGCCATAGCTCGTCTATGCTCCGCAACTGGTCAACTGCAATTGTCCGCGTATACATGGCGGCGAGTATATCGATTCATTGGCCGAAGCGTGTAATGCCCCGGTACGATAGGTGGCGCTGTGCCCATTTCAACTAGTGCTAATAGAGCCACCGGTTGACCTCTTTACGTCACCAGCAACAACAAACTCATTTGAGAAAGCGATGTTTCAGCAGACAGCTGTCAGTTCACTTCGGGTCCGCCGGCAGAGCAGCGGAGCGGTCGGCATACGACCGAGAGGAACAATGGAGCGGCAATGCAGAAATGATATGGACCCGAAGTGAACTGACAGCTGTCTGCTGAAACATCGCTTTCTCCTCCATGTCGCGTTTCAGTCTGGACTTCAGAGAGTCAAAGCCAAAGTTAATTTCCCCCAATTCCTTTTCCCCATGGGCGAGATGAACCCGACTAGGAGTCTTTACTTGTTGTGTACCAGAGAGTCGGAGAACCCGACGCAGTCTGTAAGATTCGCGGCGCAATGAATGAATAAAGATCGTAGTTATGTTACAACCTCGTTGATGAGCAACATTTAGAAAAACATGGACTTTTAATTCAGCCTTGGGTTAAATCGAAGCGTAGTGTGTACTGAATGCACGTTGATGATAATACACTCCTTATAGGGGTAACTACATTGGCACGACACCGCTTCCTCCATCTTCTGCGCCAGCTTTTTAAATAAATCGCCGTTTCTCGTTATCCCTTATCCGACGGCGGCGACAACAACAACAACAACACGACTATCGTCTCTTTCTACTTCCGGCTCACGGCCCCGGGAAGAGATCTCGAGCATGCGCAGAATGCAATTCAACGCATAAGCCAATTCGATTGGTTACATGCACGCTTAGTCGACTATGAATCGCATAATCTAGGGGTCTTAACCTGATAATGAGTAAGTCGACTCGAACCGATTATAGCTTGATTAAGGTGTATACATGCATCTTCCATTGTTCCTCTCGGTCGTATGCGGACTGCTCCGCCGGCAGAGCAGCGGAGGAGTCGGCATACGACCGAGAGGAACAATGGAGCGTCAATGGAGAAATGATATGGACCGAAGTGAACTGACAGCTGTCTGCTGAAACATCGCTTTCTCGAATGAGTTTGTTGTTGCTGGTGACGTAAAGGGGTCAACCGGTGGCTCTATTACCACTAGTTGAAATGGGCACAGCGCCACCTATCGTACCGGGGCATGACACGCTTCGGCCAATGAATCGATTTACTCGCCGCCATGTATACGCGGACAATTGCAGTTGTCCAGTTGCGGAGCATAGACGAGCTATGGCTTTAATCGATATAATCTGTGCATGTAAATGTACTGAAAGAGAGCGCATGTACCGGCGGCATCTCTGCAGCTATGCCGAAACGTAAATACAAGTTCACGGATTAACTAAAAAAGAAATATCCATGCTTTTGTCTACCAACTACCAACTACCCCCCCCCCCCCCCCCCCCGCTGAGGTGTCCTCCTTTTCACAGACAAAAATAGACCCAAATGTATCTTGATACAAAATAACCTCCTTTTTCACTCAGGTCAAATATGACAAAATACTCAAAAGTAATGAAAATACACATTTCAAATACAATCAATGTCATTGAAATAATGCCCATCTTTAAGATCAGTTTTAATTCCAAAGTGTTTTTTACAATATATTCACACATTTACAGAGTTAACGACAAGAGAAGAGAACTTTAACCACACAAACAAGATATGAAAGATATGAGATGAGATATATCTAGAAATAATTGAATAGTTTTTAGATTTGTTTTCAAATTCAATGACATTGCTTGAAAAGTCATCTTTTCTCTGGACAGGCACAATGTTCTCTCCTCAATTTGTTTTTCTTGTAAATCTGGCGAGAGACTGACAGAAGTGTGTATTTGTTTTGATGTCGAGTTCTAATATCAACAATCTTTCCCCAGAATCTCTGACTATACCTTTATGGCTAAAGGGTTGCTGAGAGTAGAACCCACTTAGTAGATTGAAAACGTGCGGCCACAGATACGTACGTATGTACATTTTCCCTCCCTTTCTGACTCCCTTTCCTTTCTTTACAGGTGATTTTTTTGGGGGGGAGGTGGGAAGGTATTGGCACACTTAAAAGTTCAAGAGAGTAAAACAGTCTTAATCTTGCAAGAGTGGGAACACACTAGAAGATTTATAGCCCAATTGAGCCTGTGGCCAGTCGTTGTTTAATATTTAAAATGAGTGTGCTTGTCCAAGACTTTAATCAGTGAAAATAATTTGTTAGGATTGTAAGTCTTTTTAGTGTGTTCCCGGCTAGTCTTCTCTCAACAGGTTCTCCGACTTCCACGACGGGAGTCTCCCTGCAACTACTCCTGGCTAACACATCCTCAGTGCCAACAGGACACCAGCAGTATTAGCAGGAGACCCATCAGAAGGCTCCAGGGAAGCACCGGTCGGGGCTGGTTGCTCGCACGGCTCAGCAGGTATTCCACCCGTGACCAGGACCCGTTGTTGGGCAGTGGCTCCACACCCATCGTCCGACACATGAGGTTGTAGATGTCCACGGCTCGGATGGGCGCTGCCTGCACACCTTTCTTGAAGTCTGGAAGGATGGCGTGGAGTGAGTCTTTACCTTACAAGTGCATTCGTTTTTTCACTTCACAAAACTTGACGTCAGCATTTTTTAGAAGATTTTATAAAAATATGTGTAAGTCATGTTTGCACTCACTT
This sequence comes from Merluccius polli, assembly GCA_030340625.1. Lineage (NCBI taxonomy): Eukaryota > Metazoa > Chordata > Actinopteri > Gadiformes > Merlucciidae > Merluccius > Merluccius polli. The sequence continues at coordinate 106,949 of JAOPHQ010006552.1, forward strand.
CATGAAAGGAAGAATACATTTCTCAAAGGCCTCAGAGATATTAAGATAATTATCTATGAATTCACCCTGAGACGTTGTTATTTTACTTTCACACGTGTTTGCATTGATCACTAACACCATCACCTCTGCTGTTGAACCAACATGATGCTGCTTCTACATCCTACACAACACGTCCTTAACCTGATACATATTACAAAGTCTTTATCAATTCATCACTTGTCTTTGAGGGACAAACTAATTGTATGTCCCTGGCATGGCCTCAAACTGTTCATCACAACATACATTCTAGCTCCTTAAGATTCCCAATTCCCAATGGAGCCAACAAAACTGTTTTCCACAAAACACAACTTTCAAGTTGCATAATAATGCCTTAAGCCAAATTAATCCTGGAGTCAAGATGTGACTTTTGAATCATCCATGAAGCCCGATGCCATAGCTTCATCAAACTTTTCAGGGTTTCAGGGTCCACACAGCATTTTACAATGTAGCAACACATACAGTTCAAGTTAAAGAGTTAATACATACACCTACAAATACACCTATTTAATACATCCAGCTGAAGAAGAAAGTACTAATCTCTGTAATAGTTAATATGGTTTCACCTTCATCCTGTGCTCATCCCCCTCCCTGCCAGACTCTAACCCCCCCCCCCCACACACACACACACACACACACTTTTCTTGAGGAGTTGACCAGGAAGCAATTGAAGAGTTGAGATTAGCATTAAATGGTCTTTCTTTCACGTATCAGTCAAACAATTGATCCTCCACAGACCAACTGGTCTGTGTGCCAATCTCACCCAGGTATCACATCCCGCCTGTTGTTCAAACTAGAGAGGGCTTGACCAGTTTGAGATTGGCTTGTTCAATAACGGTAACTCAATAGCAAATACAGGGGAGGCACCTTTTTGTGTCATATAGCCTAGAGAACAGGCAACGATAGGAGGGCCTCAGATAGCCCTGCCTTTGTCATGTGTTTTGTGATACTGTTGTATGTGAGAAATTAAAAAGGAGATCCTTGATGGACTGTACTGGGGGTTGGAGTATTGCTATAGAGTCACATGTAGCGGGATAGGGCTGGTGGTTGGGGTATTGCTATAGAGCCACCATGTAGCAGGATAGGGCTGGTGGTTGGGGTATCCTGCAAGAGCCTGTGAATAAATGATAGAACGCTACGTCTTGACTCTGTGGTCTGTTTGGAACAAAGGACTGTATACCTAGAAACTACTACTAACTTCATTTCAAATCTTCTTCTGCACAGCCTACAGTTGGGGTAGTGCGAAAGCTTTTTAAAATAATTAAGTAATTGAGATTTTGTTTACAATACGTGCCACCGCTTACACGTTTTGTATCATTTTGCTACGTAGTGGTGGAGTATTTGAATTAGGGATGGACCATTTTCAGTTTTTTTTCTAGTCGACTAGTAAAGATTTGGAGTCAAGTTGACTAGTTGCACATCATTTTCAAACATCGGCCTATTTACTAAGTAACGTCCCTAATTGTGCTATTCTTGGCAAATGGCACTGCCGTTTTTTGTCTTTTCAAATTTAAAAATAGAAAAAAATTGTTCCTTTAAACATTGTTTTTTACTGCTACGCAGTGTTGTCTCCATGGCTCTGTTTACATGCTGCTGATTATCTCTTGTTGATAAGAGATGTGGTCAGATAGTGAGCACATTTAATATAGCAGACTTCTTAGATAACAATAAGAGAGAAGAGATAACGAAGGAAGACCACTCCTGGACTCTCGACTAGACTAGATTCGAAAAGGCCCCAATCTAATACTTATTGAGTGTCACCATTTCTAGTAGAAGTTCCCACTAAATGACATGTTGCTTAATGATGGAGGGTGTAGGTTTGTTACCAGGTCCTGTTGCTAGGAAGAAAGCCCTCATGTCAATGAAGGTGTTGTCGTAACCATGCCAACCCTTCTGCCATCCTGAGGCTACCCCAGTACCGTTATTCCAGTAAGGAAGTGTCGCCTTGTTCTGAAAATCACACAGAAAAATACAAAAATAACAACAAAGTTGAGTGTGTGCGTAACAGAAAGTGAATGGCAGAGATCCGTTAGCAACAGAAATGTCAATGCAGGGTTACATTTTGATGCAACTCTTTACTGTTACACTGAAGTTGCTGTACTCTTCCTGCCCTGCTACATGTTGTTCTGAGAGCTCTCAGACTAGAAGGAGCACATTGGAGATTGCCACATGCAGTACTCCATGTGAGAGTTGTAGTTTAATTAATGAAGGGTTAAGGTGGCAAGAGGACACGATCTGATCTATTATGGGAGCGTAAAACTGTTGATAATTTGCAGTCTACAGTGGCCAGACTGCTACTGACCATGCCAGTGACAACATGTAGACTAGACCAGGGGTTCTCAATCTTTTTCCGTCAGCTATTAGTGACTGCAATATGCTGTGACAATATCTGTTTTAAGTAGACTGCGCCTGCCTCTGTATGAGCCAATTTAGATTTTAGACCGCTCCCGCCTCATTTCTGACTAATCAGGGCATCTCTTCCCTGATTGGTTCGGGGAATCCATCTTGCCTGTCAATAGCATGTGGGTGAATGGACCAATTCTCAATGGGGGAGTGTGGGGGGGCGTGGTGCATCAGCCGCAAGGGGGAGCTGTGGAGAGGGCTCGGGAGAGCCGCGCCAGGTGAGAGTGATTGGCACACCTGGGTTCCATTGCGCTAATCACTCTCTCCCTTTATAAACACAGTAGCGTGCTGGACCCAGAGACCCGGACCCGAGCACACGGGTCGACGGCGGAGCCAGAGCTGGGCCCGTGGCGACGCCGGTGTGCGTAGCATTGTATATTGGAACAGACGCCGGTGTGCGTAGCCATTGTATATTGGGAAAGATTGAGTGTGCGTATTCATTGTATACTGAACCAATAAAGCATATCTGACTGAACTGGCTGTGAGAATTCCCTGGTAGTGAACCCCGTGGCATCTACTACGCCACAACTGGCACCCAACGGGGTTCACTACCAGGGAATTCTCACAGCCAGTTCAGTCAGATATGCTTTATTGGTCCAGTATACAATGCGAGGAGAGATGATACGAGGAAATACTTTTTTAGAGAAATTAGACATCCTTTCCTTTGAAGCGTCATGTGAAGCGACGTCCATTTTTGATTACGCCGGCACAGCTGATCTGCTGTCAGCGTCTGTTGTCACCATACTGACACAAGCACTTCCCCACCTCCCACCTTCATGACTCAGTTTAGACACATTTATCTTTTTGCTTCATACATTACTTGTTACTTGCTTTCCCTTGTTAGGTTTTTATTTACCGTTTTACTATTTTTATTTGTATGGAAAACACTATATTCATAAAGTTATTGTTATTATTATTATTATTATTATTATTATTATTATTATTATTATTATTATTATTATTATATCATAAAACAACGGGCACCATTACCAGCACTAAAACCCACTACTACTCCAGTATAATCACTGCCAATGAAGGAAACTCCAAGTCACTGTTCTCCCTACTTAACAGTATCACCAAACCCCAGGACTCTCTCCCCCCTCACTTATACACAACCTCCTTCTGCAACTCCATTATGTCCTTTTTCACTGCAAAAATCAAGAACATCCACCAGAACCTTGGATCAATCCCTCACCTCAGAATCTCAACTGACTTTCCCCCACCCACACATTCTCCTCCTTCCAGCTCCCCACTCTCTCAGAAATCACAGAACTCATCTGCAAATCCAAGCCATCCACTTGTCAACTAGACCCCCTCCCCACACAACTTGTTAAAACCTCCCTCCCTTCTCTGGTCCCCCTCATTTCTGCCATCATCCACTCCTCTCTCACCACTGGAACTGTCCCTACATCCTTCAAAACTGCTGCCATTAACCCCAATTCTGAAAAAAACTGGCGCCGACCCCTCCAACTTCAACAACTTCCGTCCTATCTCCAACCTATCCTTCATCTCCAAAGTCCTTGAAAAAACAGTTGCCTCCCAACTCCATTCTCACCTATCCCACTATAAACTGTATGAACAGTTCCAGTCCGGTTTCCGCCCACTCCATAGCACTGAAACTGAAACTTCCATTGGCATCACCCACACTCCGTTAGACTGGTTCACATTCACTTACTTCTCTGGCCGCACCCAGTTCATTCAACTCAAGTCCCTTAAATCCATCCCCTCCTCCATCACTTCAGGTGTGCCCCAGGGCTCTGTCCTGGGGCCCCTCCTCTTCATAATCTACCTCCTTCCCTTCGGCAATATCTTCCGCAAATTTAACATTCACTTCCACTGCTACGCTGATGACACCCAGCTCTACCTCACCACTAAACCCTCATCCTCTCTTCCGCCCACCTCCCTCACCGATTGCAGCTCTGAAATAAAAACCTGGTTCACCCTAAACTTCCTTAAATGAAACAGTAATAAAACTGAGGTTCTCCTCATTGGCACCAAATCCACTTTATCCAAAACCGACAGCTTTTCCCTCACTATCAATAACTCCTCCGTTTCACCCTCCCCCCAGGTTAAGAGTCTGGGTGTCATCCTTGATAGCACACTATCCTTTCTGTCCCACATCAATAATATTACCCGGTCTGCATACTTCCACCTACGAAACATCAATCGCCTCCACCCCTCCCTTACCCCTTACACTGCCGCCATCCTTGTGCACAGCCTCGTCACTTACCGTCTGGATTACTGTAACTCTCTCCTCTTTGGCCTCCCTCAGAAGTCACTCCATGAACTTCAACTGGTCCAGAACTCAGCTGCCCGCATCATAACACGAACCCCCTCCATCCACCACATCACTCATGTCCTCCAACAGCTCCACTGGCTCCCGGTCCAGTTCCGTATTCAATTCAAAGTCCTCCTGGTAACATTCAAGGCCACAACCTCGCCCCCCCCCCCTTTCTGTCCAACCCCCTCCATGATCCCACTCCCTCCCGCTCCCTCAGATCCTCTTCCTCCATACATCTGTCTGTCGCCTCCGCCCGTCTCACCACCATGGGGAGCAAAGCATTCTGCCGCTCTGCTCCCCGTCTCTGGAATTCATTACCACCCCAACTCAGAAACATTGATTCATCATTTCAAATCGCATCTGTTAAAAACTGCCTATTCCATTTGATGCCAATTGCTCTGTCCTATCTAATTGTTTTTAAGTTATTCTGTATTTATTGTTCTGTATCTATTTTATTGTTGTTTCTTTTTCTTTTGTGTATATCCCTGTACGGAGTCCTTGAGTGCCAAGAAAGGCACCTTTTAAAAATACAATTTATTATTATTACTTGTACTGTTTCGCTGCCATCTCGTCCAAATTTGTGAGATGTTAGGGGCAGAGTTATTAAAAACATGGTGTTCTGCTGTGGAGCGTTACGGGAAGGCAGCTCTCATATATCCTCGCTCATAGCTCCTTGGTGATCCTTCCTCGGTCTCGATTCCTCACTCCTTGGAGCAGGAATAAGAGCGTGGGACGTCCTTCAAAATTACGCACCAGAATGACTTCTGGTTCAAGTGAGGATCGAGGAGCGAGGAAATATCAAATAAGAGAAATGAGAAGCACCCTATGTTTCAAGGCTCTCGCTCTATTCATCTCTTTTCTGCTCCCTCTATATAACTCACTAGCGACCTCTCATGGCCAGAGTTAGCCCATAGCAGCACCAGAGAGAATTGGGTGTGCATGTGTGTATTTGTGTGTGTGTCTGTGCGTGTCACCTCAGTGATGAACCAACCAGGCTCGGCCACCAGTGTCAGTGGGGGGACAAACTTCCCTCCCTTGTAGTGGAACCGGTCTGGAATGTTCTGTTTCTCATACACTCCCATGTTAGGAACCTGGCTCAGCGCGGAGTACACCTGGAACACACACACACGAAAACAGAGAGCAAGTTAATTCTCACTTAATGTTTTTAAAAACCTGCCCGTGCCTTTACTCAAAAATAGTCCCACATGTATTGAATGACAACGAAAGAGCAAATATAATATAGTTCATCATCTGCTTCTATGTGATATATATGTATCTGAAGTATTGGAGGTATTGTGCTTTGTTACTCATATTGAATTTTGCATCTTGGGTCTACATAGCACAATACACAAGCTTGCAGCGTTAATTACCATCAAACCACTTATTTTAGATGAAAAGTGATGTAGTGGGTTACATAGAAGTGATATGGATTGATCCTGGTCCAAATCTCGACTTAAATACACAAAGTTTAAAAAACATAAGATAAAATGTTAATATGGATCCAAATTGCCCTCTATAGGTTCAACGCACACTATTGAATGAGTAACCTGGATACTGACAGTTTTGGGTAACGTTAATCAAACATTCAGCAGGGGTGCAAACTCATCAGGGGTAAAAAAGGTGACAAGATACCGACCGCCTAGGGGACATTTAAAAAAAACAACAACTTTAAAAGTGAATTTACAGTCAATTTTAGCATGAGACTAGGGTCCAGATTTACTAAGGTTTGCACAGCTTCTGCTCATGCTAAACCTGCACAATATGTCTCTCTGTGTTTGGTTTTGAAACATGTGAAGAGGGTCTTCAAAAACAAACAGAGGGGCAGATTGCTCAGCCTGTGCAGGTTTAGCATGAGCAAAAGCTGTGCAAACCTTAGTGAATCTGTCCCTAGATGTCCATCAGATGAACCTTGCAAAAAAGTGGTTTTGGAAATCAATTGTTGAGGCATCCCAAAGGTACCAGCTCAGGCTCAGTCTTATTCAAGCAGGAAAAGTGGTCTAGGATCTTTAAAAAAAAAAATGTATTGAGCAATTGAAAATAAACTCTCAAAGAGGATAATAATAACAATAAGACAGATGAAAATCCAGTATAAAGTGCATGGAACAAACATTTTTTCATGCAACAAAAACAAAACAAAACAAAAGCATAACACCAAATGGACAGGATCTCAGCACCTGAGAGATGGAGAACAAACAAAACAGAAAGGAGCAGCCATTAGCCAGTTCCATGTCAATGTGCATAAATGTTTATTACAGCAATGTAAGGTGTGAATCATGAATAGAGTAAAGGGCTCAAATATTGGACTTACCTGTGCTTTTCCCTTCTCTTCTGGCCAGTAATTCCACTTCTCTTTTGCGCTTCTGGGCAGCCAGGTGCTGGACTTTTGCTTGCCTTTCTTCCTCCACGGAAGTCCTCCTGCTCTGGGCTGCACTGACTGTAGGCTGGCACTGAAACTCCACCTGCTTCTCTCTTTGTTTCAGCAGGGCTTTTTGTCTACGCATCTTGTCCCTGGTGCCAGCAGTGTGGATGTTCTTGCAGAGGACCTTATCCACCTTGGAGAGCTTCACATCCTCTCTTTTGAACATCTGAAGGGTGGTCTGACACCTGGACCTCAGGGCATACCTGGTTGTCTGGATCGCATTGTAGGTTTCCATGCTCATTGTGGTGCTCTTGTTGTTTATGATGTCTCCCATTGAGCTCAATGGTGACTCTACCATGGGCCCATGGAAAATGGATAGAGCCCCCCGAACCACATGGTTAAGGCCTGGGTACCTTGAGATGAGAGGAGATTCACTTTGTTATTGCAGAGTACAAGTACTGAGACAACAAAATTAAGTTTGCATCTAGCCAGGTGAAAAGCAATTAAAGTGCAGATATTGACAGTAATAAATATAAATTGCAAAAGGAATACGATATAAATAGTAATGGCAGGTGTATATTAACAAATATTTAGGTATTATTATAAACAGGTATGTACAATGGGATGAGGAGTACACAGTAGTATAATTACCTTCCAGTGTCAATCACACTTCCCCACCAGGTCACCATGTTGTCGCCATCCTCATACGGGGGCAGAGTAAAATCCACATTGAACTTCAGCACTTCCAGAGGTAGGTCACTCTGGGCTGGCACCAAGTGGCCCATCATCCCTGGCCCTGACAGCCGCTTCAGCAGTTTACCTGACTCTGAGTGGCCTCTCACCAATGGATCCAGAGCAGACAATGCCTGAAGGGTCTTGCTGTTCAACGGCAGTTTCTTCTGCATGTATGCTGCTGTGGACATGTATGCAGTCTTCATTGTCTTGAGAAACTGCAGCACAATCTGGAAAACATAAAAATAAAATGAGTGCAAATTACATTATCAGAAATAGATCCGTTTGATTTGCCATCAATAGTTACTAACTGGATGACGTGGATTTTCTGCCCTCAGTTTCTCAGCAACCGGTCCGACATACAGCTCTGTAAGAGGTAGCATTTTGTCCTTAATCTCCATCTCCACAAGTGTCTTTGGTGAGGTGTGAAGATGCTCGCTCCTGATACAGCATGCCATGAAGCTGGTGAGCACTTCAAGTTGCTTGTCTTGCAATTTGTGGACAAGGGTTTGGCTGCCCTGTGAATAGTGATGGCATGTTATTCTATGCTATTCTACTCCTGCAATTTTATTCAAACATTTCAAAAAGAGCAATACCACTGCTATAGAAATACAGACATGGGATGTTATTACAATTTAACCTAGGAGACCATACAAAGTCATGCCTATGTTTATCGACCCTAGATTCAAAACGATTGAACGTCAAAATGCCTACCTGGAACACCATCACATATTCCTTCAGGATGGGGAGGACGGCAAGGTAAATGCTGAGCTGGAGGTCCGTATTGAGACTCTCGAACCAGAGCTTCTTCACTACCCGTTCCTTTCTCTCCTTCCCAATTTGTGTCATTCCTGGAATTAAGAAATGCAATGAAATTAGAGCTGCAACAATTAAGCGATTAATCGAACAATAACTGATTATTAAATTAATCGTCAACTATTTTGATAATCAAATAATCGGTTTGAGTAGTTTTTTAAGAAAAAAATTCTAAATTCTCTGATTTCAGCTTCTTAAATGTGAATATTTCTGGTTTATTTGTTCCTTTATGACAATAAACTGAGTATCTCTTTGGTTTGTGGACAAAACAATACATTTGAGGACGTTATCTGGTGGTTTGGGAAACAAACAATCGATTAATCGTTTACATAATCAACAGATCAATCAATTAAAAAAAATGATCGTTAGTTGCAGTCCTAAATGAAATATAGCTTTTGGGCAACTTATAATACAGTGTAGTTCAAAAGCAGAAAGACAATAAGATGAGCATGAAGACTGAACACTCCTTCAAATCTGATGAAACAATTGTCAATTTCAGTGTTACCTTTTTTCTTATGGTCCTGGTGCATGAACTGGATCCTGGCCTTTGCACGCTCATTCACATGATGGTCCTTGAAGATCTCCTCTAACACCTCTTGATAAAGGGTCTGGTCTGCTTGACTAAGGAAACCAAAGTACAGCACCTTGTATGCAGGCAGCATTCGACGAGTATTGATCCCCACGTCATACGCCGAAAGCCACCGGTGTGCCACAAAACGCTGTGGGTTTGTGCCTGGAACGGCCAGGAACTCACAGATCTCAGATTTCACCTGAAAATAGTGAAAAGTGCTTATTCATTTAGATTATTCGCCATCATGGAACAAGTATACTTTCAGTGTTGGCATGTTTCACGGTAGCTGTGATATTTACCTGGTCTAAAGCCCACTGGTGATCTGTGTGAAGGTCTGTGAAGAGCTGCTCAAGGTAGTGCCTGAAGGGTGCAGCAAACTGTTTGGCGGCATTGTGTATGTGGTGGCAGGAATCACCATCAACATCCAACAGGTTCTGGCAGTACTTCTCCCTGATTCTGGTCTCCAGGCCGGACTTCCTTCCTCGCATTACGCGGCAAGAGTCCATCATGCTGACCATGTTGGCAAAGGGGATGTTGTGGTCAGTGAAAAAGGTCACAAAGGAGCTTTCCAGATGTTGAGCAGTTACTTTTGTAACCTCAATGGAGCCAAGGGGTTCCACCACTACACGTTTCATGTCCTGACTGAAGTAACTCACGAGCACAGACAACACCTTATAAGCAGATGACATGCTTTTGTCCAAGTTGATTGAGAATGGGTTATGTCTCATGTGTTCGAAGGTCCGCTCTGAGAAGGTGTGCCCCAGGCCAAGGACCATTTTGTAAGAAGCTGCTGTCCGGGACAGCTTCATTCCTTCCAAGGCTGGCTTATCAAGGGCCAGTGTCTGGGCCAGCTCCACTATGACAGGAACTGCAGAGAGGGGGAGAGAGAGTTCTGTGATGGTTCCCAGAACCATTGCCTGGGAAAAATACAAAAGTATTAGTAGTTTATAATAATAACCCCTCCATTATGACACCTAGCATATTCTGCCTAATAAACACACACCTCTGCTTCACTGTCCCTCTCATCTGCTGCACAGTGCCCTGCTGTGTGGGGTTCACCCTGTTGACCCCAGTTGTTTCAACGATGCTGTGCGTTGTCATTATGGTTGATACTTTAGCCACGTGTTTCTCCGTTTTGCAGTGGGCTAACAGCACGTGGGATCCCTTGGTGGAATAATTTATCTCTTTAGAGCACAGAGTGCATCTGGCATGGCCTGGCTTATCCAACTTTTTGAAGAAGTGAGACAAGGGAAACACACAGCTTTTGCCTTTAAAGTCCATCTTAGTCTCCAACTTCAGCCAGGCCCAGCTCCATTTACACCTGACCTCCCCAGCCTCAAGTTGAGCGACCCTAAGGGCATCCTCTTCTAACAACTCCCTCATTCTGAAAACAAAGTGAGAGTGGCGAGCTTACATTAGTTATAGCTTGCTGACAGCTAGCTAACTAGGCTACCTGAACTGGTGAAATATGAAGGAGGCTTAATGCCGTGCCTTCAAACTAAATAAAATTGAATACAGACTGATCGGTTCATTGTAAAACATTTATTTATTGATGTAAATGTGACGTTTTCTGTACGTAGGCTACGCTCTGAGGCAGCGCTGCTCTTTTTGTCCAATAGCACACATGAAGCTTAAAAATGCCATACATAAACTAATATTAAGCGGCAATATATGTATTTAAAAGATGTTCAAGCAAACGCACATAGTTTAAAACAACGTTCAAAACACACACAGCCAGCATCACAACTAAGCATAAAGTCCGCTAGCTGATAAAAGTTTTAATATTTTGTTCATCACAAAATCACTGTTAAATCCCCAGTCTGTGGTCAGTTTATCCAGATATCGCCTGTTAGGAAATTTGCTCCGACGTTTGTTTTGGGAGATGTGCAGAAGGAGCAGCGACTGGGGGCTAGTTGGGCTACATCCATGGTACCGGCACGTCTCAGAGGCAGTAGCTGGTCTACTGAACTGATCGCCCGGGGCCGACTCCGTCGTCATCCCGCTGGAGATAACGAGCCAAGTAACTTTATCCACAAGTTTTTAGAGGTTTACTGCTGGTTGGTTAAACTCTTTTTAGAAGATTAATGTTAGTCTCATTGATGAAATCTAACAACTGTGGCAGTTGCGTTAGTTTGTTTGAATGAAAAGTGAAGCTTCAGGTGTGTATTGCGGAACAGAAGAGCAGCGCTGCCACCACATTACTGAATTTCCCTCAGGATAAAGAAAGTATTTATCTATCTACCTTTACATAAATAAATAAACATTTTACAATGAATACTTCTTACCTTGATGTGGAGTCTCTTCCAAGAGATGTAGGTGAGGAAAAACGCGCGCCTTAAAGCCGTTGTTTCATCCACTTGTTTTCATCCAAATAAGGTGCACGCGCCTTAAAAAATAGGTGGATCGCCTCACCTCGCCCCCCCCCCCCCCCCCCATTGCGGATTATTGCGGATTTACACGAATCACACAAATGACCCATTTGGGATTCAAAACAGCGAATTTCGCCGAAATCGACAGTGAAAGCCTGAACAACATCAATATAGTGATAGGTAGTTTTATATAGAGAAACAATATATTCTAATATACTTCTAGTAATGATGCATCTGTTTTTTTTACTTTTCAGTTAGTGTGTCTGCTTGAACTGCAAATCTACTTGTCACTGCGACTTCTTGGTCTGAGTCTTCAACTGCATCTGAGCTGAGCAAAATATTCCTTTCATATGGTCTAGGCGGGGACTTGCTCTAGGGTTTCCTTTTCAGTGCTTTGGAGCTCCACCAAAGTCAATGTGACGTTACTTGATCAGTTTGCTCTGTACTGGTTCATTGGTGCACGTTTTTTACCTCCTGGTGCTTGTTGTGTTTGGGCCAGAGACTGACGACGACCCCTCTGTCCATCATCTTGACGATGTCAGACATGTTGATGTATTTGTCCAGCTCTATCACTCGCTCCATCCACTGGATCTTGGTCATTCCGTGGTCAGAGAACAGCATGACGTTCAGCTTGTCCCCCATGTTCTTCTCCTGTAGAGGAACAGTTGTATGAACCATTTAAAAGGACAAACTAAAAATAAAACATTTGCTTAGTGGTGAACTCGAACAACAATGGCAAAATAAATACAGTATTTTATGAACCTTGATCTTTTTGTTGAGTGTCTGCATGGCTGTGTCAAGTTCTCGCACCGCCGTTTTAATTTGGTGTGAGTCTGGCCCAAAATGGTGGCCCTCCACGTCAATCTTCTCATAATATATTGCTGCCATTTCTGCTTTGCCTGACCTGTGAATAGATATGAACATAGACATTACCCTTATTTTGCTTGTTTCTTCTGCCACATGTTGTCACTTGTTTCTTCTGGCATCACTGACCTTGTAGACCTTGCATTAAACAGGAGTACAATTGCGCGCCAATGCAAGGCGTATATATACACACATCTCTCATTTATGCTTGTCTCTGTTGTTTTCATTGCGACTCACTGCAGCCCTCCTTCATCCCCTTCACCTTCGGGACTAGGACACACCTGTCTACGGAGAAAGAGATGGTGTCCTCCAGGGCCAAGGAATTACATCATAGTCACCACCACCAGCCTCTAGACACCATCACACTCACCACCATCATGTCCAGCTACCATCATAGTCACCAACACCACCAGTGTCTAGACACCTTCAGGGGGGAATTAATCTCCCGGCAGACTTCATGGGATCCATCGTCCCCATGAAGATTAATTTGATGGTGTCTAAATGCCAAATGTGTTGTCAATAAATGTTGTGGTTCATTTTTTAATACTAGTCTCTCCTGATTACTACTATGAACCTACTAGGAACCTTTGGGATGTATTTGTGGCATTGTTTGCTTATTAGGGGGCCAAGCAGAAAGTGCAAGGCACCCTATTATAATTGTTTGTTTAATTATTATTTAGCCAAAAACACCTGCTCAGCCAAAACCGCCCAGTCGCTTTTTATGAAACTTTCCACAATGTTAGAGGGTGACAAAAGATGGCCACATAACAAAATGTACACCTTTTGGCCCAATGGTGGCGCTATAGCAACTGTCTGAAACAGTTGGACACATATGTGTCCAACTGTTTCCAAGCTCCTCTTCAGTGGAACCAGCTTCCAGTTGTGGTTCGGGAGGCAGACACCCTCTCCACATTTAAGAGTAGGCTTAAGACGTTCCTCTTTGATAAAGCTTATAGTTAGGGCTGGATCAGGTGAGTCCTGAACCATCCCTTAGTTATGCTGCTATATGCCTAGACTATCGGGGGATTTCCCATGGTGCACTGAGTCTCTCTCTCTCTCTCTCTCTCTCTCTGTGCACACATTCATGTCCCATTAATGCATGTTACTAAAACACTTCTTCCCCGGAGTTCTTGTGTTTTCTCGTCTCGCAGGTTCTCATGGATCCTGGCGGAGCCTCCATGGTCCTGCTTGACTGCCATTGCTAATATCAGTTACCAGTTATATACAGTTACTGTTGTTGCTGCTTGCTGTCCCCCATCATTGCTGCTGTCGTCATCATCATGTTCATTAGTGTATTGATGTAGTTGCTCTCTCTCTCTCCCTCTCTCTCTCTCTCACCCCAACTGGTCAAGGCAGATGACCACCCACCTAGAGCCGAAGGGTCTGTCCAAGGTTTCTGCCTTTTAACAGGCAGTTTTTCCTTGCCCCCGTGCCAAGTGCTTGCTCATGGTGGTACTGTTGGGTCTCTGTAAATGTTATTAGGAGTTCGGTCTAGACCTGCTCCATTTGAAAAGTGCCCTGAGATAACTTCTGTTATGAATTGGCGCTATACAAATAAAATTGAATTGAAATTGAATTGAATTGAATATGTATCTCATGATAATGAACACATTTGCCTTAAAAACTCAATAACTTCCGCCTGGGAAAAAATGTCCATTTTGAATTTTGTGAAAAACACAAAAATCCCTAAGGATCCTAGGTTTTTAGACTTAGGTGCACATCCTTTGCTACATACCATCTGCTGACCAATATCTTTCATTTGATTATAAAGAAAGTCTGCACATTAAAAAACAAAGCCACTAGGAGCCAATGAAAACGGAAAGCGCGTGGTTTAAAAAGACATTTATACATAATCGCTTATATCGACATCAAGATGGACTCTGATGACTTTGAGTACAATATAAAAGTTGTTCAGGACAAAATTCTGATGACATCAAAAAGATGACATCAAGTTTCTGTCAATTGGGGTGTGGCTTGTGACAAAGATGACCACAGTTCCTTGCCCGAATGACTGATTTGAGCAGAACCTGTTTTGGGACATTTGGGGGAGAAGGTTCTAATTGCTTAAGTAAGATTAAGTTGTTGGACTAAACAATATGGCCACCAGAGGCCAAAATGTGTCCAATCAGATTTAAGGAGCCAAAATTCCTGATCGCTTTGACTTAGTCATGAAACTTTGTATGCGTATCACCGGACTGAAGCTGAGGTTATTCTATTGTTATCAACCCTATAAAAACAAAGAGCGTCGTAATGGTCTGCATTAGGCTTGGGCCCCGATAAACGCTGCTTGCAGCTTTAATTTTCAATGTATTGCTAACTTACTATTAGATGTGTCATCCGAACTATGCCGTGAGCTTAGAGTTGGGTTAATCAAATTGAATTCAGATTTAATCCATACTGTAATTGCAAACAATGTGCTGAATAAACTATGACTTAACTTCACCTGAATTAAAGGACGAAACAAATGAAATGGATGTGGGTTGACCCAAGAGACAGCAGGGACAGGTAAACTTACTGCAAGCTGTCAAGTGCATTTTCAATGGAGTCAGTCAAATTCTTTACAGAAGGATTGTAGACGTACTCTTCACAAAAAGATGGCCTCACACCCAGAATCTCTACCTCACAACCTGCGAGACAGATGGACACAAGCATACATGGTCACACCTATTTTTATCTGTTTTACATCACACACAATAATCAAAGCAGCATTGCTGATGTTACTATTCACAGGTAGAGTGGGTAAAGACGATCCTTATTTGACCTTTGCTCTCATCCTGCTTTTTGATTTGATTTTGATTTCTCCTCTCTCCGATTATAACCTCAGCAAGCCAAATTGTTATAAACACGCATAACTCACTCATATGAGTCAGTGACCCACAGTTGTTCTTTCCATGCTTTTTCATGGTGCCTTTATTGGCTATCTTTATTGGTCAGGACATTTTTGTGGACAGGGCACAAAAATCTATTGAGTGGCTGTTCAAATTTTAACATTCACTAGCCATTTGGCCGGTGGACAAAAGGGAATTTTGCACCCTGGGTGTGGAACAGAATGGTTTCATCTGCATACGAACCGGGCCAGTAATACATGCGGACGTTCCCCTTCTTCTGCACGGTGACCCATATGGGTTCTGATCCATCCCACCAAAGAGGGAGTCGGCTGTCGGGATTGGTCCCAATCAGAAACTCCTTCATGGACACTTCGTCCCACATGTAGTTTCCCGTCATCTGATGGACGTCAGAGTTACGGCCTGAGAAACAATACGCAAGACAAACACAAACATGCAAGTTTGAATCAAAGGAAATGCCCAGGCTGTACTGCACACCGTTTGACATTCAAACATAGATATTTAGGGCTCTGCTGCCTTTTTATTTGAATGAAGAAAGGACCATCCCAAAACCCGATTTGACAGCATTAGATCCTGGTTTGTTTGGTAATTTCATCCATCAATGTGGGGCATTTTAACTTAATACAACCTATGTATACAGATCATGATGTCTGCTAATTTACAATCCTGTGTTAAAGGTTCCAACCTTGTGTCTATATGATGGCAATAAATGACTAACTATAATATGCATTTCTTACACAGCCCTACCTGTGAGAAGACCATGAGAGCGAGTGAAATAGTTGACCAATTGATCTAGAAATGTGTAAACGTCTCGCTTAAAAACTGTCAGGTAAGCGATAAACTATCTCTTCACACTTGTTTCTTTTAGTTTAGTTCAACTGAGTGCATATTGGAGATCATTATAAAACAAATCTGCACCGGTTAATCTACAACTAATCTCGGATCCAGCAATCCTACTATGTTATAGCAAATCTACTGATCCAGCAGGCCTACGGTGTTATAGCAGAACTTCTGATCCAGCAGCCCTTCTTATGTTATAGCAGAACTTCTGATCCAGCAGTCCTACTATGTTATTGCAGAACTTCTGATCCAGCAGTTCTACTATGTTAAAGCAGGGCTTCTGATCCAGCAGTCCTACTATGTTATAGCAGGGCTTCTGGGGGGAGACAGCACAGAGTCTGGGCCAGAAACCGCAAAGGACTCCTTGTTTCTTTCATTCGGTTTCACAATGGAGAGAAGAGAAACTCATTTGCGCGAGTGGATGAAGCTTTCAGAAGGGGATTTTAATAAGTGTATTCCTACAGTAGCCAGGCTACATGGTGTTGATTTGAAACCTTTACAGATGCTATTTCTGCCACTCCACACCTCCCTGATGTTCTTTTGCTGGAGTTTCCTCTCAAGCGTCCTCCTGTAACACTCCTTGCTCTCTGTGATCTTTTCGCTCAGTTCTATTTGCACTTCTTCATCTACTCCTTGTCCCCACTCCTGAAGGAACCTTGTGGAGCCTTCTTCCATTTCAGTGATGTCTTGATGTCACCCAGGGTGTATTGTTGGGATCACGCTGTCCATTTACAAACATTTACATAATCTGTTAGTCCATCTATGTCCTCCCCATGTGCATTACAGAGAACATCCTAGTCTGTCACCTCAAAACAGCACTGGAGAGTCTCCTCTGCTTGTGTGACCACCTCCAGACAGTTCTGGTGATCACTGGTTGTTGCTGGACTGCAGGTTTATAGAGGGACTTAAGGTAGACCAGGTTGTGATCTGATCTGCCCAGGGAAGGGAGAGCTATGGAGCTGTATGCCTCTTTAACATTAGCATACAGCAGGTCAAAATTTGGCAGGGTTGTTGTCAAGGTGACGTGGTTAAAATCCCCAGAGATCACAATGAAGGCACTCAATATCAAGCTTTTTGATATCAACACGATCATATATTTTGGTATTTTTTTATTATTATTTATTTAATTAGTATTGCCCTACTCTCCCGACTACAAATACAAACAGGTAACTAGTGTGTGGGTCAAGATTTTTGGACCAATCGCGTCTTTCACTGAAAAGAGCAGAGGAAAAAAGTGTCAAAGTATAGATGTGTTGTTGGCAAATGTTTTTCCTGGCAAAGATGCTGGGTATTGGTACTAGCGATAGCAACTGACCAGCACAAGGCCTTTTGTCTAAGAACAAACGATGCAGCCACGCCTTGTCTCTGTCATTACATGAAACCCTTCACAACTACAATCCCAAACTTTGCACTTCCAGTTACCAATCACTAATTAGTAATCTGCCTTTACAACAGTTGTAATAGTAGAGGTGAACACAGGTGTATCTCATGACATAATTATGGACACCGGCATGCCTATGGACCCATCATTAACTTACTGTGTTCACCCCTACTATTACACCTCTGTGAAATGAAAGGCCCTTTTTCAGCTGAAGGCAAAACAAAGCAACAGCTGGGGGCAAATATGCTAGACCAGCTACACCAACTATCAAATGATGTCATCTTGTTGTGTTGAGTGCCAGAAATAATGTGTTGTGTAACAGTTGTATCTGTGATATGTGACTCAGGTTTGTCATGTCCACCAAATCAGAAAATGGGGAACCAGGAGGAACAGATTGATCTTGTAACTCTCTTATCGAATTAGCTAAGAGAGTTATACAATCCCATAAATAATACAACAATTATGTACATAATATAACAGTTATGTAGTTAAGTTAATGCTGAACAAACACTTTCAAATATGAGATGTAGGTTACTTTATCCCACCGTGCAAGTGCAGTTTCACTGTTAAGCTATAGCCTTTTGCTCTATTTACAATAACCATAGCTCTATTTTAAATATTTAACTAGTTCTACAGCACATACTCTCAAATAATCGTACCTGTCGGAGCCATAATGGAAATAATGAAATGGAAATCATAATTGTTATGGCTATGGTTAATTAAGTTGGTATTCTGTCTGGCTCCCCCTGTAGGCCAGGATTATTATTGTATTCACCACCTAATGAAGGGATTGAGTTCACCTGCGGGTCTGTGAAATAGATGAGTGAGACGGGGAAGCGCAGAGCCGTTTCTTGCTATATGCCCGCCGCCACCAGGGCCCCCCCCGTTGGCTTCTAATCTCACAAAAAGGCCACTATAGTACCGCTTTATTCATTTTGTGATCTGAGTCCAGCGACATAAAATGATTTTGAAAGCATGGACGGTATTCCACCATACCAGGTATATTATACTACTACTACTATTACAATGTCATTGCCATTTTAAGTGTTTATTTTACAGTTTAATGAGGTTAGGTTGCACCAGATTGAGGTCTTCTCTTAGCCTGGCAAGCCAGACCCACATCAGAAAGATGTAGGGTCTGGCATTGCTCCATTGGCAGTGTGGGCGGGATAAACGGTTGCCTTTCAAGTTCCCTCTGCACGCAATAGGATAGCGCTACAACCAATCAGAGCAACGAAGAAGGTGACGTAGTCAGAGCGATGGAAATTAGTCCATGGGGAAGTGTTCCGTATGGTGGATTGTGGAAGAATAGTGAAATAAAATGTTAACTTCAAGTCTTGAAGAGTCGGGGCCAAAGCCGAGTCGAAAGACAGCTGTTCGCCAGCAGCAGCAGCCATTGTTTCCCTCTAACACGGAACCATCGCAACTCTGTCGTCATGGTAGCCCGGCTTCTGACTCCGCCCCTCACGCTGTGATTGGCCTGACAGATTTTCTGTTTCCAGCACAGAAAAACGACGGAGAAGTGCTAGACCCCCCTGGCTGCAAATTAAATTTGCTGCCGCTAGGGGCGTCTAGATTTCTAGGCTAGTCTTCTCTATGACTGCCACTGTCATTTGAGAGACAGATACGCATGTAATATGTGTTTAGGAGAATTACTGGGGAGAAAAAACCCCAATATAGAAAATAAAGTAATAACATTCATTTGATTATGTGTCTAAACTTCGGACTCTTTCTTGGATATCATAGGTGAAACAGAACCCTTGATGGTGGCGGTGTTGAGGTTGGGCCAAGAGCCAACCTCAGCGTCCTAAATTCATTAAGCCATAGAAGTAAACACTTTATAACTGGTAGGGTAGAAGGCCGTCTAAGGAAAACAACCATGCCTTCAAATTTAAGATTCATTGCTGGACATATTCAGATAAACATTACAACCTAATAGCCGATAGTAATATTTACTAACAGAAAATGGGTCTACCTATTAGTGGACTTTGGAGGAAAAGTGAAGGTATGTGGGACATCAGCAAAATGTATTTGTGAGTTTGCGTGATTGAAAATGTATCAGCTGTGTCTCTGTGACCTGACTTTTTGTAGCGCTTACTGAATTAATCGCTTGGCTGGCAGAGACGAATGTAACTCTTCTAAATCCACAACATCAGCACATCACAAGTGGGCATGCTCTGCAGCTTCCACAACGTTTGCCAGGTCCTTCTGTGAGTTTGGAGAATAGTTATAGTAGTGTCTCGCCCGCTCGCACACTAATCTGCAAGTGAGGCTCATGCCACTCCACATTTTATAAGATAAGATCAATGTAGCGGGTAAAGACTCTTTTCTCTCTTATTTTGCCTGTATGTTTGTGCAAAACTTACAGGTATTGCGGTATGATTCCCCTGCGAAAAGCAATAATTGAAAGCAGTCTGGAAAGAGAGAGCAGTGCCATGTTCCCATGGGTGAATAGGGCTTGTACATCAGAATGCATCGTGGGATTATTTGTTGGCGATACTCCGCCATATTGTGAGGACTCAAGAGAGTTGTAGACAAAAGTACTGTAAGATCCTAAATCAAGATACCGTAACCTAGGCTAATGAGAACTGTTTTGCCACGATTTGCATGAGAAATGCCGTGGCAGTTTCAAACACGTCTCGCCATAACGACAAATAATTTTTGAAGTGTGTTTGGAATAATGCTGAATTTACGGAGCTCTGCCTCCACCTCAACTTCTTGGCATTGTTCAGACTGTTTTTTAACAGTCATTTTGCTTCGTTAGTGAACTGTCGTTTTAGGGCAAATAACATTGCATTTTGTTTTGTTCTTTCGTGCCAATGAGTGACATAATTTTGTTCCTGGTGAGATATAATTTGACTCTTATTGTTTCTCTCTCTTTTTCTCTGTCACCTCTCTTTTTCTTCAATTTGTTTCTGTGTATCCAATTGAACATAAAGAGTGTATAACATGTGCAAAGTTAATGAATATATCAAGCATAACAATAATGTCCTCTTTTGTTTGCTGTAAGAAATTCATACAATCTGTGTATGAGAGAAGTTAACATAAATTATAAATACATAAATTCAAACTTTCCACAGTGGCTGAGGTCCAGAAATTGTTATTGTTGTTTGATTCAAACTTCAAATCAGTGTAGGAAACTGTTAGATGCTACTATTTGTGTAAAATGTACGAATGCGGCCAAAGTTATTTGGTGATAAAATAGCCCACATCCTGTAGTAGACTTTAGATCCTCTATTGAAACACACACACACACACACCCTACCTGTCATTAATGAGTAGTAATTAGGGTAGGATAAGCTTGGAAAGTCAGGTGTCACGTAGTCCACTTTCACGCCGTTCTCCACAAGTTGGCGGAATCCCGGCAAGGCGTTCAGGTCGTCCATGTAGTCGTAACGGAATCCATCGATCAGAAACACGAGCAGCGGGCGACTGCCGACACCCTGCTGGCCCACAACCAGCAGCACCGCGACGAGGAGACGGAGTGATTCGGCACAAGCGTACATGTCGTCGTAAATGCGACCGCTCGTTACTCAAGAGACAGACAGTTGTTGAATGAGCAGCTGGCGTGGTATGGTATAGTCTTACAAATCAGATTTGACCTCAAAATCGGGGTGAACGGGGCGTTTGACCAATCATGATGCTGGAGGCGGGCATCTATAAGCAATAAACGAATGGTTTCCAGTCAACACTGTGTAGACTGACCACTGTAGAAATACACTTCTGAAAGCTTCGTCCACCTGCTTTCTTTCGTTTCTCTTCGGTGGAACATGTTACTTTAGGCTGTAACTGAGTTGAACTTGAATAATAAGACTGCGCTGAAGTGTATGAGCCGACATTAGAGGAAACACGGACGTTCAAATATTGTTCTGCGTGTTTATGGGTGTAATTACGGTAGGTCGTCCTCGCAGGAGCTGGGACCTGGGAGGGACCACACTCCAAGTATGTATCTCTGCAGACCGGAGGCATGCAAGTAGGAGGGACTAACATCGTGCAAGTAGGAGGGGCTTATATCCTCCTGCAAAGTGAGAGAGGCAAACATCAATTCAAAATGAGACTCCAAAATATTGTGAAACTTATTCTTTGTGTTCTTTCTTTCTATCTTTGTCTTTCATTTCTGTCTTTACAACTACTGTTCATTTTTCTTTTTCTCTCTATCCATATAGACCTTTTATGTATCACATTCGAAGTCTTCATTTTATATTATTATTATTATTATTGTTGTTGTTGTTGTTGTTGTTGTTGTTATTATTATTACTATACATTGTTGGAAAGGCCTCGTCTTTTGAAGAGTAAGTTCAAATCAAGCAGAAGCATGTTGTTGAGGCCCTAGCATGTCTTCATTTTTCACTGCACCCAGCTGGCAGCTGACCAAAGTTGGCAACCCATGAATCACCTATGGACGGTTGTCTGTAGCCTCGGTAGACGCGTGAGACCATCCAGTTATTCACATTTGCGTGAGAGAAAGGAATGTGACAGTCACTGGCATATTATATCCAGTAATATCAAATTCATTGAGAGTTCAGTAGTATACAATACATCCCCGTGGAGTGTGTGTGGTTGATAGCAGGTTTACAGCCTCACCTGGCCTAAGTCAGACCCAACAAAATTGATTTATTGGAGATGGCAAGTCAGGTGATGTAGTATAAAGAGAGACAAAGTACATGTAGAAAGGAGGTCATGGTGGATGAATGGGTCAAACACAGGACTTTCACCCAGGAATCCTGTACTATTTTTTTGTTGTTTTATTCAGTTTGCAGTCACAGTCGCAGTTTGGTTTAGGCAACAAAACTACTTAGGTTTAGGCAAACTTCTCCAGTGTGCAGACCATCCCGATGTTGTGAGTTCACATTCTGTTTCTCTCTGGAGATCGGTCTGACCAGGCTTCAAGTTATGCGCTTGTGGCTGAACCACAGTGATTCTGACCAATCAGCATCTTATGAGGAACTACTGGCTACGGGCGTGGTTTAGGTGTGACGAGTGTGTGTGTTGATAGCTGGTTTATCCTGGGTGCCGTGATTGCTCATGCACCACAGGTGTGCAGCCCCACCCAGCCCCAGAGTCTAATCAGTCTGACTCAGGTCAGGTGAGGCTGTAAACCAGCTATCAACGGCACACTCCAGATTTAAAACACCGGGAGGTGTTTGTGTCTTTGATTAATGTGTTAATGTGAGACTTTAAACCAGCTATCAACCACACACACTCCACAATCCCTATAAAAGCAATCATGACTTATTTAGTTAATCATATGTATTTCAAACATTTCTGGAGTCTCTCGATTGACTCAGTATAACAGCATAACAGGCGTGTGTGTATGTGTGTGTTCATGTGTATTTCACATTTACTAATGTTAAATTGTACAGTGTATTGCCTTCATTTGTACGTCAATGTACATTAATCCACATTAATCAAGGACACAAACACCTCCCAGTGTTTTAAATCTGGATTTCTATGTTGACAGTGCAGTGCTCATTCATCCAATTGTATGTAGGTGCCAGAAGAGTGAAGTCACATATGAAAGAGTAGAGTCTGCACACAGAATAATTCTCCCAGGGTTTTTATTTTCACCAATAAAAACAATGTCAATGTTTCGATCACATTCAGTGTAGTAGTAGTTAATCCTTTAAAATGTATTAGTTTATAGTCAGAAACTCTTAAACTAATACAACTTGAGTGCAAATGGCCAAATGAAGAAGTACAGAGTGCTCAGACTCCTATCACTCTTATCCTAAGTCTGTTCTCTTTATTCAAGAAATGCCACAACAAGCATTGCTAGTATTTCAATTGTTAAGTGATTTCAATCCTTCGGTCCATCTGAAAATGTCTTACAATGGGGGTTTTGGTCAATACAAATAGAAAATATGGATACATACGTGGGAGAATCCCCCCAGACCCCCCTCCCCCCAACTTGGGCTGAGGCCTAATTGTTTTATCTGCAGAAAATGCCTGATATAAAACGTCTCTGGTTGGCTTTCTTTCCAACACAGTCAGCATTGGGTTCAAAGGTCAGATGGTTATCGACCATCTGACCTTCTATGGACCTATGGACCTTTGATCCATAGATCCCTAAGTATTTCAAACAATGAATCGTTTCAATAGGTTGGTGGCAGGGGGATCGCAGCTGTGAAGAATAAGTTATTTGGTTTTGTCCACATTTATAATGAGGTGGCTACACTAACACAAGTGTTTTATCATACCATACCTAGATGTGTACAAAATGAATGGGCCAATAGGTGATGACACACCACAGGGGGCAGCAGAGGAGACTGATGAGGATGCGGCAGAGATGAGTGGAGCCAGTCCTGGATCAGACATTGAGAAACAATCATTGGACAAGAAGGAATCCGTAGGAGAAGGAGGTTGTCCCAGGGAATACAAATCAGAGACACTGATCACATGGTATGGCTTGAATGAATCAAGTCTACATTTAACACACACGTTAAAAAAACACACACCTACTATACACAATGTATTAACGTGTAATTACCTTGTAATAACTTTAGTGAATGGTTTTGTTTAGTGAATTTGAATAATAAGCTATTGTTTACCGGGTACTATGTGATATTGTCTCAAAAGTATTTATTATTACATATTTGTTGTTGCGTAAGGCATACTCATTCAGTACATCACAATGGCCAGGAGGTGGCAGCTGCTTCTAACTAAAGAGCCACCTCACAGCAAGCACCATGATTCATTTGTTCCTGTACTTTGAAGTGGTTGGCATTTGTACATACAGAAGTATGAAAATTCAAAGCACACAATAGCAATTTTAGAATTGGTTTTTAAAAAAGCTTTAAAAAAATCAGTAATGAAAGGGATATAACTGGATGGATATTATTACATTCAGAGTGGTAAATGTAGTAGGTAGAACAGCACTGTTCTAGGCCTAATCATGGTGTACTCGTATGGGTGAAAACAGGTGTATCTCAGACAAATAATGAACTTTATGAGCTATACCTGTTTTTATCCCCACTATTACACTGTGATAAAGGAATGGCCAGGCCCATCTAGCTGTTGATGTTTTGCTTTTGTTCCTATTTCAGTCAATGCAGATTTGGAACCAATGCCTAAAGGGACTGAAATTTAATGAAACTGGACAAATTGAAAGCAGAACATGGAAGAGCCTAAAACCTTTAAATATGGCATATGTGCAGGACGCAGAAGTGTGGCCTTAACTGTGTTTAATAAACAGCACCTCAATCCAATGAGCTGCAGCAAGCTCAGCATTGAATGTAAGAATAAGCCTGTCATAAAGTGTGAGCAGTATTTGAAAGTCTTATGGAGCAGTGAGCTCATAGTGGGGAACGGTGTGTGCTAGTTGCTGTTAGTGAGATGGACAAACAGAACTGCCTCACTAGAATGTCATAGGTTCGAACTAATTCTGCTATTTACTGTTATTTGGTTCCCCAACAATCTACACTATGCCACAGAACTGTGTTAAATATAAGGGTAATGACAGTGTTTCACATGTTTGTTATATATGTTGTTACAGTGTGTGTGTGTGTGTGAAAAGTTGTGATTATATTTTTATTTCTACTTAGATAGATACATTAGATAGATATCTTAGATAGATACATTAGAGAAAGAATCACATGGTCATGGCTGCAGGTCATGGCTGCTCTGTGCTGGCCATGTTCTCTTCTGGCTCGTTCGATTGCAACCAAACTATTGTTGTGACTAGGATGGGACTCAGGGTCCTGGTGTGCTTTATACAACCCTCTCTCCCTCTTCAATTCAATTCAATTTTATTTGTATAACGCCAATTCATAACAGAAGTTATCTCAGGGCACTTTTCAAATGGAGCAGGTCTAGACCAAACTCCTTATAACATTTACAGAGACCCAACAGTACCACCATGAGCAAGCACTTGGCGACGGGGGCAAGGAAAAACTGCCTCTTAAAAGGCAGAAACCTCGGACAGACCCTTCGGCTCTAGGTGGGTGGTCATCTGCCTTGACCAGTTGGGGTGAGAGAGAGAGAGAGAGAGGGAGAGAGAAACACACACACACAACAACTACATCAATACACTAATGAACATGAAGAAGATGATGACGACAGCAGCAATGATGGGGGACAGTGAGCAGCAACAACGGTAACTGTAGCAATGATAATACTTAATAATAACTAATAATAATAACGACAATAATATCACGGATATTAGCAATGGCAGTCAAGCAGGACCATGGCAGAAGGCTCCACCAGGATCCATGAGAACCTGCGAGATGAAAAAACACAGGAACTCTGGGGAAGAAGTGTTAGTAACATGCATTAATGGGACATGGATGTTTGCAGAAAGAGAGAGAGAGGGAGAGAGGAGCTCAGTGCACCATGGGAAATCCCCCAATAGTCTAGGCCTATAGCAGCATAACTAAGGGATGGTTCAGGACTCACCTGATCCAGCACTAACTATAAGCTTTATCAAAGAGGAACGTCTTAAGTCTACTCTTAAATGTGGAGAGGGTGTCTGCCTCCCGAACCACAACTGGAAGCTGGTTCCACTGAAGAGGAGCTTGGTAACTGAAGGCTCTGGCTCCTGTTCTACTTTTAGAAACTATAGGAACCACCAGTAGCCCTGCATTCAGAGAACGCAGTGTTCTAGTGGGGTAATAGGGTACTATGAGCTCTTTGAGATATGAAGGGGCCTGACCATGAGCTTTATAGGTGAGGAGGAGGATTTTAAATTCTATTCTAAATTTTACAGGGAGCCAATGCAGAGAAGCTAGTACAGGAGAGATGTGATCTCTTTTCCTAGTTCCTGTCAGTACTCGTGCTGCAGCGTTTTGAATAAATTGGAGCGTCTTAATGGACTTATTAGGGCAACCTGATAATAAAGAGTTGCAGTAATCCAGCCTTGAAATAACAAATGCATGGATTAGTTTTTCTGCATCTGTCTTTGATAGGATCCGTCTGATTTTTGTAATATTACGTAAATGAAAAAAGGCAGTCCTAGAGGTCTGCTTTATGTGGGAATTAAATGACAGATCCTGTTCAAAGATAACTCCAAGATTCCTGACAGTGGTGCTAGAGGCCAATGTAATGCCATCTAGAGTAGCTATATGTGTAGACATTGAATCTCTATGGTTTTTGGGGCCAAGTACAAGAATCTCGGTTTTCTCTGAGTTTAACATCAGAAAATTGCAGCTCATCCAGGATTTTATGTCCTTAAGACATGTTTGTAATTTAGATAATTGATTAATTTCATCGGGCTTGATCGATAGATATAACTGCGTATCATCTGCATAACAAAGAAAGTTACTGGAGTGATTTCTAATAATGTTGCCTAAAGGGAGCATATATAAAGTAAATAGTATTGGTCCAAGTACAGAACCTTGTGGAACTCCATGACTAACTGTAGTATTTATTGAAGATTCATCGTTAACATTTACAAACTGTGAACAATCTGATAAATAGGAACTAAACCAGCTTAGTGTGGTTCCTTTAATGCCAATTTGATGCTTGAGTCTCTGTAAAAGAATATTATGATCAATGGTGTCAAATGCAGCACTAAGATCTAATAATACAAGTACAGAGACAAGTCCATTGTCAGAAGCAATCAAAAGGTCATTATTAACTTTAACCAGAGCTGTCTCTGTGCTATGATGAACTCTAAATCCTGACTGGAAATCCTCAAATAAACTATTGTTATGTAGAAAGTCACACAATTGTTTGGCGACTACTTTCTCCAGAATCTTAGACCGAAAGGGGAGATTAGAAATCGGTCTATAGTTGGCTAAAACCCCTGGGTCAAGAGTGGGCTTTTTAAGAAGGGGTTTAATTACAGCTACTTTAAAGGACTGTGGTACATATCCTGATAATAAAGAAAGATTAATCATATCCAGTAAAGAAGTGCCAATTAAGGGTACAACTTCTTTAAGCAGCCTAGTTGGGATGGGGTCTAACAGACAGGTTGATGACTTCGATGAAGAAATTATAGAAGTTAACTGATGAAGACTGACAGCAGAAAAACACTCCAAATACACATCTAAGGTTGCACCAGTCAAAGTGTCTGATGTTGGAGAGCCTGCGATACCTATTGAGGGCATTTGGTGACTAATTTTCTCTCTAATAGTAATTTTATTATAAAAGAAGTTCATGAAGTCATTGCTACTTAAGTTTATGGGGATACATGGCTCAATAGAGCTGTGACTCTGTCAGCCTGGCTACAGTGCTGAAGAGGAACCTAGGGTTGTTCTTATTTTCTTCTATTAGTGCTGCGTAAAAGGCTCCTCTGGCATTACGGAGGGCCTTTCTATAATTTTTAAGATTATTTTGCCAAATTAAGCGATTTTCTAATAAATTCGAAGCGCGCCATTTCCTTTCTGATTTCCTTGTTTCTTGTTTTAATTGACAAGTTTGTTGGTTGTACCACGGTGCTAGTTTCCTATGTTTCATTATTTTCTGTTTTCTAGGAGCGATAGAATCCAATATTGATTGTAGAGAGCCTGCAGCACTATTAACAAGATTATCAATTTGGGAGTGACTAAAGTTAATATAGGACTCTGTTATATTCAGATATGGCATTGAATTAAACGCTGATGGAATCTCCTCCTTAAACTTAGCTACAGCACTGTCAGATAGGCATCTGCTGTAGGAAGTTTTGCTTAATGGCTTATAGTCTAATAATAGAAATTCAAAAGTTATTAAATAATGGTCAGATAGGAGAGGATTATGTGGAAAAACTATTAAATGTTCAATATCCATGCATATGATAGAACAAGGTCAAGAGTGTGATTGAAACAATGGGTTGGTTTATTTACACTCTGACAGAAGCCAATTGAGTCTATTAATGAGGTAAATGCGTTACTAAAGCTGTCATTTGTAACCACATGGATATTAAAATCACCTACAATAATTATTTTATCTGATTTAAGAACTAAACTTGATAGAAACTCTGAGAATTCAGATATAAAATCAGAGTACGGTCCAGGAGCACGGTACACTATAACAAATAGGACTGGCTGCAGTGTTTTCCAGTTTGGGTGAGAAAGACTAAGAACAATGCTTTCAAATGAATTATAATTTAGTTTTGGTTTAGGGTCCATTAAAACGCTCGAATCATATATAGCTGCTACTCCACCTCCATTGCCTCGGCCTGTGCCTCTGGGAATGTGAGTATTAATATGACTGAGGGGGGTGGATTCATTTAGGCTAACATACTCCTCATGGGACAACCAGGTCTCAGTAAGACAAAGTAAATCAATATCATAATCTGATATTAATTAATTCACTGAAACAGCTTTGGAGGACAGAGACCTGATATTTAACAGTCCACATTTCATTCTTTTATTTTGTGCTACTGAAGAGTTGGTTTTAATTTTTATTAGGTTTTCATGGTTAACTCCTCTTGTTTTTATTTCTTTAAATAATGTAGGTGGTCGGGGGACAGACACAGTCTCTATGGGGTTGTGGGTGGGTGACTGTACTAGAGGAAGCGCAGAGAAGTGTGTAAGACAGCAACTCTGCTTCCTGGTCCCAACTCTGGACTGTCAGGTTTCAGAAATAAACTATCATATTCCTAGATAAGAGAGCCGCTCCATCCAACGTGGGATGGATGCTGTCGCTCCTAATCAAACCAGGTTTTCCCCAAAAAGGCTGCCAATTATTATCCTCCAGCGCAGTAAATAAACTACATTTAATACAGGTACCATTACCACTAAAAGAGGTGGAGGAATAACTGAACATTTGGCACACTGAACAGGAAAGAGGAGCAGAGGAAGAGGGAGAAGCCATCGCTAACTGCTAATGCTTAATGTAACTAGCGTGTGAAAACTTTAAAATAGCGAAAAGTCGCTAAAAGAAAGAAGTAGCTCTGAGTGATCAGGTAGAACTAGTCTACGTTGTGTTAGTGTTTAAGCGGGTAAATAACCGATGTAATGAGTAAAACAAATTTATATTTAGCGTTCACTGACAGAGCTACAACACCAAACAGTGTACACAGAGCAGAAAGTAGACCGGAAATGAGTCACACCACCACTTTTGGTTTGTGCCAGCTTCATTGTGTCCTTTTGTATTCTCCAACAGAGAAGATTGACGACAACCTCTGACTCCCAGAGGCAAATGAAAGGGAACATTTTCCTTGACTTTTGCTCCAGATGTCTCTTCCACTCCACTCCAGAAATGTATGACCAGTATGACCAGATCACTGTACCTTTGCTATAATATTGTGATAATATGTATAATTATTATTAATAATACAAACAAATATGCTTAACATTCGCTGCCAATGACTAAATGTAAATTAGTTAACCATGAGTTTTTGCGCAATAAGGGACATAGCATTGTTAAAGGTCTCATCTCATCGTTTTTTCATTAATTTTGCGGTGGTCTCTAGTGTTAATAAATACCCTCAGTACCGGTTTTGGTTAAAAAAAAATGCTCTGCCGCGCCTGTTTCATGCTGTTTTAGTTTGGTGGGGGAGGTGGGGGGGGGGGGCGAACGACACGATTTCGCCTCTCATCATGAATATGCATGACATGCTAATGAACTCGCCTCTGGTTGGCTAACAGCACTGTGACGCTACCTCCAGTGCACAGTGAGGATTTTTCCGCTCCATATTCAACTAGTGCGAGACGAGTCGAGAATCGCGACTGTGCTGTTGCACAGTCCTGCTACTTCCTGACTTTCGGTGGGCGGTAGCGGAGGCGAGGCCATGAATACTAATTCACGGACTGACGTCAATCCGTGGGGCTTTTCTCATCCGCTGATTTTTCTCAGTGTTTTTTTCTCTGTTCTTTCATTGCCAAATACAGGCAATGGGGGTAGAAGAACGTTTTCACGCGCAGCACGCACATGCAACTCGGTGAGACCTATAGTATTTCAACAAAAACAAGTATTAAACTGTTTCTCGCGGAATGAGACCTTTAAGATAATGTAAGATTGAATAGATTAGATAGAGATAAAAGCAAAATCTAGGCGAGTGACAAACATTTTATTCAATGCTGGTAAACATGCGATTACAAATGCACTTCCATTGTTTCAATCACTGGACTGATTGTGTTGAACGCAGCCAACCTCACAGAGGAAGGAAAGAAAAGAAACGTTCTTACGGTAAAATACAAATGGTGATGAATACAAAAACAGTTGCTGGGGTTGTGTGATGGTTACAGGATAAGCAAAGAAGCCCAGACACCCCTTTTTCCTTGCAATTTCCCCCACATCCCTGGAGATAGAAGAGAGGGGAGATGTAATCCTGCTCCGGGCTCCAGGCCTGATGCACATACAGGTAGACGTGCTGGATGACTATCCTGAACTGATACCTGGCTCTAGGGCTGTCCCGAATACCATATTTTGGGCTCCGGAGCTTCGGTAGTAATCGACAGCGAATATTCGAATATTCGGGGGGGGGGGGGGGGGGCAAAAAAAAATAAATAAAAAGTTTTCTATGCCAATTGCCTTAGCCCCAGATGTTCCCACATTACTCCTTATTAGGGATGGGCATAATTAATCGATGATCGATCATTGATCGTTAAGAAATGTGTCGATCAATTTATATTGTTATCGATCAAAAGGACGTTGTGTTGCATACTGTGAGTCTTGAAGCGGTGCGGTGATCGCGGCTTTAGTTCCCCGTGTCTGATCGCTGTAATTCGGAGCGTGAATATCGGTTGAATATCTAATATCTTTCTAACTTTAAAAAACACTTTAGTATTTTTAAGACGATAGTCGCACATCCCTCGTAACTACGCCGTGAAGGTGAACCCTCCCGGACTCCGCTATTAACATGAACCGCTCCGCAGGAGGAGCCGCGCACGTCCACACGCACCGGACACCAAAATACCAACACGTGTTTTCCATTTGCTTGCTGTTAAATAAAGTTGTGTGCAGTTATACGGTTAAATACGATTATTGATTAATGACCGATCGCGTACTGCGGTCAAGACAGCCGTCTCTCGGTTTCGCGTGGTCAAGCCAGCCGCTCCAACATTTTAAATACTTCCATAACTGACATTTTAACAAAACGTTCAGCCTCATATATGTTTTCTGACTAAGGTATTGCTTTTAGATAGTTCATGCAATTGTTTCTAAATGTGTGGCTCATCTTTTTGTCGCGAGCCTTTTCCGAGCGCCGGCTGCATATTGTATGGGCACATGTCGGCCTTTTTCCCTTTTTTCAAAACAGTTATACAGTTTAATGCCCACTTTTACTGCCTTGTTTGATTATTGTTGGCCGATAAGTAGGCTACTTATTGTAATTGGAATACAGACTTAGTCTTGTTGAATCTCCAAACCTTTAAGAGCGCATTGTTCGGCTTTTACGAGTGCCGCATAGGCCTATAACCAGGGACGGGCTGCCATATAGGGAGGTTCGGCCGGACGATTTCAGGCCGATTATTTTGTATTTTTTTATTTTGTGTATTATTATTTTTGGGCCGGTCCAGATTATTGGGCCAATCCAGGACTGTCATAATACGGTCGTAGGTCCGCGGTGCGCTACAAACCCTACAAACTGAAGCCTGACGTTCACTGCTGTGAGTGATGTCACGCGCCCAAGCTGAGATGGTATATATTTCCACATCTTAACAGTCAAGTATAAATATAGTACAAGAATGTGCTGACAAAATGTATTTTGCGGTTCGCCTTTAGTGATAGCCTACATTTAGAAAAAAAAAAAAAAAAAAAAATATCCGAATCCCAAAATTGAAAACCGAATACCTACCCAACGAACGAATATCCGAATAGTCGAATATTCGGGTCCAGCCCTACCTGGCTCACCTCAACCTCGCCCTCAACTGAATTGTGAATAATGTAAAAGGCAGCCATAATAACCCATATAACCACAGAGGATCCTAATTAAGTGATTATCATCATTTGCGGCAAATCAGAAAGTCCCTCACTAAATCCACCCATAATAAATAAATCTCTCACTAAATCCACCCATCATTTGTCCCTCAGCATCGACAGCTCCACTGTCCACACATCCCCTAACATCTGGGGTCCGTTTCACAAAGCAGGTTCATCAACCTCTGAGTTTAATCCTAAACGCTGAGTTGATCTTCACTGAGATAGAAAACTCTGGGTTTTCGGTTCCACAACACCGGTTTTGAGTTAATTTGATCAACTCAGAGGAGTTCCACCTAGGGTTAAGCGCGTGCACCACAACTACAAAAAGCCCGCATCAATGGAGCCCCGATTCTACGAGTGCCCATGGCAACGGGGAAGAGGAGGGCTACGTTTTTCACCAACCTCGAATTGGAAATCCTAATGCGCTCATATGGCGAATTTCAACACGTTTTTAGAAAGAAGTGCAACACTGCTGCGTAAGTTTAAATGGAGTCCTTTGCGATCACAATAATATTACAGGGGAAAACTGCTTGAATGGTAACTATTTATTTATTTCATTTAGGTGCAATCCCGCGGGGGAGAAGCGCACTTGGCAGCAGCTTAAGATGACATTGTTCAAACAGATAAGACCTCGGCATGATCATTTTGATCATGTTTTACACTGTAAAGTAAATATTAAGTGGCTATTTGACTGTATACAGTTGCCTTGCTCAAGTGCTCTGCATCTCCGACATTGTACAAAAAACATTTGCAAAGAAACGCAGTGCAACACACAATATCTGCTGGGATGTGAGAGCATGACTACGGTTGGTAATGTTGCAAATGTAAGGACGGATTAGGTTGTGTATGTAAATGATGGACTGTGACGTGAAACGGTACCGCTGAAGAAGATAATTGTCTGGAAATGATAATTGTCTGGAAAGGCTACATCTATGGTCTGATAACCCTCTCCCGACGAATATTTAATTATCTGCGCAGTAATGCTGCACCATCATCCACGGGATCGTTGTCAAAAGCAGTGCTCGAAGTGGGCCGGTACTCACCGGTACGCAGTAGGCCTACCGGCACTTCTACATTTTACCCTTTAGCGTACCGGCACTTTTTCTTGCGTACCGGCACTTGTCACAGGCTACCGGTACTCTACTTTGCCCTAACCAGGGGCGGATCTACCGGAGTGGCGCCCCCCGTCGGTCGTAGGTCCGCGGTGGGTTACGATCGCGCCCCCCCCTCCCCCCCCCCCCCCCCGTCGGTCGTAGGTCCGGGGTGGGTTAATATCGCGCGCACCCCCCCCCCCCCCCCCCCCCCCGTCGCTTATATGTGAATAAGGGAGTACCGGCACTTATTTTTTTCCACTTCGAGCGCTGGTCAAAAGGACATGCCATGTTCGTGAAAAAAGTCGCCTCCTACTGTGCCTAATGGACTTCTGAAATAGCACTGACTCGCCTGCCCTGCTGACTGAATGAATGAGGAAATCAAATGGCGTGTGTGGCTGAAAGAGGGCGGAGACAGATTGAAACTCGATGTTCATTGAGTAAAACCTGGTCCCGACCAGGTTAGGTTCATAGAGTCTGTTACTACGGTAACTGACCGAGAGCTTAAGTTATCTCTCTCTGTGAAACAGGCTAGAGTTACCCCTCTTTCTCTGGTTTGAGTTACCTCCCTTTGTGAAACGGAAAACTCAGCGTTTCCCTCATTTCAGGGTTAATAAACCCAGGGTTTTCACTAAACCTGCTTTGTGACCCCTGTAACCTCGGTGCCATCTTTTTTTTTTTTTAAGTACTTTATTTATAGATTTTCAATTTACAAAACAAAGAATGACAAAGATACAATGTATTACAAACGCACCCCATCCCACCCACCAAGGCTCAAGAAAAGAAAAACAACCAAAGAACAAAACACAAAACAAAACAAACAAACAAAAACAAAACAAAAACAAAACAAACAAAAACAAAAACAAAAACAAAAGTAGAGGTAAGTACACAAAATATAGTTACAAACGTTTCCTGTATAACACTTTACAATGCTCAAAAAGGGAATATCCTGTAACGTTATACCACATACAGTATATTATCATACCATACATCAGTAGATCCAGTTGGCAGTACATCGATATGTAAAGAATTACATCATGTGAAGGATACACTTTTCAACAAATTCTATAAAGGGGGCCCAGGTTTTAATGTATCTGTCCCGTGAATTACTCCGATTATATCTCAACTTCTCTAATGGGATCACAGAGAGTACCTCTTTGACCCAGTGTCTAAACGAGGGGGGTGTTACAGACTTCCAGTGCAAAAGAATTTGTCTCCGGGCTAGTAGTGTAATAAATGCTACAGCATTTACCTGGGGGACAGCAAATTGTTCTTCTGATGGGAATACCCCGAAAATAGCAACTGTTGGATCGGGATTCACTGTTCTGTCACAAATGGAGGAGATTGCTTCAAAGACCCTGACCAAGTTATTAAGTGAATTGCAAGACCAAAACATATGACCTAATTTAGCTGGACTGTGGCCACACAGGATTGGTGCCAGGATATATTTTGGCCAGTTTCTTGGGTGAATAATGCAACCGATGCACAATTTTAAATTGAATAAGACTGTGTTTTAAGCATAAAGAGGTGGTATGTATGCGTTTTAAGCTACATTGCCATGTCTCGTCAGACAGTGCAACACCTAGGTCCTCTTCCCATGCCAGTCTGGCATTGTCCCACTGAGGGGGGCTAATGCCTAGTACTGTTTTGTAGATTTTAGACACCCTTCTTTTCAACGTAGGGTCCAGGTCCAGTATGATATCGGTTGCATTTTTAGGTGATAAGGAGGGAAATGGGAAGTGTTTCTTGGCAAAACTACGTACCTGTAAGTACCTGAAAAAGTGATTGTTGGGAAGGTTGTGATCTTTTTGTAGCATATTAAATGAAGCAAATGTGCCTTCAACAAAGAGGTCACCAAGAAATACTAAACCATTCTTATGCCACACTTGAAAGGCAGTGTCAATCTGAGATGGAGGAAACAAATGGTTGTTTGCTAGCGGGAGCAAAGTAATTGCCTGACTGAAATGAAAATGTTTCCTGAATTGGAACCATATTTTAAGAGTGTTTTTGACAACTGGGCTCAAACCCTGAAGATGTATGCAGGTAAGGGGCCACTCAGGATAGATATGGGTGAGAGTGGAGAATTGGAATTAAGTTCCATAGAAGCCCATGCTGGTCCTTCTTTGTTTTCGTGGGTAGAAATCCAGTAATTCAG
The DNA here is from genome assembly GCA_030340625.1 of Merluccius polli. Taxonomy (NCBI): domain Eukaryota; kingdom Metazoa; phylum Chordata; class Actinopteri; order Gadiformes; family Merlucciidae; genus Merluccius; species Merluccius polli. The sequence goes on from JAOPHQ010006552.1 coordinate 142,474, forward strand.
CTTGGAAATGTTAGCTGACCAGTAATAAAATAAAAAAATAGGCAGACCCAGTCCTCCTGCTTCCTTAGGCATCTCCAGGTAAGCTCTTTTAATGCGTGGGGTGGAGTTGTTCCAAATAAAGGAGGTAATATTACTATTCAACACTTTGAACCAGGACTTGGTTAACATGATGGGGATCATCTGAAATAAATATAAGAATCGAGGCAGAATTGTCATCTTTACTGTGTTTACTCGGCCTGCCAGTGTAACAGGGAGTGCAGACCATCTTTGGAAATCCTGTTTGGTGCGCTCCAGCAACAGTTTAAAATTACAGTCGTATAGGTCTTTGTATTGTCGTGTAACCCTTATGCCCAGATAAGTGAAGGACTGGTGCTCCAATTTAAAGGGGAGATTACTATAATTAATGGAAATTGCCAGTTGATTAATAGGAAAAAGTGAACTCTTTGAGAAGTTTAGTCTGTAGCCAGATAGTTTTCCAAATTGTTGTAATATGTCTATGAGCTTAGGGAACGATTCTGCTGGGTTGGATATGTAGAGCAAAAGGTCGTCTGCATATAGCGAAACTTTATGTATTACCTGGTTCCTAACAATACCTGGAATATCCTGTTGTATCCTCAGCGCTGCAGCAAGAGGTTCAATGGCTAAGTCAAATAGAAATGGTGAGAGGCAGCACCCCTGTCGAGTTCCTCTTCGCAGCATGAACGGCCTGGACCTGATCTGGTTGGTGTGTACTGAAGCTGTTGGTGAGGTATACAATATTTTAATCCATGAAGTGAAAGACGTACCGAACCCAAATCCATCCAATACCATGAACAGGTAATTCCACTCAACACGGTCGAAGGCCTTCTCCGCGTCAAGGGAGAGCAGAACCTCCGGCTGATGGGTTGAGTGAGAAGAGTAGAGAATATTGAACAGCCGTCGCATGTTATAGAATGACTGCCTCCCTGGTATAAAGCCTGTTTGATTGGGATCAATGATGTTAGGTATCACCGTCTCTAAGCGACGTGCCAGCACCTTAGTGAGGATTTTGTAATCACAGCATAAGAGGCTAATAGGGCGATAGGAACCACACTCCAAGGGATCTTTGTCTTTTTTCAATAGGACCGCTATAGTTGCCTGAGTCATGGTTAGAGGTAGTTTCCCTATCGAGATGATTTCCTTGAACAGAGAGTACAGAATAGGTACCAGCTTGTGTGAAAATAACTTGTAGAACTCTATAGGAAACCCGTCCGGTCCGGGTGCTTTCCCACTCTGCATAGAACTTATTGCATGTGATATTTCTACATTAGTTATAGGGGCATCGAGGTAGGCTTGGTCTTCTGTACTAATTTTTGGTAATTCTAGGCCATCTAGAAAGGCTTGGGTCTCGGCTGCATTCATGGAGGATTGCGATGTGTAGAGTTCTTCATAGTATGCCTTAAATTGGTCATTTATGGATCTGGGGATGTGTAGAGGACGAGTCTGGTGAAACACGGATTTCAGGAATTGCAGGAAAAGTTGGTGACATAATAATTTTCCTGCCTTTTCGCCGTGTTCATAATACAATTGCTTTGTTTTAAGTAGCAACCGTTCTGTCTGTTTTATGGAGAGGTTGTCATATTCTGTTTTCAACAATAGCCGTTCTTTATAAAGATCAGGTGTGAAATCATGAGATAATTCGTCGTCAATGTCTGATATCTGCTGGGTTAGTACTGTAAGACGCTTGGTTCGTTCTCTTTTTCTATGAGCTGCATATGAAATAATCTGTCCTCTGAGGTAGGCCTTGAGTGACTCCCATATAGTAGCATATGACATTCCAGGGGTGCTGTTGATCTCTAGGTAAAGGTCAATTTCGTCAGACATTAGTTTTTGAAATGACTTATTTGCTAATAAAAGTGGGTCGAGTTTCCATGAGCGCTGAGGTATGGGATTGTTTGGAAATGACATTTCTAATTGGACAGGACTGTGGTCGGAGATCACTATTGCGTGATACTGGCAGTTAGTTACCAGAGAAATGGTCCTGTGATCAATCAAATAAAAATCAATTCGTGAATATGAAAGATGAACTGGCGAGAAAAATGAAAACTGTCTAGCAGTGGGATTCAATTCAATTCAATTCAATTCAATTTTATTTGTATAGCGCCAATTCATAACAGAAGTTATCTCAGGGCACTTTTCAAATGGAGCAGGTCTAGACCAAACTCCTAATAACATTTACAGAGACCCAACAGTACCACCATGAGCAAGCACTTGGCACGGGGGCAAGGAAAAACTGCCTGTTAAAAGGCAGAAACCTTGGACAGACCCTTCGGCTCTAGGTGGGTGGTCATCTGCCTTGACCAGTTGGGGTGAGAGAGAGAGAGAGAGAGAGAGAGAGAGAGCAACTACATCAATGCACTAGCACCAATGATGGGGGACAGCGAGCAGCAACAACAGTAACTGTATATAACTGGTAACTGATATTAGCAATGGCAGTCAAGCAGGACCATGGAGGCTCCGCCAGGATCCATGAGAACCTGCGAGACGAGAAAACACAAGAACTCCGGGGAAGAAGTGTTAGTAACATGCATTAATGGGACATGAATGTGTGCACACACAGAGAGAGAGAGAGAGAGAGAGAGAGAGAGAGAGAGAGACTCAGTGCACCAAGGGAAATCCCCCGATAGTCTAGGCCTATAGCAGCATAACTAAGGGATGGTTCAGGACTCACCTGATCCAGCCCTAACTATAAGCTTTATCAAAGAGGAACGTCTTAAGCCTACTCTTAAATGTGGAGAGGGTGTCTGCCTCCCGAACCACAACTGGAAGCTGGTTCCACTGAAGAGGAGCTTGGTAACTGAAGGCTCTGGCTCCGATTCTACTTTTAGAAACTATTGGAACCACCAGTAGCCCTGCATTCAGAGAACGCAGTGTTCTAGTGGGGTAGTAGGGTACTATGAGCTCTTTGAGATATGAAGGGGCCTGCCCATGAAGAGCTTTATAGGTGAGGAGGAGGATTTTAAATTCTATTCTAAATTTTACAGGGAGCCAATGCAGAGAAGCTAGTACAGGAGAGATGTGATCTCTTTTCCTAGTTCCTGTCAGTACTCGCGCTGCAGCGTTTTGAATTAATTGAAGCATCTTAATGGATTTATTTGGACAACCTGATAATAAGGAGTTGCAGTAATCCAGCCTTGAGGTAACAAATGCATGGATTAGTTTTTCTGCGTCTGTCTTTGATAGGATGCGTCTGATTTTTGTAATATTACGTAAATGAAAAAAGGCAGTCCTAGAGGTCTGCTTTATGTGGGAATTAAATGACAGATCCTGATCAAAGATAACTCCAAGATTCCTGACAGTGGTGCTAGAGGCCAATGTAATGCCATCTAGAGTAGCTATATCTGTAGACATTAAGTCTCTAAGGTTTTTGGGGCCAAGTACAAGAATTTCGGTTTTCTCTGAGTTTAACATCAGAAAATTGCAGCTCATCCAGGATTTTATGTCTTTAAGACATGTTTGTAATTTAGATAATTGATTAATTTCATCGGGTTTGATCGATAGATATAACTGCGTATCATCTGCATAACAATGAAAGTTAATGGAGTGCTTTCTAATAATATCGCCTAAAGGGAGCATATATAAAGTAAATAGTATTGGTCCAAGTACAGAACCTTGTGGAACTCCATGACTAACTGTAGTATTTATTGAAGATTCATCATTCACGTGTACAAACTGTGAACGATCTGATAGATATGACATAAACCAGCTTAGTGCGGTTCCTTTGATGCCAATTTCATGCTCGAGTCTCTGTAAAAGAATACTATGATCAATGGTGTCAAAGGCAGCACTAAGATCTAATAATACAAGTACAGAGACAAGTCCATTGTCAGAAGCAATCAAAAGGTCATTATTAACTTTAACCAGAGCTGTCTCTGTGCTATGATGAACTCTAAATCCTGACTGGAAATCCTCGAATAAACTATTGTTGTGTAGAAAGTCACACAATTGTTTGGCGACTACTTTCTCCAGAATTTTAGACAGAAAGGGGAGATTAGAAATCGGTCTATAGTTGGCTAAAACCCCAGGGTCAAGAGTGGGCTTTTTAAGAAGGGGTTTAATTACAGCTACTTTAAAGGACTGTGGTACATATCCTGATAATAAAGAAAGATTAATCATTTCCAGTAAAGAAGTGCCAATTAAGGGTACAATTTCTTTAAGCAGCCTAGTTGGGATGGGGTCTAACAGACAGGTTGATGACTTCGATGAAGAAATTATAGAAGTTAACTGATGAAGACTGACAGCAGAGAAACACTCCAAATACACATCTAAGTTTGCACCAGTCAAAGTGTCTGATGTTGGAGAGCCTGCGATACCTATTGAGGGCATTTGGTGACTAATTTTCTCTCTAATAGTAATAATTTTATTATAAAAGAAGTTCATGAAGTCATTGCTACTTAAGTTGATAGGGATACATGGCTCAATAGAGCTGTGACTCTCTGTCAGCCTGGCTACAGTGCTGAAGAGGAACCTGGGGTTGTTTTTATTTTCTTCTATTAGTGCCGAGTAAAAGGCTCCTCTGGCATTACGGAGGGCCTTTCTATAATTTTTAAGATTATTTTGCCATATTAAGCGATTTTCTAATAAATTGGAAGCGCGCCATTTCCTTTCTGATTTCCTTGTTTCTTGTTTTAATTGACGAGTTTGTTGGTTGTACCACGGTGCTAGTTTCCTGTGTTTTATTATTTTCTGTTTTCTAGGAGCGATAGAATCTAATGTTGATTGTAGAGAGCCTGCAGCACTATTAACAAGATTATCAATTTGGGAGTGACTAAAGTTAATATAGGACTCCGTTATATTCAGATATGGCATTGAATTAAACACTGATGCAATCTCCTCCTTAAATTTAGCTACAGCACTGTCAGATAGACATCTGCTGTAGGAAGTTTTGCTTAATGGCTTATAGTCAAATAATAGAAATTCAAAAGTTATTAAATAATGATCAGATAGGAGAGGATTATGTGGAAAAACTATTAAATGTTCAATATCCATGCCATATGATAGAACAAGGTCAAGAGTGTGATTAAAACAATGGGTTGGTTTATTTACACTCTGACAGAAGCCGATTGAGTCTATTAATGAGGTAAATGCGTTACTAAGGCTGTCATTTGTAACATCCACATGGACATTAAAATCACCTACAATAATTACTTTATCTGATTTAAGAACTAAACTTGATAGAAACTCTGAGAATTCAGATATAAAATCAGAGTACGGTCCAGGAGCGCGGTACACTATAACAAATAGGACTGGCTCCAGTGTTTTCCAGTTTGGGTGAGAAAGACTAAAAATAATGCTTTCAAATGAATTATAATTTAGTTTTGGTTTAGGGTCCATTAAAACCCCCGAGTCATATATAGCTGCTACTCCACCTCCTCGGCCTGCGCCTCGGGGAATGTGAGTATTAATATGACTGGGGGGGGTGGATTCATTTAGGCTAACATAATCCTCATGGATTGGAGTGTCTCCACGGGTCAAATAATTTGTAGGACTCCATAATCGACAAAATTAGTGCACTCGATTTGGACACAGATTTGCTTTGTCTGTGGCTAGACTTGTCTAGTGTTGGCTGTAGCGTACAGTTGAAATCTCCCCCTAATATTAGCAAATGTGAGTTAAGATCAGGGAGTTTTCCTATGAGGCAAGAGAAAAACTGAGGGTCGTCCCAATTGGGGCCATAAAGGTTAACCAGTGCGACTAAATTGCCATATAACTTCCCTGACACAATGACAAACCGGCCATTATTATCTGGTGTTACATTGCCTGGCACGAACGGAACACCTTTCCTTATTAATATTGCTGCCCCCCTAGACCTCTTAGAGTGGAATATCTGATCGATCCAGCCTTTCTTTAGCTTTGTGTGCTCGCTAGCCCGAAGGTGGGTCTCTTGAAGAAACATAATATCTGAACCCAGTGATTTTAGGTGTGTGAAAACCCTGCTACGTTTAATAGGATGTTGTATCCCTTTAATATTCCAACTCATGAATCTGACTGAACCTAAGGCTGTGGTATTAGCCATTGTCTTGATGTATTGTTTCCAGATATTGTTCGCTAGCCAATTGGGTAATAACAGATGGGATACAGGACCCTACCATAACAGAAAAATTTGAGTGGAGTGTACAAATAAGTTTGATTTGCTTCCCAAAACACAAAGCACACAAACAAAAACAAAATGACCTTGGTTCCCCTTGCTGACCTGATCTGAACTCCCAGGTCGCACTAACCTTATCTACCATAAGGCTAAACCCTAACATGGATATAGTTGGGTAACTCCTAACTATACACTAGGACCCACAGAACATGGCTCATGAAACAATTATGGCACAAAAATGACAGCATTTGAAAAAAGAATTACTAACTAAAGACCGACTCAATGGATGCTTAGAGATCAAACGTTGCTATGATATCGCAGACAAATCGTGAAAATAAATAAATATAACGTTAGGGTGAACTATAACAGTCACTGTAGCAATAAAGCTAACAAAAAGAGAGCTCAGGATATTTTTCTAACGATGGATAGATGTAAACGTCATCTCGGAGAAGAGCTATGAGCTGGTTGAGGATATTACTCACTCAGATATGCAGTATAACAACACTCCATAAGGGGAGATCAGCAGTTACTAATTAGATGTGGTCTCACGTGCAGGAACGTTTTTGGTGATGTAAGTCTGGGCTTCCTCTGGCGTCGTGAAGATCCGCTCCTGGTTATTATGTGTGATGCGCAGCCGGGCCGGATAGAGCAGCGGTTCCCAAACTTTTTTTCCTGCGCACCCCCTTCTACATCCCAACCGGGTTGGCGCACCCCCAATCCCCACCGCAAAAAAAAATAAAAAATGCACAAGCTTCCACTTTTAAGAGGATGAGTGACAGACACGGCTCAGTGACAGAAAGTAGGCCTACGGTTATTTTCAGCCGCGTAAAAGAAAAATTGCAGCAATAGGCCTATTAAATGACCGTGGACCTCAGGGACGGACTGGCCATCGGGCCGGTCCAGGTCTTTTCTGGGCCGGTCCAGCCCCCCCCCCCCCCCGTTAACAATCGCGCAGTACCCCCCCTCCCACCCCGTCAACAATCGCGCAGCAGCATTATAACACAATGGTTATGGAAAATACAACGACAGTACATTGAATTAAATTGCAATGAAGTTACAAACGATCCGCAACATTAAGAGAATAGGCTCCGAAACAGATAAACAGGGGTCGGGATCCCACCTCGGCCGGCGCGCGCCGGCCCTCACTTTCATTGCGCCGCGGGGTTTCGTAGGACCCTCTGACTCGCGCGTGCGTTAGACTCCTTGGTCCGTGTTTCAAGACGGGTCGGGTGGGTAGCCGACATCGCCGCCGACCCCTTGCGCCAGTTGTACGTGAGCCGGATCCCCGCCCTGAACGACGCGACGCGGTTGGGACGCACTGAGGACAGTCCGTCCCGGTCGACAGTCACGCCGGGGGCGAGGGGGCCCCGTCCCCAACCCCCGTGAGGGGGGAGGAAGGCGCAGCGAGATACTGCGTCCGCGGCCCCGGGAAGCCCCCGAACCCTTCCAAGCCGACCCAGAGCCCGTCGCGGCGCAGCGCCGCGGAGGAAAATAAGAACGTTGCTATCAAAAACTAAGAAATTATAGTTTTTTTATTTAAAATAAAAGGGATTACAAAGGAAATGTTTACTGTTCATGTCTTTTTATTGTATGGAAAAATCCCACTTAAAAAACAGCACTGTAATTGTGTAATATTACACCAGACCGCCATTACATTTTTCCTCTCGCGCACCCCCTGGTCGTAGCTTGCGCACCCCTGGGGGTGCGCGCACCACACTTTGGGAATGCCTGGGATAGAGGATCCCAAAGCGGACCCCCTCCAGTCCCCGGAGTTGTTGTCTCACCCCGTTGTATCCTGCTCGGGCTCTGGCAATACGCGCCGTGTAGTCTGGGTAGACTGAAATGGTCATCCCGTCCACGGACGTAATTTACGGGGGGGACACGGGGGACATGTCCCCCGCACTTTTTCAAAAGGCCGTTTTAGTCCCCCGCACTTTTTACCGTCCAAAAACAATGTTACGCTATAGTGAACAGAGACGGGTCAAGCACTAGGACCAAGCGGAAAACTGCCGCTCAAGCTGATTGTTCGCTAGCAGAGCCCTGGAAGACGTGTCTTAAAGAGACAGGCGTCATTTTAATAGGCTCATACAATATTAATATCTGAACTTGCACCTATTATTTCAAGAATCATGAAAGGCTTTCAGCAAATATTAAGGTGCTATTAATTACATATTAATAAGACAAATCTACCACATAATAAGTTAAACTACACAAAATGAGACAGGCCTATAGACAATTCTAGTATTGGCTGTATCAGATTGTGATGCCAGCTGAACTAACACACCTAATGAAACATAAAAATCAAATGTTTTACCCATTCAAAATATTAAATGACTTACTAATTAATTATCAGAATTAATCAGAATATGTGCTTCAACTAGCTCTCTCTATTTTGACCATACATGTGTTTGTATCCCTGTTAATATAGCCTACACATAACACAACACTTGTACTTGTACTTTCAGTACTTGAGTAGTACATTTTAAAATACTTCTACTTGCAATACTTAAATACAAAACATTTTGAATACTTTAGTACTTCCACTTAAGTATGGTTTTTAAAGAACACTTCTACTTCTACTCAAGTCACTTTTTTGATATAGTACTTGTACTTCTACTCAAGTCTTGGTCTCCAGTACTTTATACATCTCTGTGTGTATTACACCAGAACATAATAGTAGTCAGTAATTGCAGACCATGCTCCAAGGAAAATCAATGAAAGAGGGAGATCATTTTGAATCTGAAAACATGGTAAAATGCACCAGAATGTGGGAAATTGCAACTACTTCTTTCACATTTTTCTGGGGGAGGACCCCCAGACCCCCCGTTTAAATATGTCCACCCCACTCTCAAAACGCTGATTACGCCCTTGATCCCGTCCAGTTCGATCTGTTGTTTTTCCCTGGCGAGGCGAAGTATGTTGGCACAGTCCTGGAAGTAGTGCATGCGGGCCACCATTACGCGCGGTCGGTCGCCTTGCCTGGGCGCCGGCAGCAGCGCGCGATGAGATCTATCCAACACTGGCGCCTCCGTTACGCCTCTTCCCACTGGATGCGTTCGTCAACGCATCCCATTGACTTTGAATGGGGCTGAGCCGCAATGCATTGTGGCTCCGTCAGTCAAGTCGGCTCCGTTCGTTGCGTTGAAAAGTTGAGAAAATTTTATCTTTTCTGGCCACGACGGATCCGTCAGCCAATCAGATCACATTATGCAAATATATGTCCTGTGACGCTACTTGGACTCTGCCCAATGAAATCACCTTGGTGGTACAACCCGGGAAAGCACATCTGTTATGTCAGACGGCCGGCAGCGGGAACATTTAAACCTTATTAAAAATGGAGGACAAGTTGATAGTGGCGGTGGAAAAGCACTCTTCTTGCTACGACGGGATCCATCTTGCAATAGAAAAGAGCAATAACAAATTGCAGGAAGAGCGCGGCTTTGTTGTTGTAAGCGGGAAGCGATTTGATTGGCTGCTGGCTGCGTCTGGCTCCGTCGGCAAATTCCACGCCCCCCTCCGTCAGACACGCCTTCCGTCTTCCGTTGACGGTTGAATGCAGTGGGTAACAGGCGTTAGGCTGAACGCCCTCTGAAGTAGGGCTGACACGGCGCCTGTGGAGCTGTCGTGGCTCTCCGGTACTCCCACGATCCTGATATTATTTCTCCTTGACCGCGACTCTAAGTCCTCACACTTATCCTGTAGTGAATGCGACTGAGCCTTGAGGCGCGCCACTTCACGTTGCAGTGTAACGATATCATCCGTACATGAAGACAGACACTTCTCCATCTCGCCAGTGGTACATTTTAGCGTGGTTAGCTCTGTAGTAACCGAGTTTTGATAAGATTGCAGTTCAGACCTTACAACCTTAATGTCGGCTCTGAATCCCTCCATTTCCTTTTCCAGCACGCTTCTAATCTCCGACTTGATGATATGTCCGATATCTTCACGGAGCGACGTAAGCAACTCTTGCCTGAAAGCTTGAGTGGATAGCGCCATGGTCTCGTCAGCTGGGTTTGGTTTATCACGTTGATCCGGGGATGACCCGGGACCACTGGGCCTCGTGGATGATGAAGTTGTGTTGCGGGTTTTTGTAGACTTGCCAGCCATTATTTTCCTGTATGCTGATATGCAATAGTATGATAAAACGTAAAAAGTAAAATAAAGAAGTGTGTTTTGTCGAAAGGTGCCTTTTTTACAAACTTTAAAATAAAAGTTCTGCGGAGCCTAGTTGGATGCGTCTACTCCATGACTTGCTCGCTAGCCCTCTAACAACACTATGCACCCACCCGAGCCCTCAGATCTGCTGATGCAAACCTCTTGGCACCCCCCACCATGACCAAACAGTGAACCTGGGGCGCCAGGGCCTTCTCCATCGCCTTCTCCATCCCTCAAAACCTATCTATTCAAACTGGTTTTTAATGTTTAAACTCTTCTACAAGTTTTCCTATTTTTGTCTTTGTCTTTCTGTCATGATTTTACATCTTCTATTCCGAAGGTCATCCATGCTGCTATTTTACAATGTTTTCATTATGTGATTTTATTCTTGCTGTAAATAAATGTATTATTATTATTATTATTATTATTATTATTATTATTATTATTATTATTATTATTATTATTATTGTCTCATTAAGGTTATCTGACAAGATTGAAGCAAATGCTTCAACACAGTTGCTACAATATCTATAATGCTACCATAGTATCTATTATCTATTACTGTATATGCAGGGGAGAGAGCACTTCAATGGTAAATAACCCCAGGCCTCTAACTTATTCTCATAATATCTACAGAATATAGAAATCAAATTATGTCTTTCCAGTCCACACCTAAGTTGGGGGAACAACAGGGTGGGGGGAACAACAACAACGGACACAGTACACAATAGTGTACTTTCCTTTCCTTCAGTTTTTATGTTTTTCTGTTGTTGTTTTTCCTCCTCTATATCTTCCATAGGTCTCCAGTTGAACCTTATTAGTCTCACAAGTTGATTGTGTTGTTGCTGTTATTTTAACATCCATCTGCTGTCATGATCTCCATTTAGTCAGCAGGGTCCAGGTCTGCTTTGATCAGCATTGTTTGTACACATTAATCCACAGTGGCTGTATTCTATTGATTAGGCATTTTCACAAGTGCTTAGGTTTATTGATTTATGTCATTGTTTTTAAGATGGGAGAAAGAAAGACGTGGCTCTGTGGGTGTGTGGTGTGTCAACAAAAGAGCATTGTTTTTTTTATAACTTCAAATTTGGCAACTTGAGGGATACTTATGCTCTAATGCGTGATAACAATCTCAAATGCTTTAGTCTTGCAGCCAATGTGTGAGAGTTGACAGACCAACTACTGTTATGCTGCCAGTTTTCTTTCATCATTTACTGTAAAGACATCTTGAATTTAGTTTGCTGTGGTAACTGTGAGCGTAGCTGTGTGGGGACTGCAGGCAGCCACATGCAATCCTTTGCTCGCTGACAAAGCAGCTGTGTTAACATTATTTTGATAACTATGATACAACAGGTACACAATGGGTGGCAGACCTGTGAACAACTTCAGTCCACACAAACTGTGTGTGTGTGTGTGTGTGTGTGTGTGTGTGTGTGTGTGCGTGCGTGCGTGTATGCGTGCGTGTGTATGTGTGTATCATTAAGTTTGCTGACCAAATTGAAATGACCATAACAATCGTAATAATCGAGTTCCAATAACTAAACTTCAATTGTCACTGTTATGGAGGAGATTTTAATTGCTCTTTATTACTAATTCATGATAGAAGTTCATTGATTAAAAAAAGAAAACTTTCTCCCACTTAGCCATTATTATAGATCCATGAGACAGACAGAGTAAAATTGTGGCAAATAAAGCGTTTTAATATTTAGCAGGAAAGATCTCTGCTCCCATTCAAATGAGGTGCATTGCTACCATCTGGGCCATGCATATTCCACAGTTTACTTCTCGTTCCTAGCCAAAAATCAAGCAGAATGATTTCCCAAAAGCTCTGGCTTTACCTCAGATTAGAACAAATGGGGATTGTGTTGTCTTTGTTCTGATGCCATCTGCATGTGCAGGCACAAGAAGCACAGCCAATTAACATGTGGGATTTATATTAATAAGTAAATACACAGTGGAGGCCCGAAACAATGCTTTGTATTTGAAGATTTTCATTCAATTTGCTTCTTTTCAGAAGTGAATTGCTTTTTGCATGAAATTGGAATTGGTTATTAGGTTGTGAGCTCTTTACAGAGATATAAGGCCCTGATATACCTACAACGAAATCGGAATTGGCGTGTTTGTAGTCTCACAAAACAGGGCACTTCACTTTCTTTCGTTTCACTTTGGCTTCATATTGCTTCATACATTCTGTGAGCATGTAACTGGCAAACACAAACTAGCAGTAATAAATTGTCAGAAAGTGTAAAGGTTTAAAATCAACACGGTGTAGACTGGCCACTGTAGAAATACACTTCCCCTTAAAGCTTCAGCCACTCAGGTGAATTAGTTTCTCTTCAGTAGAAACAGGAATCGATGTGTAAATCCGCTACTTGCAACTTTTGTTTCTGGCCCAGGCTCTCCCCAGAAGTTCTGCTATAACATAATAGGACTGCTGGATCCAAGATTAGCGTGTTTGCACAGACAAAATGGCAGGTTTGCGACCAAGTCGAAGCACCACATTGGGCTTTGATCTACACAGTGTGTGCAGGGTGCTCAGCTACTACTGCTACTACTACTATCTGCTCAGAGAACAGACTGGATTATTGCAGAGTAGAACTGGAACAGCAGTTCCTGAGGCAGGTTCACTTCCGGAAGAGTACAGAAGTACATCCTCTGCTGGGCCTTTTTGATGATTGTGTCTGTGTTGGATGCCCACTAGGTCCTGGGAGATTGTGGATCCCAGAAACCTGAATGTTTCCACCACTGGCGTAACTATCGACGGTGCAACCGGTGCATTGCACCGGGGCCCAGACGTCGGGGGGGGGCCCATGAAGACGCCGGGGGGGGCCTCCCCCGTCAACAATCGCGCAGCACCCCGCCCCCCCCCCCCCCCCCCCCCCGTCGACAATCGCGCAGCCCCCCCCCCCCCCCGTCAACAACCGCGGGGGCCCTAAAATATTATTTGCACCGGGGCCTATCATCACGTTGTTACGCCAGTGGTTTCCACAGCAGACACAGGGCTGTTGAGTATGGTGAGGAGGGCAGTGTTGGGTGGCTCCTTCTGAAGTCCACTGCAGCTCCAGGTTGTTTGGAGTGGACAGAACAGCAGAGGGGAGACCACACATCCCTGGGGGGCGCCAGTGCTGATTGTCTGGGTGCTAGATGTGATTTTCCCCAGCCTCACCTGCTGCCTCCTGTCTGTCAGGAAGTTTGTGATTCACTGAGAGGTGGGGACTGGTACAGTGAGCTGGGTGAGTTTTGAGTGAAGGACTTTTGGGACGAGCTGAAGTCCACAAACAGGACCTTTGCGTATGTCACTGGGGAATCGAGGTGTTGCAGGATGTAGTGCAGTCCTATGTTGACTGCATCATCCACTGACCTGCAAACTGCAGTGGGTCCAGCAGGGGGCCTGTGATGTCCTTAAGGTGGGCCAACACTAGTCTCTTGAAGGAATTCATGACCACAGACGTCAGGACGACGGGCCTGTAGTCATTTAATCCTGAGATAGGAGGGTAAAATATATCAATTGATCCAAAAAATGTTGCCATAAGAAATGATTGAGGTAATAAAGTTTAACCAAGTCACTCTTGTTGATAAATTATTGCACTTTCCTGCGGCAAATGTGCCTTTGTAGTCAATGTATAATGTACAAATGTGTAAAAATCTTTCTAAATAATCTGTATACATGCATACGGAAAAAAAAACAATTCCGCCATGGATATGGTATATCAGACACAGTAGAAGATAACACTGTGCAGCACTGCACCTTCTAGCCACCAGCTGAGCAATGCTGCTATGTAGTATGACCATCTGAATGGGATCATTGGCTGAAATAATCTCTTTAGTGTCAGAGAGCAGAATTCCCGCTGCCTGCATCCCCCTGCCATGCAAATGAGGCTAACCAGAATATGAGTCTTGTCCACCCTCTCTACATCATAAACACTACCCCCCCCCCCCCCCCACATCCCACCAATCACCCTGCCAAGCACCCTAAGAGGTGGAAATCAAATTTCACATTTGTCAGGTGGCCCAATTAGAGAGGTGCATGGCTACCAGCCAAATCAGTAATGTTACAATTTTGGTTCTTCCTCCAGGCGACTGGGAGCCAACAGACTACATTTGAGGCAGTTTGGGGGTAAATCATGTACTGCATTACAAACCTTTTGAATGGATATATTTACATGAGGTGGCCTCACAAGTTGGTGACTTAGGTGGCCTCACAAGTTGGTGACTTGTGAGGCCATTACACAAATTATACTATATAATAGGTTGAATCATCATTTTCAACAAAAATATACAATGGCTTTTTTGCAAATGCTCATCTTTACCAAAACAATCGGTTAATGTACTGATTAAAACATCAACATAGTGAAACTTACATTTTCCCGAAGACACACATTTTGAAGGAGAGTGGGTCTTCGTAAAAAATGGTTACAGCGTTTGACCTTTAATCATGGTTTCATGCATGACAAAACATGGTTTTGTGGAGCAGGTCCAATTCTTTTACCTTAGTGGTTGTTATTATTAGCCATAGAGAGTAGCGAAATATGATTGAATTCTGGGTTTAATGGAAAAAATATTTGTTTTCTTAATGTATCCATTTCCTTTCTTCTCATTTCCACAGTTGTTTTTCTTGTGTGATGCATGTCGTGGTTCCCTGTATGTTAGGGCTCCCTAGGCCTTTTCTTTTGGGTTTAGGATTACAGTCGAGGGGAGAACAGTGGTGCTTAGCAGGGAAAGGAAGGACGATTCACATCCCAAGGCTGGAAGTTCGATGGTTCATCAATCACAAAAAGGAGCAAAACATTAATCACAATGCACCCCCCTTCTCTCTCTCTCTTTCATACAGACACATACTCACATTGTTGTTGTGGTTTATAAAGACCTTTTTTTAAACCAGCAAAAGCCATTGCCATTGTTTCCTATTTTCGAGAAAAATGAACACAAATCAATCAATCAAACAATACCATTCGGAAAATATGTTTTTTTGACTTAAAGGGGACTTAGGAGATGTAGGGGATTCAATTGGACCTCCCCAATTTAGTGTGACATCACCTCACATCACTTCAGGACACTAGACAATCTGCGAACAGAAGCATTTGCAAGTGCATCAGGTTCTGTCTCTTTCTACTTATTCTGCACACATTTATGATTTGTGGCTAATGCATTCACACTGCTACACCTATAGTTACATCAAATAGGCAGAGCCATTCAGCCAGTTTAGCTATACTTAATGCCCCACCAGCTCTCTCTATGAGTACTCTCCATATCTCTTCTATCTTCTTTGCAGGCATGTGTTTTATCAGAGAGGCCTCAATTAATTGGGCCAAAGAGATAATACACTATAACTCAACATCAGTAACCGGTGCTCCAGACAAACAAAGAAAATGGTGATTTAATCATCTAAGGCTTTAATGATGCAGCCAGTGTTTAGATCTCCCAATGGCCCAGTCCTCCATAGAGGAGAGTCAGTCACCTTGTCAGTTTCCTCAGATTGGACATGGCCATGACAGTGATCTTGGCTCTCCAAACACTGTTTAGAAAATGGAGACTGACTTGCACAGAAGAGAATAATTTAAAAAAACACAAAAAAACCAAAACCTTAAGCACTTGTTGTATGTTCGTATGTCCTGGCACTTACATAAGTATCTTAGCACTTCTTACCCTATCTATCTCTGCTGTATAATAGCAATGGGTTAACTTACCAATTGGGTGTGCTTGAAACTAGTGAAATCCTTACTGTACCAACAGCGATGTATTGTTGCACTTTCTTCTGACAAATGTACTTATTGTAAGTTGCTTTGGACAAAATGTCTGCTAAATGCCCTAAATCAATTTCAGCCAAAGCAGAGGGCCACTTTTACAGCAAACATTTAAAAATGTTGACACTGTTGAGATCTCCCACTGTTCTTTGCTCGCCACACTTAGCACACAGCAGTGTTTGTGGCAAAACCAAAAAAAAACTTGTGCATGGGTTGGTCGTGATTTGTGGTGACTTTGATTTGTCCTGACTACCGCCTGGCAAACACCACAACAGGGGAACCAAATCATGTGGTACTGCCCCTTTTGAAATAGGCAATACAGACTCTGAGCCCCAGCTGTGTTCCACCACAAATGAGAGAGGCAGGCGGGGAACAACGTGCAGTGTGCCCCTCTCTTAGCAGATCAGATGAAAAAAAAACATACTGTATTGATGATTGGTGATTATAGTGTTTTACATTGTCTCTCTCTCTCTGTATGTCTGTCAACACAGGACAGTCTGTAGAGAGCACCATGGCTACCTACCTCGCACTGCTGGTTTCTCTGGAAGCTAAGGGGCTGGTCTGGTCCATCCTTGGATGGGAGATGAGTTGGTGCTGGTAGAGGTGTTGGAAGGCCAGTAGGGGATGCTCATCCCTCTGGCCTATGTAAGATCCACAATGCCCCGGGACGGAGATGGGGACTCTGTCCTGTCTAGAGCACCGTCTTTCGGATGAGACGTTAAAACCGAGGTCCTGACTCCCTGTGGTCACTAAAGATCCCGTGGCACTCATCACAAGAGTAGGGGTGCTAACCCCGGTGTCCCGGCCAAATTCCCAACCTGGCTCTTGTACCATCATGGCCACCTAATCATCCCCTGGTCTCTAATTGGATAGTTTCATTCCTCACCTCTCCACTGAGCCAGTGTGTGGTAAGCGTTCTGGCGCATACTGGCTGCCATGCATCACCCAAGTGGGTGCTACACACTGGTAGCGGATGAGGTGTCATATCCCCCCCCCACACACACACACTATGTCAAGCGCTTTGGGTATCTTGAAAAGCGCTATATAAATGCAATGTATTATTATTATTAGAACACACTGTGATTCCTTGGTTCTTGAATGATTCACATGATGTCTGCTGTATTAATGTTGATTCCCACAACACTTGGAACTTTGCTCTGGGATTTTATAATTCATAGCATAAGTTGGCATGGCATTAGAAGCAGTGACTTTTAATGGTGCAACTCAAGTCATAATTCATGGCTTTTTAATGTCTACATTAAAGTTTATTAATGGACATTGACAAAAAGGACAGCAGAAAGGGATGCTTTATCACCCTTCATTCTTTCATGAACCAATAAAACTAATTTCTTACTCTAATACCAAATGAGTTCCCCTGCAAGTTGGCTCAGGAAGTTGAAAGTAGTCCAGCCACAATAGAATCAAATATTGTGAATATGAATATGAGTTATAATCAACAGTGATGGTTGGCCAGTTATTGGCATAACAAAGTAAGTAATGTTGTGGATGGTGTCCAAAACAAAATCTTTTTTTTCTTTTCTTGACCTTTCTTGTTTTCTGTGACCTTTCAAACAGAACACACAGGAAATCGGTGCGCAAGATCGTCAGATCTTGAGATCTTAGTCCTTATGGTGGTTGTGGTGCTTGGGTAAGAAGTCACATTGCAACACACACACGCTCTCTCACACACTCTCTCTCTCTCTCTCTTTCTCACACACACACACACACACACACACACACACACACACACACACACACACACACACACACACACACACACACACACAACACACACACACATACACACACACACAACACACACACACATACACACACAGCCCCTTTATATAATATCATTATTAGAATATATAAATGATGTTCTAAATACTATAATTATTACTCAAGCAGAAGAGCCTTTTTCTTGGCTTACCACACATTCAGCTACTGTTTCCAAGTCCTTCTGTCTCTGATTTACAGCATAGTAGAGGCCGTTGGAGGTGGCTTGGCAGCTGTTGCATAACAAAGTGAGAAAGGTTGTGGATGGCTGCTTTCCAAATAGACAACAAACTGTTTTTTATTTATGACCTTACCTTGTTGTTGCCATCTTCCAAACAAAGCAAAGACCAGTATGGTGCTGTAATTATGTCTCTGTGTAAGCTCTTCCATTACCATTGGCTGTCTGCTTCTATATTGACTCGTCATGATGATGTTGTAGGTCCAAGATATACTGGTGAAAGGACAATGATGTATTTTAGTTAGTTGGACAATACTATCCCATGCATCGTGTTGCTTGGAACAAAGTGACTCATGACACAAATTAAACATTTCTTCTTGGGTGCATCGTGGAACATGAACTCTGTCTCCAACAGTAGCTGCACTTTATGTTGCTGTGCACTCTGGTGTAGTTTTATGTGTGTGTGTGTGTGTGTGTGTGTGTGTGTGTGTGTGTGTAGTTCTGCTCTAAAAGTTGTTTAAAACTGTCAACACTGTCAAAATAGTCACACACACAAACCTACACACACGCACGCACGCGCACACACACACACACACACACACACACACACACACACACACTACATTCGTCATGTGTATGAAGTAAGAACTTGTTTCTGATTTCCTGATCCGCATGGTACATAGCGAGATACCGAGTAGGAATGCACTGTACATGCTGGTAATGTAGGCCTACGGAATGGAGGCTGGGATGTATGAATATGATATTATCTGACTCGCTTGTTATTCTTTGCATTTACCAAAGGGGGCAGTAGAGCTCCATTGTGAGACAGTTTTGTAGCGATGAAAGAATGATACAGAAACCTCATACAGAATCTCTCTTACTTGTTGGACATGAAAAGTGATACCTGAAGCTAGAAACAATCTGGATAATTAAATGTGTCTGGAATACCACAGAGTCAGAAAATACATTAAACTCCACATAAATAACTTTGGTGGCCATCATCTGGCCATTCCCCACAATATTTAAACTTGTACTATGTAACCTTTCTACTGCAGCTATTTACTCCATTAAAAAAAATTAGAAATTAAAGAAAACTAGAAAGGTTCTCAAGAATAAAATGCACCCATTCATGAGTCAATCTATCCAGGGATTCTTTTCTCTATAAATCGTTTTATTCTGGTCCAGTTTTGAAATGAAACACAATGTACACATTAAAACAAAATGCATAAAATCAATAACTAACGTATGAATAACAAGGGTTTTCCAATAGACTGGAAGGCATTGGTGCACATTATCCATTCATAAAGGAGGAGATTTTAATATTCAACAGCTTTTTGAAATATTTAACTGCAAAGTAAAAATAAAGAAATATTGGATATCAGAATTAGTGGTTCAGAAGCGGGGAGAAGGCTCATAGATGGAAAGACCTATACCTGTGAGCAAAATTCAGCTTTGTCTTGGGAAGTCTCTGCTCCTGGATGGTTTGGTTCTCTCTTACTTGTCTGTTCTTTATCTTACCTTCCACTTGATGCCTCTATTTGTCCCACTCTCCCAGGAGAACAAAGTCATCGTGAATGGCTGGATAAATACATTTTGGGATGGGTTAAGTGAGATAGAAAGAGAAACTAGAGGATGCATGTCTGAAATGAACCTGTCCCCATTGTCCCCTTGATTTGAACCCTTGATTTCATTGTCTTGTGTCTAGGTGATAGAAACCCACTTTTGGCTGTCGGCATACTATTCCTAGGCCTACTGCAATGCACCCGCAATTCCACATGCTGTCTGCTGTTGAAATCACTGACATTCTTTGATGTCACCTACCTACTCCAGGCTCAGCATAAATGTGTATGGGATTTACAGGAAAACCAAACTGTAACCTGTTGGAAAAAAGAGACGTATGTTAATTTAATTCATTTATTTATTTTATCCCAGAGGTCTATTTTCTGTGAAGAGAAAGAAATCTAATTCGCTCATAGAAGTGTAGCTGAATTACCATTGGAGAGATTGGCTCATGTTCCGCCCCCTTGCTGCGGGTTAGTGAAACGCGCAGTGATATACGCACAGCACCGAGCGGTGGCAGGACGAACACCGAGACAGAGTGGAAAAGTCGGAAAAAATACTTTAACGTACCTACTGAGGAACTGTGGAGGAAAAGGAACCGGTTGGGCCGATACCTGAGCGTCTGGTAGACCACGGAGAAGCGGCCCTGGGAACTTTACCTTTGTTCATTCTTTTATTTTCCCGGTGAGTGCTGTGAAGTGTGGGCAGTTAGCAGTTAGCGCCGCGAGTTAGCATATTATCCTCGTGGTGTGTTACGGACGGTGCCCACTGCATGCGTCCGTCAACGCATCCCATTGACTTTGAATGGGGCGGAGCCGCAATGCATTGTGGCTCCGTCCGTTGCGTCGGCTCCGTCCGTTGCGTTGAGAAGTTGAGAAAATTTTAACTTTTCAGGCCGCGACGGATCCGTCAGCCAATCAGATCGCATTATGCAAATATATGTCCGGTGACGCTACTTGGACTCTGCCCAATGAAATCACCTTTGTGGTACAACCCGGGAAAACACATACGTATGTCAAAAAAGCCGACCGGCAGCGGGGGATTTAATAATGGAGGACAAACTAATAATGACGGTGGGTAATCGCGCTATACTCTACGACCAGTCTTTATACAGGGACACCACCCGCCGGGACCTGGCGTGGCGAGAGGTGTCACTGGAGGCGGGGAACCAGGTAACATAATGTTTCTGATTATTTTCGATTTATGTATATCGGAATATATTGCAACGACGGGATCCATCTTGCAATACAAAAGAGCAATAACAAAATGCAGTAAGAACGCGGCTTTGTTTTTGTAAGAAGCAATTTGATTGGCTGCTGGCTGCGTCTGGCTCCGTCGGCAAATTCCACGCCCCCATCCGTCAGACACACCTTCCGTCGTCCGTTGACGGACGCATGCAGTGGGCACGGGGTGTTAGCCGCCGAGCTGTAGCATGAAACCCGCGTGTGTGTGTGTGTGTGTGTGTGTGTGTGTGTGAAAAAGAGTATGTGTGCCTGTTATTTGCATTGTGTGAATGTAAAGAGACATCATTAAGCTGAGTCATGGGTTATGATGAGACTGCTAAATTCTTGTGTAGTACAGTGCTGTTGCACATAGGCACAGGATATTATAGGATTACATTATTTTACTCATTTTAATTTAATGTGGGTATTTACTGTTTAATTGTGAGTGGTTTAAAATCATTTACATGTGCATTTTTGATTGTTTATCAGTCATTTCATGATTTTGTTTTCATTAAAAACAGTGATGTTAACATTTCATATGCTAACACGGTAATGTAGAAGTTATCTTGTAATACGTTAACAGTGAAAAGTTACATTACACAGTGAAATTGATTATAATTGAAAAATACATACTGTACAGTTAAAGAAAAGAAGTGAATAGATTTATCTAAGCCCTGTTGTGCTATACAGGCTGGGTTTTTTGGAGACCCTGGATTCTGGATTCTCTCCCCAGAAGGGAGATGGCGAGCTAACCGTGTGAACATTTGGATTGGAGCTGAAGAGAACCCTCTCTTCTTCGTCTGTAGTCCTGTCGGTGGGGTAGGACCGAGAAAGAGTCAGAAAGACTTAAAGGAACATTTTTTTATTTTTTTCATCCTTGGAGAACAAGAGAGTTTATTTTATTTTGTTTTAAGGGTGCACCCGATTTAAAAAAAGACAAGTTAAAAGAAAAACTAAAGGCCGGCCATATTTGTAAAAGTGTTTATTTTCATGTGTTAATACATTGTTAAACTTACCTCTGTGTGTCTCTTACGCAATCGGTGTCTAATTTTATTCTTAATCACTCCCTCTTACGAGTCTAGAGTAATCTGGTCCAGTGTCTTACCTATCAGGTGGGTTACACAAACCATAAAACATGTTATTTGAGATGAAAAGTGATGAAGAGAGTTACATTGTAGTGCTATGGATTGATTTTGGTCCAACTCCACTTAAATCAGGGGTGTCAAAATCAATCAATGCAGGGGCCACATCCAAAAATGATAACAGCTTTGAGGGCCTTTATATGGCATGCTGTTCAGGAAATGAAAACTTTGAATATATTGAATGAAACTTTGAATATATTGAATGAATCCTGAATATATGGAATGAAACTTTGAATATATTGAATGAAACTTTGAATATATGGAGTGAACCTTTGAATATATTGAATAGAACTTTGAATATATTGAATGAATCCTGAATATATTGAATGAAACTTTGAATATATTGAATGAAACTTTGAATATATTGAATGAATGTCATGGCCACAGTTGTGGTGCTGTGTGTTCTCCCTCTGTGTCGGCCACACCCCCTGTCTATCTGTGCTTTGTCTGCCACTCTCAACTGCTCACACGTGGCCTGCATCAGCTCATCAACTCCCCTTCAAATACACCTGGTTTCCCTGCAGTCATTGGCAGATCGTACTTCGATACACCGTGATACACCTGTCATTGACTTCCTCAACCGCTGGTCTACCTGACATAAGGGGGTCTCTCCCTCACCCCCAGCACTATTCAGATAGTACTGTAAATCTGTTTTCTGTACCTTTGCCTGTCCTCTCTGTCCGCTGACCGTCCACTCGGCATAGACACAGAACACAAGCATGCAACAGGTGTTTAATGGCAATTCCCCTGCAGTCATCTGTCAGGCACCATGGCCTGTCACAATCAGTCCGGTTAGCCCTGCTCAATGCCGGCTCCATTGCTAACAAATCTTTCATCCTCAATGAACCTTTCACCAGAAAATCCCTGGATTTTATGTTTCTTACTGAAACGTGGCAACGCGAGGGTGAATTTGTCCACCTGAACGAGCTCTGTCCTGCCGGCTGCTCAGTTACTGGTGCACCTCGCCTGGCACGCCGAGGAGGTGGGCTCGCTGCTGTATATCGCGACATATACTTGTGCAGAGAAATACATTTAGTTAACCACTCCTCCTTTGAGTCACAGATGTTAAAGATTGGGTCAACTAATGTATTTTATTGTGTTTTAATTTACCGCCCCCCTGGCCCTGCAGGTGCCTTCCTTGAAGATTTTACAGAGTTTTTAGCCTCTATAATTAAGTTGGAGAAGGTTTTAATCATTGGTTATTTTAACCTTCACATTGATAAGGTCAGCTGCAACATGGCTGCTGACCTCCTGTCCATAACTGACTCTTTCAACTTCACCCAGCATGTCTCCGGACCTACACACACTAAGGGCCACACCCTGGACCTTGTCTTCTCCCTTGGTTTATGCATTGCTAATGTGTGTGTAGAGGATGTGTGTGTTAGTGATCACAGTTGTGTTTTCTTTGACCTTACTTTTCCCGTGGATCCTCCTCCAAAAACGAGGGTAGAAAGGCGGTTTATAAATGAGGATGCTGTTCAGAAGTTTTCTTTTTTGTTTGATCCATACTCCCTGGTGGGATACAGTGACGCAGACGCTTTAATGGGGGCTTTTAACAGCCATTGCTTGGACATTATAGACAAAGTGGCACCTTTGAAATCAAGCCATGTCTCGCACAAAAATCATTGTCCGTGGATTGATGATGATATTAAGAAACTACAGAGAAATTGTCGAAAGGTAGAGCGCCTATGGAAATCAACAAAGCTTGAAGCTCATAGGATCAACGTGAAGGAATTGAGAGCCCGCTTGAATTAAATTCTAAGAAATGCTAGAACCCAATACTAATCTCAGCTAATTTCGTTGAATAAGAAAAACCCCAAAATCCTGTTTGACACCATACACTACATAGTGTCCCCTACCACCCCTCAAATTCCTGTGTTCTCTCAAGCAGATATTAATGAACTCCTCACTTTCTTTGTTAAAAAGATCAGGGAAATATCTTACCACCATCTTGCTTTGGGTCTGCTTCTGTGTTGTCACCCCCTCACACTTGGTCCTCATTTAACCCTGTAACATTACATGATGTCTCTACCCTTCTTGATAAAATGAAACCCTCCTCCTGTCTTACAGATGTCCTCCCTCCAGCGCTGTTCACAAAGTCTTTTAAGTCTATTGGCCCTTGTATTGTTGAGGTGTTTAATTTATCTCTTTTAACTGGTGTTGTTCCCTGTGTGTTTAAACATGCTGTTGTCGAACCAATATTGAAAAAACCCAGCTTGGATCCATCACATCCTGAAAATTTTAGGCCAATTTGTAAACTTCCCTTTGTGTCAAAAATCTTAGAAAAAGTGGTGGCAGAACAACTCACTGTACATTTAGAAAACCATGAGATTTTTGATAAATTCCAGTCTGGATTCTGGAAAAGGCATTCTACTGAAACTGCTTTACTTAAAGTCTCAAGCGACATTTTGTTCTCTTCTGACTCAGGGGAATACACTGTCCTGGTACTACTCGATCTGTCATCTGCCTTTGATACTGTTGATCATAATACGCTGATCAAAAGACTCCATGATCTGGTTGGGATGTCTGGGTCAGTTCTACAGTGGTTCACGTCATATTTGTCAGGTAGAACCTTTAGTGTCTGTGTAAACCAGATTATGTCTGATACCACTGAATTATTATGTGGGGTCCCCCAGGGCTCTGTCTTGGGACCAATCTTATTCCTATTATACATACTCCCACTTGGAGCAATAATCCGGTCTTATAACAATGTATCTTACCATTTTTATGCTGATGACATTCAGTTGTATTGCACGTTTAAACCCAATGAGCTCCATAAACTGTCTGCCTTATCTGACTGCCTGACCAACATCAAAAAATGGTTAAACTACCTGAAACTCAATTCTGATAAAACAGAAACATTAATTATTGCGCCGGATGACAAAATCCCACAGATCAGACAGTACATCAGTGTTGCTTTAGGCTCATCTGCTCAGTCAAGCCTCAGAAACCTGGGTGTCACTTTTGACTCTGCAATGTCGCTAGAGCAGCACTCCAGACAAATAGTCAAAAACTGTTTTTTCCACCTGAGGAACATAGCAAAATTAAGCGACATGGTGTCCAAAGCTGAACTTGAGATGGTCATTCATGCTTTTATTTCCTCTCGTTTAGACTACTGTAACAGCATTTTTACCTGCCTAAATAAGAAAGACCTAGACCGTCTCCAGACTGTACAGAATGCAGCTGCACGGCTTTTAACCTGCACTCACAAAAGAGCACACATCACCCCTGTTTTAGCTGCCCTGCATTGGCTACCAGTCCATTTTAGAATCAATTTTAAAATTTTGGTCCTTACTTTTAGAGCCCTACATGTCCAAGCACCCCATACATCTCTGACTTGATTGAGCTACATGTACCTGCCCGTACTTTGAGGTCGTCAGGTCACAGATTGTTGATGGTCCCTTTTACACATTTTAAGACCCGAGGTGACCAGTCCTTCCAGGTAGCGGCACCCAAACTTTGGAATGCCCTGCCTCTCTCTCTAAGGTGCTCTGAATCTGTGGACTCTTTTAAGAAACAGCAGAAAACTTTCTTATTTAAGCAGGCTTTTAGTTAATGTCTTAATTTGTTTTATTCATTGTATTTTTATGTTTCTACTGTTGTATTGTATTTTATTTATGATATATTTATTGTATTGTATTTTTGTGAAGCACTTTGTGATCTTTATCTGTGAAAACTGCTATATAAATAAAGTTTACTTACTTACTTATTCGTACCTGGCTCCAGTATATACACTTTCCAGTAGTTCTCCTGTTGAAATCTCGTGCCTCACCTTCACTCCCTCCAGCCTGATGTGCCCCACTCTCCAACCTGCCTCCTGCCTCACTCCTGGTTACACCAAATAAACCTGTTCACCTTCACTACAACTCCTGTACTGTCTCTGTGTTCTGCCCTTGGTTCCAGCAGCTATTGCTCCCCTAACAATGAAACTTGACTGACGTCAGACTTCACGGCATTGCCTGCGGCCATCTTGTGTACGTGTGGATGCTGCAGCAATAAGTGAATGACAATGAGTCAGTTCGCTCGGAATCTCGTAGCAGGAATATTAAACAATGGGGACATCATTAACACACTGGCGAATGTAGGGGCCAAAATCCTCCCGATACCCCTGCCCAATACCGTTCTTCTGACGAAGAAGTTCGCTCCCTTTTTAACCGTGGCAGACCTACAACAACAGGCCAGGCAGCTGTTTATCAGGCCAACCTCAGCATGCCTCCACCTCTCAGGAGTGCCCCACAACAGCCCCTGTGTACAATCTCCGCCCGTACACACAAATATTTAGTTTAGTATTGAACGTATTTGATGATCGGCGACACATCGGCTTTGGGCACACAGCGGACTGCGGGCAGACAAACAAATGCATAATGAGATTATGCTGAAACTTTGAATATATGGAATGAACTTTGAATATATGGAATGAACTTTGAATATATTGAATGAAACATGGGCTGTTGTGGGGCACTCCTGAGAGGTGGAGGACATGCTGAGGTTGGCCCGATAAACAGCTGCCTGGCCTGTTGTAGGTCTGCCACGGTTGAACATTTGGCATGCATTTGCCAGTGTATTTATCATGTCCTCATTACTTGGTATCGCTGCAATGAGATTGCAGGCGGACTGACTCATTGTCATTCACTTTTACACACAAGATTCAAGATTAACTTTATTGTCTCCCAAGAGAGAAATTTGTTCTGGGCCATTTCGCCCATGCTGCAGCCACACCACAGAACAACAATACAACACAACACAACACAACAGGCAATACAACACGGTAACCCCCAGAAAATATCATCATATGCTGCAAAGTGCCGAGAAGTGCAAGAGACATGATGGATAAATTATACAAAAAATACAATGAAATAAAATAAATAAAAAATGCTAACCTGTACCCTACAACCAAATGCAAGTCATCTGAGCTCTGGTCCTATCTGATCCCATTAACCATCTTAATTGACACAGGTACAAACAAGTTTTTAAATCTGTTCAGTCTGCACTGCGGAACTCTAAACCTTCTGCCCAACGGTAACAGCTCATACTCGCCGTGCATAATATGTGATGGATCGCTGATTATCTTATTTGCTTGTTACAAAATGGCCTGTTCATAAATACTCTGAATGGAGAAGTGCTCTTTAATACCGATGATTTTTCCAGCCGCATGAATTAGACGTAACAGTTTGTTTTTTAGCTGCACAGAGAGGTTGCCAAACCAAGCTGTGATACTGTACCTAATAAGACTTTCTAAGACTGCTTTGTAAAAAATCACCATAAATCTTTGATCAACACCATGAATCCTCAGACGACGTAGAAAATGCAACCGTTGCTGTAGTCTGCAACAGAGGCTATCAACGTGTGTGCTCCAGGTAAGTGCGTTGTCAACAAAGACACCCAGATATTTGTATGATTGCACCTGGACAATGGCTTGGTTGTGAATGATCACGGGCCTATGGTCACCCACTCCTCGAGGATCAAACACCATTTCCTCGTCTTATTCCTTATCCTTATACAAGATGGCCGCAGGCACTGCCGTGAAGTCTGATGTCAGTCAAGTTTCATTTAATATATTCAAAGTTTCATTCAATATATTCAAAGTTTCATTCCATATATTCAAAGTTTCATTCCATATATTCAAGGTTTCATCCCATATATTCAAGGTTTCATTCCATATATTCAAAGTTTCATTCAATATATTCAAAGTTTCATTCCATATATTCAAAGTTTCATTCCATATATTCAAGGTTTCATCCCATATATTCAAGGTTTCATTCCATATATTCAAAGTTTCATTCAATATATTCAAGGTTTCATTCAATATATTCAAGGTTCATTCAATATATTCAAGGTTTCATTCAATATATTCAAGGTTACATTCCATATATTCAAAGTTGCATTCAATATATTCAAGGTTCATTCAATATATTCAAGGTTTCATTCAATATATTCAGGGTTCATTCCATATATTCAAGGTTCATTCAATATATTCAAGGTTTCATTCCATATATTCAAGATTAATTCAATATATTCAAGGTTTCATTCCATATATTCAAAGTTTCATTCAATATATTCAGGGTTCATTCCATATATTCAAGGTTCATTCAATATATTCAAAGTTTCATTCCATATATTCAGGGTTCATTCCATATATTCAAAGGTTTAATTTCCTGAACATACCATAACATATATACATATATATATATATATATATATATATATATATACATATATATATATATATATATATATATATATATATATATATATATATATATACATATACATATATACACATACATATATATATATATATATATATATATATATATATATATATATATATATATATATATATACACACACATATATTGTTACGAATAAATAATACCATATGTATCAACAGGCTGTAATATCCTCACATAGCCACAAGGGAACAGGAACAAATATATAAGCTGTATTAACCGCACCTGGCCACCAGATGGCAGCATACATAATGCACTGGGGGCGGGCGCTCAACACTAGCCAATCAGAGCATATTATGCGTCATAGAGGCCACGCCTGCCCAGGTACTATCGAGGGCACGAGCAGCGGGGGGGGAGAAACTCTAGAGGCCGCGTATCTGTTAGATATCCAGCTAAGAGTCGCTCCATGCCTTAACTATACAATACCCCTCCTTTTGCTTCATAGATAATATACCTAAAGCTAAACAAATAAAGTGAGTTAAAAGCGATCCTGTGTCAGCGGCCTTCTTCCTCAAAGAACATCACAACAATATATATATATATATACATATATATTAGTGGTGGGCCGTTATCAGCATTAACGCGCTGCGATAACGCAAGACTCTTATCGCACGATAAAAAAATGATCGCCGTTAATCTATTCTCAAAGTTGGGTTGGGAGCTGTGTCTATACCGGATTTCCACCAAGGAAGGTAAGCGCCGCGGAACGGCTGCGCTGCGGAATGGCTGCGTCCTCTGCCCGGCGACCCCGGGCAGAGGACGGCGACTGTTGTATTGGACTTTCATCATTTTGTTTACCTCTCCCATGAACTGCATACACATCATGCCACTAATTGACACACCTGAACCTCGTCTCAATCAGCAATCTGATTTGCTAGTTGAGCAGATCCTTCCTTTAAAAGACATGAGGACTCTCTGGTGTGAGGAAGCGCTGTTCGGAAAGGAAGCTCTGTTCGGGGGAAGCTCTGTGTGGAAAGGAAGCTCTGTGTGGAAAGGAAGCTCTGTTCGAAGGAATCTCTGTTCAAGGAACTCTCTGGTCGGAGGAACGTGCTGCTCGCTGTCGCAGACTGGATCGCCTCTTCTCTTCCCCCAGTGTTGCTGCTGGCTGGATCTCCCGTTGTCTCTGTGAAATCGTCTCCCAGACTCTGCAGTGTCAATGCTCGCAACACTCCAACTAAAGGAAAGTAGTATTTTCCTCCATTGGTGTGTGTGCATTTTATATTCAGACACGAGAAGCTGTTGATTCCTGTTCCTGTTTTGATTTGTTGAGGTGCCAGATCTGGAGGGCGACGGCGGAGCGAGATGACGACTGTACTTGTTGATGGGCTCACATAAGATCACCGGCGAAGCGGCCCCACGGAATCCCTGGCGCAGGACTTCCCGATTGGAGCAATTATTGAGCTACTCGTAAGGCCCGGAACACACTCCCTTTGCGGCCGCAAAGGGAAAACAAGGAGCCAACTCAAGACTGGACTGAACTTGGTATTTCCCTCTTGGTATAGAACATTGAACAATCGAAAAGACTTTGCTTTTAAATAATTCTGTCCTCTTTTAAGAGGCAAGTGACCTTACAAGCTTGTGTTTTAAAATATAGCAATAAAAGATTATTTTTATAAGAATTCTTGTGTCGTTTTGCCTGTGTTGGTTTGGCTGGGAATCCGATTCTAAAATATATTGAAAGTAGCAGACTACAAGCTCTGTTATATTAGCGGCGTTGTCGGCAGGATTCCCTTTCCATTCCACACAGTGCAAAATGGCAGATGAAAATGATGTCCAACCTGATGTTCCAGGGTGTAGTGTTT
The DNA here is from genome assembly GCA_030340625.1 of Merluccius polli. Classification (NCBI taxonomy): domain Eukaryota; kingdom Metazoa; phylum Chordata; class Actinopteri; order Gadiformes; family Merlucciidae; genus Merluccius; species Merluccius polli. The sequence goes on from JAOPHQ010006552.1 coordinate 172,393, forward strand.
CACAAGGAAATGGGGCCAGGTCAGAAAATGTTCACCTTAACCAGCCTGTGATTAATGCAATGATGATGCCTTGGTTTATGGGGGCCCCATGGATCCCAAAATTTAATGGTGACTCAAGTAAAATGAGTTTTTCGGAATGGAGTGGGCAGGTACAGGCTATGCTAAGGGCACAAGGGTTAAATGAGGAACAGAACATTTACTTTCTATATGGGGAACTTGAGGGTGAAGCAAAAACAGAGATGCGACTACTAAATCAAGAAAGACGCTCAACAAGTGCAGCCATTCTGCAGGAGATGGACGTGTAACCCCAGTAGCCCAGCTATGGGCGCAGTTTTTTAAATGTCACCAACAGGAGGAGCAATCTGTTTCTGCTTTCATTCTCCGCCTCCGTACACTGTTCTCCACATGGCGGGAGCAGGAACCAGCAGGCTCTGCCCAGGATGCGATGACGATAAGAGACCAGCTTGTCCTGGGTCTGAAGCCTGGCATGGTACAGCAGGAACTCCAAAGGCAGGTGCGTAGAAATCCAACATTGTCCTTCAATGAGGTGTGAAGTGAGAGCACTAGAAGTGGAGCTGAAGATGGAGTCTGTCTGTGCCTCACGTGTCTCTGTGCCGCAACCAAGACAAGCCATGGTCGCACCTAGCCTAGAAGAGTGGAGAGACACGGTAAGAGAAAAGAAATGTCAGATCAACTTTCTGTTCTTAAAGAAACCCTAACAGAAGAAATTAAACGCCAACTCTCTCCACAGAATGCCCCAATCGTGTACAGAGACCCAACTCCATCCCCTAGGAGAGGTGTTGGGGAAGCCCGCTATAACGCCTCCCCTCGTAACCACCGGGCATTTGAATGGGACCAACGGGGTAAACCAATCTGTAGAGGCTGTGGGAAGGCTGGGCATATTCAGAGGTACTGCAAATGGAGGAAGAGAGGAAGTTAAACTAACAGCCCCAACCACTGAGAGCCAAGTGGTTGGGGAGGGGGACCAGGGAAACCAAACAGACAAGCCATCATTGGTGGGGACATGTCCAGGGGTTGAAATTGTTGTTGCAGGAGTGAAATAAACCTGCTTGCTGGATACAGGCTCACAAGTCACGCTGTTTAGTGAAACTTTCTTCCAGAAATGGGCGAGTGGAGAGCAGAAAAGAAGCCCACAAGATCTGCACTGTCTTTCTTTAAAAGCAGCTAATGGACTGCAGATCCCATACACTGGCTACGCCATCTTGGATTTTTCAGTAGGAGGAGTCGTCGTGCCAGGTAAAGGGGTTATCATTGTAAAGAATTAGTGCCTGAGTGCTGAGAGGGGGATTCTAGGCATGAACGTGATTTCTCACTGCTGGAAAGAACTGTTTGAGGGTGTCCACCCTGGCCTAACTGCATTTGGTGCTACTATGTCCCATCAAGCAAAAGGGGAGTGGGAACGTGCTTTTGCTGTCTGCCAGAAGGTGTCACAGGACAAATCACCTGATGGACTGATTGAGGTGGCCAGGTTAACCTGCCAAGATCCAGTCTATGTGCCTCCTAACAGTGAGATGGTGCTGTGGACACACCTGTATGGGGCTAAAACCAGGTCTGATTTTTGTGCTTTGGTAGAGGGGCCAGAAAGAGATGACGATTGGCAGGTGGCCCGGACGGATACCTCGGTGGTGAAAGGACGCCTCGCCATAAGGGTACGTAATCTCAATCCTTACCCCAACGACGCCCCCTTGCTAATGTCTTCCAGGTTGACCCAAGCCAGATTAGAGGAGAAAAGACCTTGTTTTGAAGACTTCGGACCCAGGTGTGGTAGAAGTGTATGTACAGGCCAACCGGATCAGCATCCCGTCAACCTGCTGAAAGGCGAAGGGTTAACAGCAGAGCAGCAATAGAAGATGGACTCCCTGTTGCAGCGATGCAGAGAAGTCTTTGCAGCAGGTGATGATGACTTGCAGTACTCCACTCAATCCCCACAGGCTCCGCACCACCCAGCAGGGAGCGCTACAGGCCAATTCCACCAAGCCTCTACCCTGAACTGAGGGGTCTTTTGCAAAACATGCTGGACAGTGATGTCATTAAGGAGAGCTCAAGCCCTTGGGCAGCGCCCATTGTTCTTGTGAAAAAGAAGGATGGATCCTGGCGCTTCTACAGGAAGCTCAATGCCCTCACCCACAAAGACGCCTACCCCTTGCCGAGAATCGAAGAATCCCTCACCTGCCTCAAACAAGCTGCTTGGTATTCGACCATTGACCTGGCAAGTGGATTCTGGCAGGTAGATATGGACCCCAAAGACCGGGAGTAGACTGCATTCACCACACCCATGGGCCTCTACGAATTCCAGAGGATGCCCTTTGGCCTCTGTAACACGCCTGCAACGTTCCAACGCCTGATGCAGCGGTGCCTGGGTGGGCAGATCAACGAGTCACTCCTGATCTATTTGGATGACGTTGTGGTGTATTCCCTAGATTTTGACACCCACATTGAACACCTGGAACAGCCGTGGGGATGCCCAAATAGAATCCTCTCTGACCAAGGGGCAGCTTTCGAGTCAACCATGGTAGCACAGTTGTGTAGTTTGTATGGGTGTGTCAAGGTCCGAACCACACCCTACAGGCCCCAAGGAAATGGGGCCTGCGAAAGATTTAACAGGACTCTTTTATCTCTTTTAGGAACACTGAGTTTGGAAGATCAAGTGCGCTGGCCAGACCACTTGCCAACTCTCCTCCAGATGTATAACAACACCCCCCATGAGACCACTGGACTGACCCCACACTTTGTCGTGTTTGGTCGACATGCCTGTCTGCCAGTCGACATAGCTGTGGAGGCGCCAGCAATGACCCAAAGAAAAGACTTGGAGGGCTGGGTTCACCAACACAACCAGACTCTACAGAGAGTCTACAAACAGGTGGCAGCAAAAACCATAGAAAACAGAATGCGGGACAAGGAAAGGTATGATCGGAAAGCAAAACACCTCCCCTTGTTGCCCGGAGAGCGAGTGCTCTTATGCAATTTCCGCCGCAGAGAACATGGTAAGCTGGCAGCCCCAACCCTACGTGGTCCTTAGTCAACTACGCACAGGTTTGCTAGTTTTCCAGATAAGGCCTGAAGGAAAAGAAGGTCCCATCAGGACAATCCATCGGAACCACCTACGACCCTGCATTTTCAACCCCCCTGAAGAGCCACAAAACGCCCAAGAGACTGAAACGGTGAACCCCACTATTCCAAATGCTGTATACCCTAGACCCTTTTTGTTTCCTCTGACCTTTGTGCCCACAGTGCCTGCCCCTCCTGTTTCCGTGCAAGATGCCCCAGTAGTACCCACTGTGAGACAGGAGCCAAGAGACAGATCACCCCTGCGTAGGTCTCGGAGAGAAAATATGGGTAGAGCTCCAGACAGGTATGGACATTAAGACTGTCGGGACGACAATTGTTAAAGGGGGGAGGAGTGTCACATAATGAAAACAAGTAGTTATGAGCAGTATGGATGATTAACTTTATTGTATGCATTTGAATATTGTTGATTGCTGTGATTTTCCCTTATTTTAATACTATTGCTTGCTGTGGTTTTTCCTTACTGATTGCTGTGGTTTTATATTGTTTGTTGTGGACTGTTGTATTGGACTTTCATCATTTTGTTTACCTCTCCCATGAACTGCATACACATCATGCCACTAATTGACACACCTGAACCTCGTCTCAATCAGCAATCTGATTTGCTAGTTGAGCAGATCCTTCCTTTAAAAGACATGAGGACTCTTTGGTGTGGGGAAGCTCTGTTCGAAGGAATCTCTGTTCAAGGAACTCTCTGGTCGGAGGAACGTGCTGTCGCGGACTGGATCGCCTCTTCTCTTCCCCCAGTGTTGCTGCTGGCTGGATCTCCCGTTGTCTCTGTGAAATCGTCTCCCAGACTCTGCAGTGTCAACGCTCGCAACACTCCAACTAAAGCAGTGGTTCTCAACCTTTTTTGAAATGCCCCCTGACCATTCCATGATCCTCGTACCGCCCCCCCCCCCCCTTACAAAACCCCCCCAAAAAACTACAGGGTGCTGGTGCTTTAAGTGTTCTTGTAGTAAACAGTGTGTTAAGACTGGAGGACTTCAACTGACATCGGGTTTTATGATGAGAGAAGCCATTGTTGTGCTTTAAAATCCCTGTTTTTATTGGATTGGAGCTGTTTAAGTATTTATGCCCCCAACAACTTGATGTGCTGCTGAGCAAATCTGACCATTTTACAGGAAATTAAAGCATTGATTTTAAACATTGCCTCCAAAATGTATGTTTTTGAGACATATAATAGGTCATGTTTGTACATTACTTAACTGGAGAAACTGGTAAACGACATGGAAATGTTATTTTAGTTGTAATGTGATATCAAATATTAAATAGGATAGGTTATATAAGATATTAAATAGTCCGCTCGACTTGTAAAAATAAAAAAACCCTCACGATTTTAACTCTAAAACGCATTAAAGTATTAATTGATTAAATCTTTCTTTCGTAAGTGACCATGGTATAAGTGGGATAATGCCCTTCGAGGTGTCCATTAACAGAAATTAATGGGCGACGTGGAGGCGTGAACCGTCCGACGTTCAGTAGCTTTTATTTTGAAGGCCTGAAGTTGAAGGCTTAGAGTAACTGGATACGGATCAGTGAAAACATCTTCACAATTTCAGTGATTAGGGTCAACAGCCACAATCTAGTTCTTGGCTCTCCCTACCTTTTTATTATAATCGATAAGTCCTTTTTACACAAGCTGCATTCTCTCTCCTCATGGTCACGTCCTTTCTCTGGCGCCTTAGACATCTGATGGGATAGCTGTGCAAACACTGTCCATATTCATTAATGAGTGGCAGGCATACAATCAGAGAGAGAGAGAGAGAGAGAGAGAGAGAGACGATCCATTCTCTGTGATATGTGCAAAGGCAGAAAATTATAGAGGTAGCGGGGATGCGAGTGAAAAATCATTTCCTTCTCTTATCTGCAGCAATAGAACGCAGGACCTTATTAGTGAAGGTCTGACAGATAGCAACAGTTGCACACATTTAACCTTCTCCGTATGGATCCCTGTGCTGAAGCCAGCCCTTGTTTGACTGTAAACTAAGTGATTCAAGTTGGTGTGTGTAGGCGTGTGTGTGCTTTTGGCTTTCTTTCTTTCACAGTACATTTTGACTTCATGCATACTTATGAAGACCACCACAAACACAACCACCACCACAACCACCACAAAAAAGATCAAGTTGAGTTGTGGAGGTTAGGGCAGTTTCTAGCTGTGGTGAGGGTACATGTGTCTGTGGTAGCTCAGCTGTGTGTAAATGTACATGTGATTCACACATGCACATTTTCAAATGGCTCTGTCTCTGTCTCTCTCTCTCTCTCTCTCTCTCTCTCTCTCTCTACTCCTTGTTTTGGATTTTACAAGGTCTAATTAATTCCATTTCCATAATCTGCTTGAAGACACCATGCACAAGGCCACACACTGTGCATGCTGATAATGTAGGCCTACGGAATGGAGGCTGGATGTATGGTCAACTGGTTTAATTTTGATACAGAAATGTGTTTCTTATTCGATCTAACTGTACTAAAGTGAAACAAGAGATACAAGGGAAGTGAATATGCAGGTCAAATAAAAAAAAACAACACATTGTATCTGAATCATCTGAATTAACACTAGTGGATATAATGATATTCATGTCTCACACACTAGCTATTCTTTGAGTTTACCAAAGGGGGCAGTAGAGCTCCATTGTGAGGCAGTTTTGTGGTGAAGAACTGGCAAGATCAACTATAATGAAGCAGAATGGAAACCTTACATACAGAATCACTCTCATTTGTTGGACATGAAAAGTGATAACTGAAGTTAGAAACAATCTGGACAGTTAAATGTGTGTCCGGAATACCAAAATGAAGTGTGTGTGTGTGTGAGAATTAGATTGTGCCTGAGTGCTATAACAGTAGAATATCTACAGCTACATCAGGTAAAACATTTTTCCCACATAAATACATAACAAATAAAAAAAGCAGACAATACATTGAACTATACAGTAATAACTTTGGTGGTCATCATCTGTCCATTCCCCACAATATTTAAATGCACTATTTAACTTTTCGACTGCAGCAATTTCCATTAAAAAATACCAGAACGCACCCATCCACGAGTCAATCCATCCAGGGAAATTTTCTCTATAAATCTTTTATTCTGGTCCACGTTTGTCGCCCCCCCACCATGGGAAAAAAAAAAATCAGACTAAAAATTTGTTACAACTGTAGATACAACTCAGGCCACGAGAGGCTGCTAATGGGAAAACTTATAGTGCAGGTTTAGAATATCACAGATATTTTTGAAAATTAAGCTGGTTTCATTGGGGCACATTTCATTTTAAAAATAAGTCAGAAATAATAACAGCCAAGGTTTGTGAAAATGTGTCGTGTTTGAAGGTGTCAGTCAAGGTGTCAATATCGTGTACCAGTGTCATGTGAGGACTGTGAACAACAAAAGAACCGCATAACTAGAACCAAAGGAGTGAGGGTTGCAAAGACCGTCAGTACAATCCAAGTTGTGGAATTCCCTAGTGTGCTCAGGGCAGTGGACAGATGGAACTGGTCAAGTGCGCAACGATCGGATACAAGGGCAGATGGTTTGAAATATGAGCGAATCACTGAATTGAGTGCGCGAGCCGAGCCGAGCAAGGGAGGTAGAGATGGTTCGTTACCCTTTCGACAAAGCCATGGCTTCCTCACTGGCTTGTTAATATCTCTGCTCCAGTGCTGATATGACATAAAAACAACAACAGTGGCCGACATGTATGATAATATTCCACTTCCATGCTTGAAGGTCTCACTGAGTCCAGTTAGCACACTTCAGTGTGGCTTCAGTGATGCTGCAATTTCCATTCCAAAAAAATAAAGTACATTTTTCCCTCTTTTAAGGTCTGACAGTGAAGCTTGCTTTGGCACAAGAATGAATAAGGCAATAAATAATGGCCTTTGAGTTACAGTAGCAGTCCTAACCTTTGATGCAAGGTCAGATCTGACCATGAATCTCACACCCTCCAGTGTGTGCATGCTTTCTGTGTGTGGTGGTCATGTGTGTGCGGTGGTCGTGTGTGTGTGTGTGTGTGTGTGTGTGTGTGTGTGTGTGTGTAAGGGGGAGGGCTATGCATGTGGATTTACAAATTGCCGTTTTCCTTTGTGTGATGTACTATAACACTGATCTGACTGTGTATCCCTTAAAGGAGAAATCAAGAGTGATATTATGTTTATCTTATTCCTGGAATCCACAAAAAACATTAACTGGGAAAACACTTTTCCCCCACTCATATGCTAAATATAAACTATAGACCTGTATCCCAAGCTAGAAAGATTGTGTGCAGGTGGTGTCTTGTTTAAAAATCCAAAGTTGCAATACTCGTTCACATAATGAGTTCAGCATTTCAAACTGAAATCCATGTGTGTCACTCATGTGTTTTGTTTTAGAATAACTTGTTTGTTGCAAAATAAAGACTAGAGCGAAAGTCATTTGCATTCCGGCAAATGTGGAGTGGCTTCCAAACAGCAACAAGCAGCTGATGTTTTGCAGTGTTGTACATTGCTACTCATCTCCCTGTGCAATATATTCCGTTTCAGAAATGGAAATGACAATCTCAGTTTTGAACAACCTTTTGTAATTGTATTTTTTTGCTGTCATTCTTATTGCCAGTTGCTGTTGTGCCTCCTCCCCACTGTTTTTTTCCCCACCTAAATGTCCAGGGGAGGTACAATACACATCTATTTTACAAATGCGAGCAGCAGGGATGTGGTGCTGGTGAAATTGGACAGCAGTTGGATTTGATAGCAGTAGAAAGCTTCAAATCTTGATGTTTGCTCTATGGTGGCAACTGACACTGCCATACGTGGATATGGAGTTTCAAAAATACAATGTACACACCGTAAAAATCTTTTACATTTTTAAAAATACTTCAAATGATTACCCAAGGTATTAATAACAAGGTTACTTTTTCAAATAGACTGGACGGCACTGGTGCACATGATCCATTCATAAAGGAGATTTTAATATTTAACAGCATTTTAAAACAGCCCTGTATGGGGCTACATCCCCCCAAATTTGATTGGAGCGAGTGGGAGAGCCTGGTGCAAGCGAGCAAAAGCCTGAACAGCAACAAAGCCCCACCCATGAATGAAAACTGTCCACCTCTTACAGAAAATACCGCTGTCCACGAGAAGGAAAATGATTTAAAATGCTCACATAAGCCAGGCGGCGGCATTACAACTTTGTCAAAAACCACAGAAGAACATTAGGAGAATGCGCATTAATTGGCTTCTTGAGCAGGGAATGCATCAACACAGTGGTGTAATGATGAACGCTACGTTGACTTGTAAACGTATGCAGTTAAACTGAACAGTACTTGCCCCAAGTAATCACACCGGTAGCCCACCATTGTTTTTTAGGTTTCCTACACAAAACTACAATTGCCATGTGAAAAGCGAGATCATGTCATCATTTTGCGAAAGCTCCGTTCTCCCTGTCTACACAGATTTTCTGAATATCCAAAAGGTCAATTTTCATTGCCCTTTCATTTGTGTGGATTAAGTGCAATAACAAAACCTGTGTACATGTGGACTAGGCCTCAGAAGGCATTTTTGAGATTTTGATAGTGGGCGGGGACTAGCTCAAATGAGGCTGTCCTTAAAAGCCTTGCTTTAACAAGAGAGTATCTAAACTATGACATTCAGAAGGTTTTATTTTGAAGGCCTAGAGTAAGCTGGATACAGAAGTGAAAACATCTTCACAATTTCAGTGATTAGGGTCAACAGTATAAGGATCAGTTTCTGGACTCAAATGCAGACAAAGGAAGCAACACTTAAAGTCTTCAAGACAGAAAGATGAACAAAGGCAACAAGCCAAAGAAAATGGCAGATGTATGTAAAGTAAAATAAAAAGGGTAATCAATAACTAAGAAACTTACTAGACTGGGTTTTACCTACAGGACAATCCGACAAACAAAACTGAGGGCTTAAATACACAGGACGAAACAATCAACCATCAACATAGGCGAATCAAAATAAGGACGAAATAAAAGCTGAGGACATCTGGGGGAGAAACAAAAACTACAAAGACAACCCCCCCCACCTCCTCAATCAAGGAGCACCTTGGCCTTCTGTCTGGTCAGGATATCTTTTGTGGATATCTTGGTTGAATGCGTGTTCCAAAATGTGTTGCAGGAACCCAGCTCCTCTCCTCAGGAGCCATAGCCCTCCCAGTCCACCAGGTATTGCTGACCCCTGCCACGACAATGAACCCTCTTGACAGTGTATGTCTGTTGGAGAGAGGTGGGGGTTTAGGAGGAGAGGCCAGGGGACTGAAGATGACAGGCTTCAGGTGAGAGACACTGAACGTGGGATGAATATGTAGGGTGCGTAGAAGCTGGAGCCAGACAGCAGAGGGGTTGATTACTTTGGTGATGGGGAAACGGGTCATTGAATCAGTGGCACGTTGACCTGTTCCTCCTGGTCTGGAAACAAGGGGCGCTGGTAACAGATGGAGCACTGAAAGGAGACAGGCCGGAGGCAGAACTCTGGAGTGTATTGTGAGCGTATGTCTGGAAACCAGAAGATAAGCTGGCCGAAGTACCAAGGACATTGCAGAAGGCCCTCCACATAGGAGAACTGGGGGCCATGGTCAGAAACAATGTCAAGAAAGTACATTATGCGGAAAACACACTGAATCATGATGTGACATTTCTTTAGCAGAGGGGAGTTTGGACAGGTGAATTAAATGGGCCGCCTTGCAAAGCGGTGGACAACAGTCAGAATGACTGAGTTGCTGCCAGAGGGAGGGAGGCCTGTAACAAAGTCTGGAGATGTGGGACCAAGGGCGATGTGGGACCAGTAGGGGCTGCTGCAGACCAGGTGGGGCTTGGCAGAGGTTTTATTTTGAGCGCAGATGGAACAGGCAGAGACAAAGGATCGACCTCTGGCGTAAGAAGGCCAGAGTGTGGTCTACCCCAGGATGACAGGTGAGCGTGGAAGCATGGCTCCACTGGAGGACCAGGGAGCGCACCACATCCAGAAAAAAAGCCAGTTGGTGGGCCCACCCCTGGGATCAGGCTGCTGCTGGGCCTCATGGACAACCTTCTCAATGCCCCAGGTGACAGCTGCAATCAGACGGGAGACAGGATTGTGCAAACCAGTAGGAGAGAATCGGGTTTACAATTCTTAGAACCAGGCCAATATTTAAGAACAAAAATCGTTTAAAGAAAAGGGCCCACCTGGCTTGTCGAGAGGTTAACTTTTGTTTAACGTTTGTATGGTTCGTCCAGACCAGGAACGGATGCCTGGCCCTCTCCAATCAATGCCTCCAGTCCTCCAAGCCTAGCTTCACAGCCAGAAGTTCCCGGTTGCTGATGTCATAATTCCTCTCGAGACAGCCGGCAAAGAAGAGAAACCGCAGGGATGAGGCGCTCTGCCTCAGACCATATTCACCCCTTCCGCCACATCCGAGGCATCCACATCTGTGACAAATTGATGGGAGGAGTCAGGATGGGAGCACAGGTAAACCGATGCTCGAGTTCATGAAAGGCCTCGTCTGCCACAGGAAACCAAATGAAGGGAACTAAACAGGACTCGAGTCAGGGGAGCAGCCAGGGTGCTATAGCCCCAAATTACATTTCTGTAAATGTTTTCAAAGCCCAGGAACCGCTGCAACTGCTTCCGGTTAGTAGATTGGGGCCATTCCAGACTGCGTTGACCTTGGTGGGATCCATGTGAATACTTCCTGCAGAAACAAGGAAGCCTAGAAATGTGACGGTTAACACATGAAAGTTACATTTCTCTGCCATTTATTTTCTAATAATCTTTGGCAAACCAGACAGACATCGTTTACATGTTCATGGACTGACTGAGGAAAAAACCAAACCACAATATTATCCAGATAAACAAAAACAAAGCAGTTTAAAATGTCCGAGCACATTGTTAACTAGGGCCTGAAACACTGCAAGCCACTCATCTCCCGTCAAAGGTGGACTAGCTGGTACGTGTTCCGCAGGTCGATTTTGGTAAAGATGGTGCCTTTTAGATTTTCGAGAGCAGTGGAAATAAATGGCAGGGGCTAACGATTTTTCACCGTAATGAATGTCCACAAAGAGGGCCTAATAATGCCAGTATTAAGAGATGGACTTTTCCATAGCCCCCCGCTCTGGCCCAGAGAGGGAATTTAAACAGCCACGAGGGGGTGAGGTAGCAGGGAGAAGGTCGATGGCACAGTCATATGGACGGTGGTGGCAATGTTGTGGCACGAGACTTACTAAAAATGATAAGACGGAACAGGTCAGGAATTTGTCTTTGAGAAGTGGAACAGGTGCTTGGGAATCTGTAGCGGCCATGAGACAGTGTGCATGACAAAAAGAACTCCAGCTAATAATGGAACCGGTGGACCAGTTTGTGTGTCAATTGTGTAATCTAAGCCATGGAAAACCCAAAACAATGGGAATGTGTGGGAAATCTAGTAGGTGAAACTGGGTTTGTGGTGATTACCGGAGATCAGCGTACTCACAGGGATTGTAATGCGGGTAACTCTGTGGATGACATGGCCGTCCAGGGCACTGGCCTCAAGCAGTGCCTCCAGAAGCCGAGTGGTGATCCCTTGTTGGCGTGCTAGGGAAGAGTCAATACAATTTTCATCGGCACCAGATTCAACAAGGGCAGATAGGGAACAGACTTTGTTCTGCCAGCCCAGGGTTACACGTAACAGAAGATGTGGAGCAGAAGGAAGGGCCTTAATTGGACTCACCAGTAAGCTCCAGCCTACGGGTGACCCTGCTCATTTACCGTTTCATTTAAGTTTCAACGTAATGTCCAGGTGCACCACAGTGCATACAACAATTCGCCCTTACCCTTCTCTGGGTACTGGGTTCATCCCAACTGCATAGGCTCTGGAATGAGGTCATCAGGAGGGGATGAATGGCTGGGCAGTAGAGTGGGGCTGTTCACAAAAGGTTAAGCCTGGCAGACTGGTGGAGAGACGATGGCAGAGGTGCACGGAAACCTCTCCCTTCTTCTCTCACAAAGGCAACTGTCTGTGGCTAGCCAGATCAATGAAGAGGTCCAGGCTCAAAGGGGGTTCCTGAGAGGCTACCTCGTCCTACATTTCCTCTGACAGGCCTTAGTGAAAAAGGTCTTCCTCAAGACAGAAAGATGTACAATGGCAACAAGCCAAAGAAACTGGCAGATTTATCTAAAGTGTAACAAAGAGGGTAATCAATAACTAAGACACTTACTCGGCTGTTTTAGGACAGGACAAACAGACAAAGGGCAAACCAAACTGTGGGCTTAAATAGACAGGAGGAAACAAGTAATCACCAACACAGGTGGAACACAATCAATGATAATTAGGTTGAAAAAAAAAAGAATAACTGAGGACATCTAGGGGGAGAAACAAAAACTACACAAAGACAAACAACACTTCAAACTGTCCATATTCATGGATGGAGTGGCAGGCATACAATCATAAAAAAAATATATATATATATATATATAATGTATATATATGTATATAATATATCTATATATATAATATATATATGTTAGTGATGGGCCGATAACGGGGTTATCGGCTGCGATAACGCGAGATTTTTATCGGCGATAATATTTTTAGCGCCGATATTATCGCTGTGGTGTGTTCTTGAGGAAGAAGGCTGCCGACACAGGAAACGCTTTAACTCACTTTATTTGTTTAGCTTTAGTTATAGTAATCTATTAACAAATGGAGGGGTATAGTAAAAGTCACGCGCATGGAGCTCCCCTTAGCTTAGCATCTGTCCGGATACGCTGCCTAGGGTTTCTGCCCTCCCCCCCGGATGTGTTGTTTTTAGTCTATGGGCAGGCGTGGCCTCTATGACGCATAATATGCTCTGATTGGCTAGTGTTGAGCGCCCTGCCCCCAGTGTATCATGTATGCCGCCATCTAGTGTTGAGGTGCAGTTAATCCAACTTGTATATTTATTTCTACTCCTTTGTGGCTATGTGTAGATATTACAGCCTGCTGATACATATGTGCGGTTATCCATTCGTCACATCGCGAACCGAAATCCTCCGGTAGCACCCCCCCCCCCCCCCCCCGCTCAACAATCGCGCAGACCCACTTTTAGTCATTATTTAGGTAATATAAGTCATTATTTAGGTAATATAAGTCATTATTTTGGTAATATAAGTCATTATTTTGGTAATATAAGCCATTATTTAGGTAGCAAACACATATTATGGACACCTTTGACATCATTCAAAGGAGCCACGTTAATCTAGATTAACCTAGATTAATTTCAAGATTAGTCTAGATTAATCTAGATTAAATATTTTAATCTATGCCCATCTCTAATATATATATATATATATATATATTATATATATATATATATATATATATATATATATATATATAGAGAGAGAGAGAGAGAGAGAGAGAGAGAGAGAGAGACAGGTAGCGGGGAGGCGAGTGAAAAATCATTTCCTTCTCTCTTATCTGCAGCAATAGAACGCAGGACCTTATTAGTGAAGGTCTGACAGATAGCAACAATTGCACACATTTAACCTTCTCCGTATGGATCCCTGTGCTGAAGCCAGCCCTCATTTGACTGTAAACTGACATGTTATTTCTCAACTCGCTGTTGTAATGAAGGTGTTCCATTTTGATGAGGGTAGGACTCTGAGAATGAATAATATTAAAATATTAAAATTATTTATTACAGAGAACAATCGAACATGCAATCCGGAGTAGGTTCATGAACACCCTCACGCTTATGTTTTAACACAGATAATATGTACTTTCTGTACATGTGAGCGACACCTCCTCTTCCGGTCTCGGCAGACAGGCCCTTCTAGGAATATCTATATGTCGATACCCCCTTGTGGTCAGGTCCTAGGGCCAGACTACTATGTCATGTGATTGCAGATAGCAGAACACAGTAGCCATTGTCTCTGGCTCGTGACCCTCTGAGTTAACACAAGTACTGAGTAGGTTCAATCATGGTGTATGTATAGGTTGATTGTTATTATTACAGAGGGGTTTTCTCATGATTGTCATTATTATTACAGTCCCTGACAAAAGTCTTGTCACTTATCCATTTTGTAGAAACAACAGCTTATAACCTGACTTTTAATTAATCCATTGGTTTTAGAAATGGCTCATATGAAAGCTAAAACCCTCCCAAATTATGTTTAATATACTAAAATGAATTTGCTTCACTGAAGAAAGATTGATCATTTAATGAACACAGAAAGGTCAGATTTTGGCAAGACAAAAGTTGTGTCGCCTACAGAGATTAATGTGAAAATTGAACAAATAATTTACTTCAAATACAAAAATATGTTGCATAACATCAGTGAATTAAGTAGTGGTGCTCTGAGATCCATATTTAATATCTTGTATGACTTCCATGAGCTTGAAGGACTGCATCTCCATGCAGTTCGATTCCATGCGGTTCGACAATGATTCATAAAATGTATTGATGAAGTCATCAGGAATAGCAAAGAAACAGTCTTACATGCCTCCCAGAGTTCATCGAGATTCTTCTTTGGTTTCGTTTTCCATGCTCCCTCTTTCATTCTACCCCAGACATGCTCAATGATGTTCATGTCTGGTGACTGGGCTGGCCAGTCCTGGAGCACCATGAAAGATCAAGGTGCTCCAGGACTTCGCCTTGAGGAACTTTGATGTACAGATGGAAGTACACATCACAGCTGCCGCAAATATTGCAGGAGACCTACCGGAGCCCGCATGGATCCGAGATTCACCCAGAAAACGGTTATGTTTGGTGGTAGATTAATGTGAAAATTGAACCAATAATTTACTTCAAATACAAAAATATGTTGCATAACATCAGTGAATTAAGTAGTGGTGCTGTGAGATCCATATTTAATATCTTGTATGACTTCCATGAGCTTGAAGGACTGCATCTCCATGCGGTTCGACAATGAGGAATAGCAAAGAAAGCAGTTTTACATGCCTCCCAGAGTTCATCAAGATTCTTTGGTTTCATCTTCCATGCTCCCTCTTTCATTCTACCCCAGACATGCTCAATGATGTTCATGTCTGGTGACTGGGCTGGCCAGTCCTGGAGCACCTTGATCTTCTTCGTCTTCGTAGAGATGGAAGTATGCGATGGAGCACCATCCTGCTGCAAAATTTGACCCCTTTTATGGTTGGGAATGTAAGAGGTAGCTAATACTTCTTGATATTTTAGGCTATTGATATTGCCTTCCACCCTGCAAATCTCTCGCACACCCCTATACTGGATGTAACCCCAGACCATGACCATGCCACAGGAGAAGGAATCCTCTCCGGCAAAAAAGAGAATTAAAAAGGCAACGTGACCGGCAAATTCAGAAAACAAAGGTAAACATCGGGGTCGCTTTTCCCAGGTTGTGTCACTGTTACGTTGATTAGCTGATGCTATACTGCGACAGTAATGTTACCAATAAAAAACAATATAAACATGAGAACATAATTCACTATCTTGCTCGAGGAGTAATTACTCATACATGCTCACACTAATGATTCAATGCAATTTGAAGTTTGTTTGAAATAACGTACCTCATCATCCGAAACAAAACTTGATGAAGTGGTGTTTGAAGACATGTTGTTGTCATAGCTTGTTGAATCTTGACTAATACCGATTGCTGTAGTTCCAACAGGTTGCAGCGAACATTTGAAAACGCGAGGCGCTAGAGAGCATAAATTCATTTGAATGCAAAATAAAATTTAACCACTAGATGGGAGAAAAAATGACACAGTGTGTCTTTAAGGCTTCACGCATGCACATTTACATGTATTTCATATCCCTCTCATTTCCTCCCTCTCTCTCTCTCTCTCTCGTTTTGGATGTTACAAGGTCTAATTAATCCATTTCCATAATCTGCTTGAAGACAGACACTCATACACACACACACACACACACACACAAACACACACACTAATGTGTGCAGGCTAAAGCACTGCGCAATGTTCCAACATTTGACAATAACAAGTTTATTATTATTATTATTATTATTATTAATAATAATAATAATAATAATAATAATAATAATAAATATAGCTGCAAGCAGCGATGGGGGGGCCTAGCAGAATAGCAGCAAAGCAGGCAAGCTAATGCCAGCTCAGGAAGGTGTCATGAGTCCATATACCAAGTTTCGTGTCGATACATCAATGCATGGTAGAGATATTGGGCCACTTCCTGTTTGGAAACTTCGCCGCTGAGTTTGATTGGCTGTTACAGCAAAACAGTTTGAAGTTCAGACATGAAACTTGAACCATCAACCAGGCATGGTCTGAAAACCATATCCACCAAATTTCGTGTAAATCAGTCAAAGTATGTGCCCTCTAACAAAAATCAAAAAGGCTGCCAAATGTTTTTACTAACGCACACAGTCCTTTAGCAAATGTACTGGGATGTCTGAAAGTATCAGTCAACACTGGAATTAAGGTCAAAGTCCAAAGCAATATGAAGATATGAGCAAAAATGCATGTTTGCTAATTATAGCGCCCCCCAAAGGTCAAAAGTCACAAAAATTACTGGGCGGATTGGTCTGAAGATAGTCTTTGTTGATTTTCATGAGAATTAGTCAAAAATTGCGACCACTGCGTTGAACTCGGCTTGGCCCAAGGATTCCAATGATGCCTTGTTTGTGAATATTGGATGAATGGGTCAAAAGTTATAAACATGAATGCATGTCCAACTTTGACCTGTTGGTGGCGCTACAGCTCATGGGCTAGCGACCTCAAATTTGCTGTGAGGGCTTATGGGACTGTCCTGAATCAGTGTGCCAAATTTCACAACTTTTTACCATGGGGTTCTATGGGCTGCCATAGACTCCCATGGCAGGATAATAATAATAATAATAATAATAATAATAATAATAATAATAATAATAATAATAATAATAATAGGAAACAATACAAAAACAATGGGTGCTTCGCAGCTTCGCTGCTAGGCCCCCAATAATAAATAATACATTTTATTTGTTGGCGCCTTTCTAGAACCCAAGGTCACCTTACATGTAACATAAAAAACAAAACAGATATGAAATACAATAGCACATAATATAAATACATACAAAGAAAATACAGTGGGGCAATTGCTCTGTCGCTAGCTTAGCCACTTTTTAGAGTTTAACACGGTTTTAAACTCGTCGGTGACGCAAGAAGTCACGTGACGTCTTAAGCTCCATTGCTGTGTCATATGTACCTGTGGTTTAACCTGCAGCTGCGTTTTACCTTGATCTCAATTGCTGTGTCTTCAGAGAAATTCACATCAGACACTAGAGGGCGTATTTTGTGCGTGTTAGTCTAATCTCGAAACGGACATGGTTTTAGAGGAGACTAAACCAGTTTGCAGGATGAAACAAGGCTCCATTATAACCGACACACACAGAATTAGTTTTATTAATTATTATTAGTAGTATTAATAATAATGTATGATACATTTACACTTATTACGCCAGATAGGCCTTCAGTACAATAACAATATTGGACATAGTAGATATGGAATGAGCGCTGATATTTCACGGCTCATGGGGCCCAGGTCTTGGTCGTGCGTCCGCTCAGCAATAGCATTACGCGCTTCAACTTTCAAGCGCTTCCATAAATTCTTTAAATGTGCCGGGCTGCTCGGTCTTCTGCTGAGATCATCCCAAACAGACTTTCTTCGGAGCGTGGTGGTGGTGTCTTTCTTAGCATCTTCCACCGTGTCCACAACACCTCAAATGCAGTACAATAAATATAACTTTTGCTCTTAGTTATAGTTCTCTATCCGAGACATGTTCATCCTAACTACCCTCTCCTCCGAGAATTTATAGGCGTGGAATTACCCTAATTACTCGCATATTAATTTGTCTTCAATTAATTAATTAATCACGTTTGCATGCACACCAAGAGAAAACAATGACAAGTAATTGATTGATTGACGTAGGTGAGGGCAGATTCAGATTCCAGACTCAGATTTCCACAAAAAGTAGCCTAGACTATTTCATAATATATTTCAACATTATTTGCGTTTTATTATATTAAAGTTCACTTTACATTCCCATTAAGTTTTTGTTGGTAATTATAGCACAAAATGCATCCAACATTAAGTTAAGACTGCGTCTGCTGGGGTATAACTAGAAATCAGAGTACTTCCGGTTTAACCCGAGTTTAACTAGGAATCAGCTGATCCTGTGTAGGTCATTACACAGCAATCAGGTTTAACTTCGTGCACAGCTGCGTGTTAAACTCCAAAACCTCCGTTTTAAGGAGTACGGTTTTAAAGCGCAGCACAGCTAACGCAATGCTAACTGACAGAGCAATTGGCCCAGTGTGGCTAGAAAATAGATAAGGTGGATAAAACGGTTGGGGGACAGAGTGTTATAGGGAGTAGGATAACTTAAAAAGGTGTGTTTTGAAGGTGTTGATGGAGTCCAGAGTGCGTATGTGTAGTGGGAGTGAGTTCCAGAGTCTAGGTGCCGAACAGCTAAAAGCCCGAGCGCCAAGTGAGGTAAGTGAAAAGGAGGGGGTGGAAAGGACTGGTGTAATATGATCCAAGGACTTGGTACGGGTGATAATTCTGGTGGCGGTGTTCTGGATGGTTTGTATATGGTGGATGAGTTTCTGTGGTAGACCGGTGAGGAGGGAGTTGCAATAATCCAAGCGGGAGGTAACCAGGGCATTTATGAGGATTTCGCTGGAGTGCTTGGTGAGGGAGGGGCGGAGTCTGGAGATATTACAGAGGTGGAAAAAGGCTGTGCGTGAGATGTTATTGATGTGGGATGTGAATGAGAAGGTACTGTCCAAAATAACACCAAGACTTTTAACTGTGGTTGAAGTGGGGACCAAACAGCCGTCGATGAGAATACTGAGGAGGTGGGATTTGGAGAGTGATGATTTGGATCCGATGAGAAGAATTTCACTTTTATTGCCATTGAGTTTTAACTTATTTTTTAACATCCAGTTTGTGATGGTTTGCAGGCAGTCCATAAGGGCAGTAGGTGGTGATGAGGTGTCCGGTTTGGTGGTGATGTAGATTTGGGTATTTAAGGTGAGTTCAAACCTCTTCATCGCATTTTACTGGTTCCTAATCTCGGATCCAGACGTTCAACTAGCTATAGATGAACTTGGGCCTGGGCTAGAACCCAGAAAGTGCGAGGAGAGTTACAAAGTGTTTCCTGTTTTTGTTATATAAATGATATTGTGGCGGGGTAACGTCCGGCCACACGCCACCTAAGTGGCTTTCTTTCGGGGCCCTCCGACACAGGACACGGGTAGATGTTATTCAAGGTGTTTATTTGGAGTTTCAGGCAGAATGGTACACGCCGAGCTGATGGTACTTCAAGTCATGACCGTGCTCCTCCTCGAGTGTGTGTGCTGATGGCTGGTTTATCCTGGGTGCCATGATTGCTCATGCACCACAGGTGTGCAGCCCCACCCAGCCAGAGTCCAATCAGTCTGACTCAGGCCAGGTGAGGCTGTAAACCAGCCACCAACAACACACTCCACATAAACCCTCCACATATCCCCAACACCAGATTGAGGCCGGGGAGAATCCCCAGCCTCGCCTACTCCCCCCCCCCCCCATCCCCCATCCAAGCAAACAAAAAAAAAAAAACACATACCGGACTCTGAACAGGGTTACCATACCTACAAAAAACCTGGACTCTTTTCAGGGTTGCCATACCTAAACAAAAAATAAACACAACCCCCCAAACCCCACTACCTCCACACCTCCCCAGGGTCACACGCCAACCCCACCCTCCCCCTCCGTCCCGGAGACCGGAGGCCTGGGGCTGCTGCTCCAGCTGGCGGAGGTGTCTCTGGGGTAGCTGGCTGCAGGGGCTGGCTGGATGGGCTCGGAGGAGGCCCGACAGCTGGGCCGCGGAGGTAGCTTCTCGGAGGGCCTGGAACAGTCTTTGAGTCACCCCCCTCCACCAGGGCGACGAGGCACGATCCCTCCCATCTCCTCCTGGAGCATGGGGCCTTGGGCTCCTGGTCCTCTGGCAGAGGGGCGGCTGGCCTGGGCTGCTCCAGGCTGGATCCGGGGGAGGCTAGCTGCAGACGGTTGCCGGTGGCGGTCGCTGCGCTGCCTCCCCGCTCCTCCGCTGGCCGTCGCTGCCGTTCAGGGGGAGCTGGTGCTGGGGTGGCTGTCCTCGCCGCGGCTGGTGGCTCCAGTGCAGCTTGGACAGCCCTTCCGTGTCCCGTCCTGGTCGGAGGAGCCCCACGTTGGGCGCCAGTGTGGCGGGGTAACGTCCGGCCACACGCCACCTAAGTGGCTTTCTTTCGGGGCCCTCCGACACAGGACACGGGTAGATGTTATTCAAGGTGTTTATTTGGAGTTTCAGGCAGAATGGTACACGCCGAGCTGATGGTACTTCAAGTCATGACCGTGCTCCTCCTCGAGTGTGTGTGCTGATGGCTGGTTTATCCTGGGTGCCATGATTGCTCATGCACCACAGGTGTGCAGCCCCACCCAGCCAGAGTCCAATCAGTCTGACTCAGGCCAGGTGAGGCTGTAAACCAGCCACCAACAACACACACTCCACATAAACCCTCCACAGATATGATAAACTAATTCGGTTGGCAAGATGGAGGTTTCAGTAGACGATTTTAACAAATGTATTTTCTACGTCAGAAGACGATTTAAACAAATATATTCCTACAGTGGCCAGTCTACAACACAGGTTTGATTTTAAACCTTTACAGACACTTTGTCTCAGAATGTTGGTGTCCGGACAGGACAGTAGCTTTTCTTCCCACTGGCTACGGGAAAAGTGCTGGCTGAGTTTGTGTTCGCCGTTGGTCAAGGAGGGCTACCAATGGGAAGATGATGCTATTGTTTTAGTTATCAGTCCTCTTCTGGATTCATGATTGATGGTCAGCCATATTACCTTTGTTGTGGTTCCGCTGGTCAGGTTGTTTCCAGTAGAGACCCATTCCATGTAATGCATGTCTACAGATCCCCGCCCCCAGCAACATGATTGTTGGAAATACATTTGAAGACAAAGAAAATTAAATGTCCTGCTCACCCAGATTTGAGCTCGTCTGCCATCAGACTTTAGATGTTCATTTCATTTTATTGTATGACATGTTTTTTTATGTGAACCACTTTGAGTCTGCCTTGTGTATGAAATGTGCTATATAAATAAAGTTGCCTTGCCTTGCCCTAATCTAAAGTCTGATTTGTGAGACGAGCTGGTTCCTAATCCTTTAAAGATACATTCAATTCAACGTGAATGGGATCATCTCTCCCTATTTCTCACACTCTTCTTTTTAGATTATTATTCTTAAAAGATTCACAATGTCTTCAGGAGTTCATGTGCATGTTTGTGTTCTGGTCACATCCTATTCCTACTGGCCTGTGTGTTTATAGCTTGCAAAGTTACTAAAAGCAGTAGATGCTGTAAAGTGAAATGAATGTTGGCATAGTGGAGAATACATAAACACATAGCTAACGTTGGATAACCTGTCCCTATTTAAAGCGCCATCATTTGACCTTCCTACGCACACCTCTGCTTTCTCTAATTTCATCCTGTTCTCCCTGCACTGTTTTCTCTTTCCCTCTTGCTGAATACTTCATTACTTCTCTATCTCTCCCACTTTGTCCCCTTACCTCCCATCTCTGGGGGCAGAAGTAGTCACCTCATTATGGGCTACCTAATGTTGCAGGTAATTAGCCTGTCCCTGGCTCCATAGTAAAGGCATGCGGAGCCAGGGAAGAGGCACAGTGACTCCACGGCTGCCTCTTTAATGTATGCTAATAGAAAATACATTTATTTGCATAGTTTTACATAAGAAAGGAGCCATCTGTCTGGGGCTTTTAATAATTGTCTCTTAAAACTGTGACAGAAAGTCATAACTTAGCTGTTACACATAATAACATTTGCACTCTTATCTTTCCTAGTGTGATCCATAAAAAAAAATTAATTAAAGAACGAGAGAAGAATGGGATATGGATGGAGGCAGGGGTAGTGCGATGCTAAAGCGGTGAGAGGAGGCCTAAGTTTCATGGCCATAATTTATGTTTGTATGTTAAAAGTGAGTGAGATGATTAAGACAATAGGACCAGTGTATTTTTGTTCATTTAATTATGCCAAAAATAATCATTAATATGCCACACATATTTTTTCTTTATGTCTTTATGTAGGTAGCCATGACCTGACCAAATGTTTGCCAGCCATGCGACACCAGAAGTAAAAGACCAACAGAGATTCTTTATCGGATAGCACTCTGACTAAAGTGGACATTTTCAGTACTGCATTTGCAATTATAATGGCCTTCTGTCAAACATATATGTGGGAGTTGAAAAATCACCTCAACTCATTGTAATGTATTTCGGCAAAATTAGCAAATGTTTGAATGCATTATTCAAATGTATGTCCTTGACCCCTTTGCCATCAGCTCCATTAAGCAAATCCCTGCATTTTCATTGGCCAGTGTACAGCATTAAGCAAACAGACAATCTGGTTAAAAGTGGTCAGCATTCAAAGGTCAATTACGAAAAGGTTATGACAGGAATCAGGAATTGGTAGGGGGAGGTAGAAGATGGATGCTTAAAAACCTCAATCATGGGCAGATGTCAGCCTCACACAGACAGTGGTGGTGGTGTGTTTGCTTGCTGAGGAGAGTTTGGAACACAATCATTTCATTGCCAGGCATGACTGCTACTCCCTGTTTGGTTGTGCATTTGACAAATAAAGAACGTGTGTGTGTGTGTGTATGTGTGTCTGTGTGTGTTTGTGTGTGTGTATATGTGTGTGTTTGTGTGTGTTTTCATACAACATAGACAACCAGGGGCTAATAAACCAAAAACCCTCAAATACACCATGTGCTTTTCTTCAGTGTGTGAGTGCATGCGTACAATATGCTGATGTGCAGGGTGCGCAGAGTCACGGTGCAATACACTGGGAACTCTTTGTTCGAGTCTACAGGGTAAAACGTGAGATGCTGCTTGTGTGCCTCTCTTTCTGAAGTCCCAACGCGAGGAACCTCCAACCAGAGCAGATTCTTTCGAATAATTTCCTTTTCTAAAGACAGCTACCACAGAGAGAACTGCAGTCTCGTCACTAGGATGTATAACATCTGCTGCAGTGAAACCTTCGCCAGCCAGTCCATTGAACACATATTTTCTCATCAGTTTCACTAAGAGCCATGTTGACAAGTGTGTGTGTATATATACAAAAAAAATAAATGAAGAAAGATAATGTAGGAATGACAAGGAATGACACTTGAAAGAGGTGCAGGGTGGTATGAGAAGGGTCCAGGTCATTATAGGAGATATGATAGAAATGCCTCTCAAGGATGTGACATCACATCACATCATATCCATCACTATATTTCCACCACTCACTGTGGATTTGGCACAGGATGATTTCTGATTCGCACATTTAGCACTTTGCTTACATTGTAATAGTTACTGCTGCAATAAAATAAATCATTAAGTGCATTATCATATAAAGTGCATCATATTGTTAAGGTTTAGCTCATTAACTCATATAATTCACTACAATATGCAATCATTAAATTGGCTCATATAATAAATAATGTCTGACTTCACATCATTCTTCTTACACCCTTTTGATTGCAGTTGTTCTCTACTATACAAATACAACAAATAACGCAATAACGCAAGACTCTTATCGCGCGATAAAAAAATGATCGCCGTTAATCTATTCTCAAAGTTGGGTTGGGAGCTGGGTCTATACCGGATTTCCACCAAGGAAGGTAAGCGCCACGGAACGGCTGCGTCCTCTGCCCGGCGACCCCCCCGTCGGTCGTAGGTCTGGGCAGTGGCGCCTTAATGCTTAAAGGCTTACCTGGGCTTCAGCCCGGGGCCTCGGCCAATCAGGGGCCTCTTAAAAAATATATATTTAAAAAAAGATGATTTTTTAAATCCCCCCGTCAACAATCGCGCACCTCTCCCCCCCTCTTAAAAAAAAAATATTTAAAAAAAGATGATTTTTTAAATCCCCCGTCAACAATCGCGCACCCCTCCCCCCCGCCAACAAACGTGCAGACTTATTTTTAGTCATTATTTAGGTAGCACACGCATATTATGAATGCCTTCGACAGAATTCAAATGAGCCATTTTAATCTAGATTAATCTAGATTAATTCCAAGATTACAGTTAGATTAATCTAGATTAAAGAAATTGATCTATGCCCACCACTAGTAAGAAGACAAATATATTCTTGTTTTTATCGGCCTTTAAGGACGTCTGAGTTTAAGAAGAAAGCTACATTACATCTGTGTGTATGTGTTTGTGTTTGTGTGTGTGTGTGTGTGTGTGTGTGTGTGTGTGTGTGTGTGTGCGTGCATGCACATGCAATGAATTGAAATAAACCGGATAGAACAGCTCACACAAAATAATTAAAATCTGCAAGACATGTCCGTGCTCATACACCAATGGGCTGTCTGACCTAATATGTAGTTCCTGGGCATGCACTTTTCACAAACCTTCACAGGCTTAGAAGTATTTGATGGGTATATGGAGCCAGATGCCCTCAGAGCAATCCTTTGATAATGCATCTGTGTGAAAAGGGCATCAAGCGAACAGGAAAATAAAACAACATCACAACTGAGACCAATCAGGGGGAAGATTGTGCAAAAGATACATTTGCAGTGACTCAAATTTTCTGTGTATGAAGGCTTAACTAGATCTGACCAGGGCCAAGGAGGATGCAAAACTGTTTTATCTCTCATTCCCATTCTACTATTACAGTACCACAACAGACTGATGGCGCTGGCATGAAGGCCAAATCGGCTTGTTTGTATCGTGTTTGGTCAGCCACTTGAAAGCCTCAGCACAGACACACCCGCGTACGCATGCATGCAAACACACACACACACACACACGCACGCACACACACACACACACACACACACACACACACACACACACACACACACACACAGGCACACAGGCACAAACGCAAATACACACATATACACACACGCACAAATGCATACACACACACACACACACACACATAGGCACACACACAAATACACACATGCACACAAGCACCCCAACCCCCCCCCACACACACACACAGTAAAATGCGTATGCATAAATCTATAAGCAAACATATTGGACAAGAAAGCCTTAAAAACATGTAAACAAAGGGACAAAAAAGGAGTTCCTGGAGCATGACTGCTGTTGAACATCCATTATATCTGCTATTTGACCACAGCAGCATGAGAGAGGACACCTATACTCTTGTTCCTATGGGAATTCAAAAAGGGGTAACTCAAGGGACACATACATCAATCAAAATGAGTTGATTAGATAAAATAAATGCCAACATTTCCAAAATAAATGACTTAACTCTTGACTGAACCAGAGACGAGCACACCAACATACACGCTTGATGGATGCATTGGCAACATCCATGGGTCAGGCTGAATGTGTCGGGCACAGCAACAGAGGAAGACACCCAGGGGCTGGATGCTGCAGATCTAAGCCATGTAGTGTAGCGTTGCTGAGCTAAAATCAGGGTTAATTTCCAACGAGTATTGCTATTTTACAGAATTCTGTCTTTTTCCTTAATTCTATAAATAGTACCCAATAGATGTTCTTAAAAACGTTCATTCGCCGTTATCATCAACCTTTCACAAATCTGAATGAGGCTTGTGCCTGTGTGGCCTTAATTTGTGGTTAGGGGAGACCAGGGAGTGTTGTAACACCGGGTTAGTTTCAACACTGTCAGTTTGGCCAATCAGAAAACAGTTCCGGGGATGTCATCAATATTATACGCTCCCATTTCCTTTTTGAGCTCACATGCACATACAGGAATACAGTCCACACACACGCACACACACACACAAACACACTCACACATACACACACAGAATCATTTAAAGTGTTTTTGTCACTTTAAATGATTCACATTCACTATTCAAAACTGTTTATTATTTATTTTTCAACAAAGTTGTTGCATGAATTGGATAGTGTGGATCTTATTTCAGCAAACTGCCTCTCATTTCTACATCATTCCCCCAGCCCACCACAACAACTCATTAACTCACATTTAGTAATATTTAGTAAGCGGGTAGTCTTGCATAGCCAAACCTATCTCCACACTGTTTTAGTGCTGTACCAGCGCTGGAGAAATAGGCAGAGAATAGGATGCAGGTTGTTGGCATAACCATGCCAACAACCTACATCTGGTAAGCCAGACTAGTAAACTGGTTAAGTAAGGGATAATGCCCGACGAGGTGTCCATTAACAGAAATGAATGGACGATGCGGAGGTGTGAACCGTCCGATGCGAAGCGGAGGACGGTTGCTTCTGCGAAGTCCATTCATTTCTGTTAATGGACACCTCGAAGGGCATTTATCCTGCTTATACCATGGTCACTTACGAAAGAAAGAAATATGTAATCAATTAATAATACTTTAATGTGTTTTAGATTTAAAATAGTGAGGGCTTTTTTATTTTTACAAGTCGAGCGGACTATTCCATATCTCCCGTATGCAGGCATTGCCAAGCAACGTGCAAACGTCTTTCCTAGGTGTAAATTAACACTTTTTAACCTACACCCTCCAGCCAATCAGAATCGAGTATTCACCCAGACCATGGTATAACCTAAGTTATCTTAATGTTGTGTATTGGAAATTCATGGAACCCATTCATATATTCTGTAACTTCTGTCTTGGATGCAAACTTTGCCAATGTGTACTGGTCAATATGATGATTCTAAAAGCACAACTTCTGTTCCCTGACTTACAGAAGCCAATCAAATTCATTTCTTTTTTTATTTAAATGTATTTATTGAGTTTTCCATTTTTTTACAAAAGAACACCAAATAAAAACAGACTTAATAATAACATAAAATAAAATATAGTAAAAGTAAAATAAAAATACATATATAGAAAAAAAGAATATATATCCATATACATACATATATATATATATATATATATATATATATATATATATATATATATATATATATATATATATATACATATACATACACATACATACATACATACATACACACATACACATACATACATATACACACACACATACTGTATACATACATTCATACACACATACATATAAATGCATACCGACACATAGTACATAATGAGAAAAAGTATGTCAATGTACGCATAACCACACACATATAAATGCGTAGATTAATAAGTAAGAAAGAAAAAAAACTTCATTCCAGAATTCACTTATTCTCGGACACTTCCATATACAGTGGATAAGTGTTCCCTTGTCGTCCCCACATCTTGTGCACAAATCTGGAATATTGGGATTCAATTTATTTAGTTTTTCTGGTGTAATATACACTCTCATTAACCAGTTGTATTGCAGCAATTTTAACCTTGTATTGGCAGTTTGAGACTGAGCATTCTTACATGCCACAATCCACTCTTCATTAGTAATTTCCTTTTGTAGATCACCTTCCCATGAATTTAGTTTAGAATCTGATGATTCGGATGAATTGTCACTCAAAAGATTGTAAATAGCTGAAATAATTATTTTCTCAAAGGGATTTTTAATTAGATTTTTCTCCAGTGTAGCTAAAGTTGGGATGGTAATGGATTGGTTCTGATCTAATAAAACTTGTGAGTTGTAAATATTTGAAGAAGTGTTTATGGGGAATGTTATACATACTCACTAGGTCCTTAAACGTTTTAAGATGGCCGTCTTCAGGATTATAAATATCCTTAATTTGCTTTAGTCCTCTATCAGCCCATAATTTGAACCCACCATCAGCCCTTCCTGGTACAAAATGGTTATTACCCCAAATTGGACTAAACCTGGAAAGAACAGAAGTTTCCTTGTGGTATTTATGTACATCATACCAAACCACAATCATGTTCTTAACTATCGGATTCGTGGTTTTCTTTTTAAGGTTTTTAAAAGTGTCCGAATATATATATGCAGGTAATGGAATCTTTTCAGAGCTGGATTCAATGTCTTTCCATACTGGCGAGTTCTCTGTGTGGTAATAATACCTCATAGTTCTAATTTGAGTAGCCCAGTAATACCATAATAAATTGGGGCATTGGAGCCCTCCCCTGTCATATGGTAGATACAGTAGGGACAAACGAAGTCTGGGGCGTTTATTTTTCCAAATAAAATTGCAAAAAAGTTTCTTGAATCTAGGAAAGAAGTCTGGAGGAGGCGGCAAAGGGATATTTTGGAAAAGGTACAATAATTTGGGCAGAATACTCATCTTCAATATATTGATTCTTCCTAATAGGGAGATTGGAAGTGTTGACCATTTTTCAAGTGATTCACAAGTAGATGCGATAGCAGGATTGTAATTGGCTTGAACAATTTCTTCAATTTTGTGAGTGATTTGAATACCTAAGTATGTGAAACTATTGACTGAATTGAATTGACTTGCACAAGTCAGTGGGCTATTTCTATCATTCGAATGACACAATAAAATGGAGGATTTGGAGGTGTTAACTTTGTAACCTGATATATCACCGCATCTTTTAATAAGGTCCATAAGCGCTGGGATGGATTTATCCAATTTCTTTAGAAAAATAATGACATCATCAGCATAAAGAGCCAGACGGTGTTCTACTTGACCTATGCATATGCCTGAGATCAGTGAGTGATGTCTTATTGCAATTGCTAAAGGCTCAATTGCAATCAAATTCATTTCTTCTACTTTTTGTAGAAGTGTTTTTATCCACCAGCTTACCAGAGCCTACCTTGACTCGTTCTTTCAACACCTCAGCCGTGGAAATGTGTTCTGATCCCAGAAGCCTTCTCTATGGTGGGCACATCCCCTGGGTTTAGGAGTTACTAAAATGGTTCCTTCCATCTTATGAAAATATCCCCCAGTTGAGGTCAACGTTTCCCTGCTCTTGCTGAGAACAGTTCAACATGTCCAACAGAAAGCTATTCTCTGTGGCCGCACCAAACCCTCTGTGCACCAAGGGAAATCCCCCGATAGTCTAGGCCTATAGCAGCATAACTAAGGGATGGTTCAGGACTCACCTGATCCAGCCCTAACTATAAGCTTTATCAAAGAGGAACGTCTTAAGCCTACTCTTAAATGTGGAGAGGGTGTCTGCCTCCCGAACCACAACTGGAAGCTGGTTCCACTGAAGAGGAGCTTGGTAACTGAAGGCTGAGATCACATCTCTCCTATACTAGCTTCTCTGCATTGGCTCCCTGTAAAATTTAGAATATAATTTAAAATCCTCCTCCTCACCTATAAAGCTCTTCATGGTCAGGCCCCTTCATATCTCAAAGAGCTCATAGTACCCTATTACCCCACTAGAACACTGCGTTCTCTGAATGCAGGGCTACTGGTGGTTCCTATAGTTTCTAAAAGTAGAACAGGAGCCAGAGCCTTCAGTTACCAAGCTCCTATATATATATCCTAGAGGATATATATATATATGTCTTCATATAGGAGAGGATAAAACTGATTATATGCAAAAATGTGAATATATATATAAAAATGTAAAAATGCTAAATAGCAACTTTCTTTAGCGGAGTCCTTATCTATCCATGTAGCAGGGTGGTAACACCCCCAACGTAAGACTTAAATGCCAACATACCTTTTGACTCTACACTCATCACGTGGGACATGCATAAGCAAAAGGGAATGTGGGGAGGGAAGGAGGTATTAGGTGGAACAGCGTATAAGCAATACAGCGAAGTTGTCCCTCATGCCTTAGGGGAGCGGAACAACTTCGTACGATTTTAGTAGACATTCAGGGTCACATCGCGAAGGTAATCGTCGTCATCACAATTGGGCTCGACTAGGAGTGAGACCATCTGGTGTTCATAGTCTTTGGGGGCGTTCTTCTTGGACAGGGCCGTGGCAATGAGTCTGAGGCAAAGAGTACGGGTGCAGGGGATGCAGCAACATCCGCAGGTGATAAGAATAGCCAGAAAACAGGCAAGGGAGGTGAGGACGGCCATGACAAGGGCCTTCCATCTGCCGAACAGGCCTTGCATCCAGGCCTCAAGTGGGTTGTCCAACCCAGAGGCTTCTTTCAGCTCCGTGGACAGGGCTCGGAGACCATTGAGTGCTTTGGTAACAGACCCATCCGGGGCTGTGTTGTTGGGGATGAACGTGCAGCACTGGTCGCCGAACATAGCGCAGACACCTCCTTTCTCGGCAAGGAGCATGTCCAGGGCCACGCGGTTCTGGAACGCCATTAGTGAGGTGGCAGCGAGTTGGGTAGAGATGCCCTCCACGGCATCTCTGGTGAGGTTGGCCAGGCGTTGCACATTGTAGTGGATATAGTTAATGCGATCGACGTTTTTGTTTGGCGTAATAGGGAAGAGAGCTGATAGGATCGGTATGTTCTCGATTCCGGCCCCAATCTGGTCTGCTAATTTGTACTCGTTTGGAACGCCTCGTGGGATGCCTATAGCGTCGATGTAGCAGGGAGAGTTTTGGGTGAGGTCGAAACTGGCGGGGTAGGTAGTGTCACGTCGGGCGCGTTCAGGGGCCGTATTGTTAGTAGCGTTAGACGTTTGGACGAATACGGTCACGGGCACAGTCAGTCGCACGATAGTACATGTCCCCGACCAGTGTTTAGGTAGACGCAATCGCAGAATGTCAGTAGCGCATAGCCAATAAAGGTCCATTCGACCGAGAGTCAGGTGAGTCATATTTGACCATCCAGTAACGTTAGTTGTGTGTTCACACCATGCCGCGGGAATATCACCTACCGGTCGCTTACCCGCTCGAGTGAAACACCAATAGGACGCGGGTCGTGCAGTGAAGGTGGGCGGAGTCGTCTCGTTTAGACCGGGAGGAAACAAATTCCCGAGGAGAGTACAATTCTTGGGGTGTGCTTCCATAAAGAGCCGCAGCATGCAATAGGTGCCACGGGAGTCGTCGGTCGCATTGAGGTAGACAGGGATGGTAGTTAAGGCGGGACGAGCTGCTGCACAAGCGACGCAATCAGACAGCCCTTGTAGGCGAACAGTGCCAATTAGCCATGCTAACCATTGATTAGTCTCAGAGAGCCCAGTGGCTTGGGCGAATACGTCGTGGGTGGGGATGTCATTAGCGGACTCTACATTGAATATGGTTACGCCTTGATCAGTATAAGTAACTGCCGGGGTTGACGAGTGCGATTCGGGTAGGATGTTAACTCTAACGACGCTCATGGGGTCCCATGCTCCCCACATACTAATTCCCACAGTTAGATATAAAACGTCTGGTGTGGAGGGGCATAGAGAATTATGATATTGGTGAGCGCCTACCGAGGTGAGAGTGAGGATCACGTTTTTTCCTTCCATACTTAATCCCCCGCCCTCCTGGAGTAATCTAGTATCGTCTGAGCGTGCGCGAGGATTGGTGTAAGCTCTAGCCGCTCTTTTGCCGCTCCCGTCTATTCCTGTCCCCGCCCTTTTGTCTCTGGTGTCCCATAGAATGTGCCCCGCATTTCTACACCCCGTTAGACCAAAACCCCTGGACATGCCTTTCTGCCATTCAGGTTTACCCTCTATCGGTCCGTCGCACACATACTTGTTGTCATGCTCCCACCTAGAGCCGGGACGTTTCCATATAGCAGCAGTGAATAGGGTGTGCAGGGGAATAGAGTACATACGTTTGGTGCCGTTGATGTGGGTGAGCTGAACGCCATCAAACTGGCGGAGGCAGGGGTCTGAGTCATTTCTTCTTGGCGCATGGGGGTCGTCGTGGGGGAGGATGGTTCTGCGGGCAGGGGGGTTGTAGACAAGTGGGGGGTTATGGACAGTACCTTGGGTGTCGTTGGCGCAGGTGGCGTTGATGTTGGTGGCGTTGACGTTGATGCTGTTGGCGTTGGTGTTGTTGGCCTTGGTGCCGTTGGCACCGTCGTAGTCGAGGAAGCCCCCTCTCCAAGGGGTTGTCGGGACTGGAACAGGGCCGGGCAGGATGAGTCGCAAGAGACCATACAGGAGCAGCGTGCCAACCGACACACTCAGCAATGCTCCCAGTAGTAGTCTCAAGCTCTCGTTCCTCCCCATATCTCCCCTATGGCCCCGTCTGTAGGTTGGCGGGCTCCCCCTGCTCGAGGGCCTGTAGATCGGTATGAACCTGGTCAAAGGTTCGTGAAACAGGGCCATCTGCTTTTCGGGTGTGCGTCAGGTGGTGCCACTCTGCTCCGCTCTTGCCTAGTAGGGAGACAGAAAAGGGGGTGGCCAAAAGTACCTTGTATGGGCCTTGCCACCTTGGACCCAGTGACTTTCTCTTGTGGACCTTGACGTAGAGGTAGTCACCAGGTAGGGTCAGGGGAGCCGGGTGGGAAACCTGAGATGGTGGGGCGGTAACCTGAGTGAACAGAGCTCGAGAGGCAAGGGTTAGGGCCTGAACATACTCTAACAAGACTTCTACTACCGGTCACTAACTCATAAGGACTGAGGCCTGAGCGCGAACTGGGTTGGGACCTAACACTCATCAGGGCTAGGGGTAGAGCTTGTAACCAGCTCATCTTTTTCCCTTTAGTTAGCTTGCCAAACTCTGTTGACAGGAGGATAGTCTCAGGCGACTGTCCAGCATCTATCACTTTAGCTATTGCCCCCTTGATAGATCTATTAGCTCGTTCAACTATCCCCTGACTCTGTGGATGGTAGACAGACCCGAAGTGGTGACCTAGGCCTAGGGCGCGTTCTACCCCATCTAACAGTTTGTTTGCGAAATGGCTACCGTTGTCTGAGGCTATGGTCTTAGGGAAGCCCCATCTAGGAATAATATCGTTTAGCAGGTGTTTCACTACTGTTTGGGCGTCTTCATGTTTTGCGGGAAAAGCTTATACCCATCTAGAGAATCGGTCTATTATGACTAACAGATATCGATACCCTCCCACTCTATTGTCTTGACCCATGTCGGTATAGTCTATGCATAGTTCTTGGAACGGGAGTGGGGGAACGGGGAAGTGGCCTTGTGGTGGTTTTTGGCTCGGTCGGGGGTTGTGGGCTTGGCAGGTCTGGCAGTCGCGGACGTGTTGTTGTACTATGGCTTCCATCGCTGGGTGAAACCAATCAGGTGCGATAGCTTCAATAGTCGCCCTAGACCCTGGGTGGCCGATGGCATGATGGGATTTGACCATGAGGTTGAGGGCTTTGGTGCTGAGGGCTGGTTTGCCGGTGGTGGTTGCTCGGAAGACGTTCAGGTTGTCTCGATGGCATCCTCGTTGGATCCAGATGTTCCTTTCGTAGACTCCAGCTGCATGTTGCATGTCGAGGACGTCCAGGAGGTGTTGCTTCAATCTGTGGCACCCTTTTCCGGGCTCACCTTCTAGTGGTTCCAGGACTGATAGTTGGAGGGATGGTGACTGGACGTAACCGCCTGCATGCTTGGCTGCCATGTCGGCTGCGTTGTTTCCTCGGGTAACGGTTGAGTTACCTTTGGTGTGTCCCTGGCACTTGATGATAGATACTTTGTGGGGGAGTTGGATGGCTGTTAGCAGGCGGAGGACTAAGTCTTGATGTTTGAGAGGTTTTCCGGTGGAGGTGGTCATCCCTCGGCGCTCTGCTTGAGATCCGTTGACGTGACACATCTCATACACATAGTTGCTGTCGGTGTAGATGTCCACCACTCTGCCTTTAGCCCCTTCCAGGGCTATGACCATTGCCATGAGTTCAGCTCTCTGGGCGGACGGGTGATCCGGTAGGAGTCTGCTGAACAGTATGTGGCACAAGCCATTGTCTTCTTGTTGGACGACGGCCCAGGAGGCAATGTTGGCTCCTGTTGGGTCTTTATAGCAGCAACCGTCGGTGTACCATACTTCTTTGGATCCTCCTTGCGGGTTCCCTCCAAGGTCTGGTCTGATCTTCAGCTCTTTTTGGATGTATTCAGTACAGTTGTGTGGAGAGCCATCTTCTTGAGTGGGGTAGGTGTCGGCCATGTTGACTCCTTCTGTAGAGTAGGTGACGTTAGGTGCTAATAGAGTGTCGCTGAGTCTTTGCCACGTCACTGCGGTTGTGAGGGTGAATCGCGATGCCTCCACTGCAGCTTTGACTCCGTGGCTGGTATGCACCACAGTGGGATTGTGCATGGTCATGTGTAGGGTCCTCTGGAGTGACTGGGCTATGGTCCCTAGATGTTTGGCACAGGCTGGCAGGCCCTGTTCAGGAATTGGGAGTGTGGAGCTATGGTAGTGGAGCACTCTTCGTTTACCGTTTTTTGGCTGCCAGAGGGTGGCTGCCACATAGATGCCCTTCTGGGAGACGTCTAGATGGAACGGGACGGCGTAGTCTGGGGCTTGTAGGTCGGCGGCTGAATGGAGTGCTTGCTTGAGTTCCTTGAACGCGGTGTCTGCTGTCGCTGTCCAGTCCAGTCTTGCTCGTAGATCCTTGGTTCCGGCCGCATTGGTCAATTGCCGGAGGTCTGCTGTCTTCTCGGTAAAGTCTGGCAGGTACTGTCGGCTGTAGTTAACAAGGCCTAGGAAGCCTAGCATTTGTTGGACTGTCTCTGGTCGAGGGTAGTTCAGGATAGTGTCTTTGGCTGTTTGAGTCATTGCCCTTTGGTCCGGGCCGAGGGTTCTTCCCAAGAACACCACTTGCTGTCGGACCGGTTGTAGCTTGGCTCTCTTCACTTTGTATCCTTTTTGGGCCACCCTCTCAAGTAGTCTTTTGGTAGCTTCCAGGCAGTCTTCCTTGGTTGTGGCTCCGATGAGGAGGTCGTCTACGTACTGGACAATCGTCACTCCGTCTGGCAGTTGTAGATCTTTGAGGTCACGGTGGACACAGTTGTTGAATATGGTTGGTGTGGATCTGTAGCCTTGGGGCATTCTGGTATATGTCAAATGTTCCCCTCCCCAGGTGAACGCAAACATGGGTTGGGATGCTTCGTCTAGGGGCAGGCAGAAGAATGCATTGGCTAGGTCAATGCAGGTGAACCACTGTTGGTCCGGGGTCACGCCATGGAGGGCCACCCGTGGGTTGGGTACTGTCTCTGGTGGGCCTTCCGTTACTTTGTTGATGTCGCGGAGATCATGGGCCATCCTCCAGGTGATGCCATCTGCTTTCTTGACTGGGAGGATGGGGGTGTTCCAGGGGGAGTTGGACAGGCGTAGAACTCCGGCTGCTTTCAGGCCTTCAATGGTTTTGGTGATCCCTGCCTCAGCTTCCTTCTTCACTTGGTATTCGGCGCGATAGATGACTCTGGCACCCTGCTTGAGGGGAATGTGGATCTTGTGTTGGGGCGTGTAGCCCATGTCATAGGGTCCTGTGGCCCATAGGCTGTCGGGGAGGCTGTCCAGCATAGCTTTTACCTCGGGGTCTTCTGGTTCATCTGATTCGATGGGTTTCGGTGGGCTTGGGTCTCTTTCTTGCTCCACATGTTCCGCTACGCACATGGCTGGGGTATCCGGAATGGAGATTCTGGTGAGTTCGCGAGTCGGGTCGAGGTGGATGGCGGGGTTGTCGGTGGGTATCCATTCTTGGACAGCCAGAGCCCTGGCTATCATTGGACCCAGGTTCTTTGCCTCATGATGCCTGGCTACGGCGAGGGTGAGATGCGGGGCCGGTGGGTGGAACCAGGGATCGATGGTGGCGTCTAGGATGGTAGCAGCCGCTACTCCCTCTGGTCCTAGGTAGATTTCTCTGTAGGTGCAGGTACGGCTGGTTCCTTCCATGTCTTTGTCCCAGGCGTCCTGATAGGCATCATCGCGGACCGGGGTCGCTCTGAGAGTCGTGTGGAGTGGATCAATGGGGTCGTGGTAGTCGCCTTGTTCCAGGATCCATTTCTTCCAGAGGAGGTATGTGTCTTGGATTGGGGTGTAGTCCACTGGAGTAGTCAGGTTTCGGAGCCAGTAGATATCCATCGGTGGGCTGCGCTGAGGGGGTTCTTGGATCATCACCATTTGTCTGGATAGTTGGTAGGCCCATGGGTTGTCTAAGGGTGATGTGATCATGGTTCCTCCAACGTCGCAGGAGATGTGGCAGTTGAGTTTGCTGAGAATATCTCTCCCTAAAAGGGGGGTTGGGCACTTTGGAGCGTATAGGAGCGAATGGTACATCTGTCGCCCGAGGATGGTCAGCTGGATAGGCTGGGTAAACGTGTTGACTTCTGATATCCCCGAGAACCCTCTTGTAGTCAGGGTTCGAGTGGAGAGGGGTGGGGGCCTTCCGTTGAAGTTGCCTATTGTGGAGACGGTGGCACCGGTGTCAACCATGAATTGTATTGGTGTTTCGTCGATCAGACAGGTCAGCATCGGGTCTCCTTGCCCTAGGTGTGCGCAGGCTTCTAGTTGGCCTTCATACACTTCGGGTCCCTCTCCTTGGACTCTCGGGGGGTCCTAGTCTCCGTATGTGGGACACATAGAGGTCCCAGGAGGCCCCTGGTTGGGTCTGGATTGTTGAGGCCTCTGGGGTTCTTGCTGTTCTTGCTGGTGGGGGCAGTCTTTGATCCAGTGGTCCGGGGCTTGGCAGCGGAAGCAGCCATCTGTCTGCGACTGGGGACGGGAGCCCCCTTTTCCACGTCCTGTTCCTCTAGGGCGGCCTTGAGATCCGCCTCGGCGTTGAGGGCCTTGGTTCCATTGGTTACTGTTCTGGTACTGTTGTTGTGGGGCATAGCCTTGGTTGTAGTACTGTTGTGGTTGCTGTTGTTGTTGGGTGAAGCCTTGATTGTAGTTCTGTTGTGGTTGCTGTTGTTGTTGGGTGAAGCCTTGATTGTAGTTCTGTTGTGGTTGCTGTTGTTGTTGGGTGAAGCCTTGATTGTAGTTCTGTTGTGGTTGCTGTTGTTGTTGGGTGAAGCCTTGATTGTAGTTCTGTTGTGGTTGCTGTGATGCAGGCCATTGTGCCTGAGGTGGCTGTGGTTGTTGAGTCGGGCTGGCCACTAGGGGCGCAGAGACAGGGAGGATGGAGGTCACCTTTAACTTCTCTTTATCTGTCTTTTTCTCATCATTGAGGTGCTTGGTCGCCTCCTGGAGTTGTAGTTTGATTAGGCGGCGCTGCATCTCATGGTCTTCCTCGTCCTCTTGTACTTCCTTCTCTTGTTCCCTCTCTACGGCGTGACAGACTTTTTCATTCCAGTCTTTGGGACACATCCTGGCCAGCTCCGAGACGTCTTTCAATCTGGTCTGGCAGCTGGCGAGGAGGCCGCGGATGATGGCCAATCGCAGCATCGTTTCATCAGAGGTGTCTCGTTCCGGGGCTTGTCCGAACCTATCAGCCCACAGTATTCTGGCCCTGGCGATGTAGGCGTGTCCACTCTCACCGGTCCTCCTCTTCAGGCCGGCCACACAGTCGCCGGCGTTGGTGTTGGGAAAGGCTTCTCTGAGGGCGACCCAGTACCTTTCTCTGTAGGGGTCGAACGGGTAGCGGTCGGGTAGGCGGCTGGTGCCTGCGGCTTGTTCGATATCTTGTGCGACAGGGACTGTGGCTGCTTTGGCGAGGAGTGCACGGATGTCTCCCATACCGAGGTTGTCACCTGAGCAGCCGTCTTCTAAGGCTCGGATCCAGGCGTTGGCCCCTTCATGGACCGAGGGCAAGCTGGCGTAGAGGGTCTTCATGTCTCGGTGGCCCCAGGGGTTGTAGACTGGCGGTCGCCCTTCTTCTTGGTTCATCAGTGGTGCCATGTAGTTTGCACCAGTAGCTTGTCTCCCTCTAGTGGCCTGGCCTCGGGTGGTGACTCCCTCTCTCTGGGGTGTATGGAGGAGTCGCGTCCGGTGGTGTATGGCTTCTTCTTTTTCCAGGCAGGCATCTGGGACCCACCCTGTCTGTCCATCTTTGCTCCCGAGGATCCAGCCCTCTTCTCTCTCGGCGGGTTCTTCTATTTGGATGACGTCATCAACGTTGAGTGAGAGCTCGTGGGGGTTGTGGGATGTGAACGCATAGAGGGCCCTGTAGGTGGTGGTCCTACTTGTCGTCTCCGCGAGTTCTTGCAGTATGGTGTTCAGCTTCTTTTCGATGTCTTGTCTTGAAGTTGTGTGGGGTGAGACACCTGGGGTAGAGGTCCGTGGGCGTGGTACGGCGGCTGGGGGTCGTCTCGGGGCTGGTTTGGTGGGGCGGGTCTCTCTGTGGTTGAAGCCTTTGGCGCTGTGTCTTCTTCTGGGTATGGTCCATCGGCAGGCCTCATCTTCTCCATCGTCCGGGTCCTGGTCTTCATCTTGCATCGTCACAGCTCGGGGCGCCGGTTCTTCGGAGGAGGATGTTGCAGATGTTGAGCACAGGGGCCTGGAGAGTAGTGATGAGGGGGCGGGGGGTTGTGGTGTGTGGTTGGGGGGTAGTGGTGTGGGGTTGGGGGGTATTGGTGTGGGGTTGGGGGGGTAGTGGTGTGGGGTTGGGGGGTAGTGGTGTGGGGTAGGGTGTCGTTGTCACGGGACAGGGGAGGGAAGTCTTGGTTATACGGGGTTGGAGCGGATGGTGGAGAGGAGAGGAGGGGAGGAGGGAGGGAGGAGAGCGGGAGGGGAGGAGGGAGGGGGGAGAGCTGGAGGGTAGGAGGGAGGGGAGGAGGGAGGGAGGAGAGCGGGAGGGTAGGAGGGAGGGGAGGAGGGAGGGAGGAGAGCGGGAGGGAGGGGAGGAGGGAGGGAGGAGAGCGGGAGGGGAGGAGGGAGGGAGGAGAGCGGGAGGGTAGGAGGGAGGGAGGAGAGCGGGAGGGTAGGAGGGAGGGGAGGAGGGAGGAGAGCGGGAGGGGAGGAGGGAGGGAGGAGAGCGGGAGGGGAGGAGGGAGGGAGGAGAGCGGGAGGGTATGAGGGAGGGGAGGAGGGAGGGAGGAGAGCGGGAGGGGAGGAGGGAGGGAGGAGAGCGGGAGGGTATGAGGGAGGGGAGGAGGGAGGGAGGAGAGCGGGAGGGTAGGAGGGAGGGGAGGAGGGAGGGAGGAGAGCGAGAGGGTATGAGGGAGGGGAGGAGGGAGGGAGGAGAGCGGGAGGGTAGGAGGGAGGGAGGAGAGCGGGAGGGGAGGAGGGAGGGGAGGAGGGAGGGAAGGGAGACCAGGGGAGGGGTGCGGACGAGGGAGGTAGGGGAGGAGGGTGGGGGCCATGGGTGACGTCGCCGAGGGGGGGGTAGAGTGGGTGGGTAGAGTCGTAGAGGGGGGCCTTAGTCGGGATTGGCCCAGAGTCAGCGGAAGTGGTCGGGGTAGAGGTGTGAGTGGTCAGGGGGGTTGGGTCAGGGTTGGGGCCCGCTATTACAGGCTGAGCTGGAGCAGGGGGCGGGGGCAAGGTGCTTCGATACGCGGCGACGAGGATCCGGGAATGCGCCTGCGTTTGCCGGGCGCGCTCCGGGTGATCACCGCGCGCCGCGGTCGAACCCTTGTTGTAAGAACGGCAGGCTGCCCTAGCTGTCTCTCTAGTTATCCCAGCCTCCAGGCTGCGGAGGTGGGCTTCGGTTAGGCCGATTTTGGGCACCCACCCGCTTTTTTCCCACTTCTGTCTGTACTTCACATGTCTTTTTAACCACTTTTTCTTTCCCTCTGGCCCAGCACCTGCTTCGGTGCTCGCGGCCAGGAATACGTCAACTCTCCGCATCTGGACATCCCTATTCATCATACCGATCTTCCGATCGCTCATCTCAGCAACTTCCCTGATCCTTTCTTCTATTTCTACTCTTGCTTAACCGTTCTATTCTATGGCTCGGCGGCCGTCTATTCTCAACCACAGCACAACAGTTATAACCAACACAGCAATCAGACAATATATTCTCCACTCCGTGAATACATATATCTATCACTAACCCAGCAGTTGTAACCAACACAGTGATCAGATAATATATTCTCCACTCCGCGAATACATATCTATCACTAACCCAGCAGTTGTAATCAGCACACACACTAAAGTACTTTTCGCACACACAGACTTGCGCACACACACAGACGAATACAGGTCGAGTACTCTCGCACACACAGACTTGCGCACACACACAGACAAATACAGGTATACAGGGTTATGCACGTGGTACCACCTATGGTTATGAGCAACTTCGGTAGCGGGAGTAGCTACCGATGTCCTCGCTATGAGCAACGTCAGTAGCGGGGGTAGCTACCGATGTCCTCGACCGCGGTCCCCCTTAAGGGCGGCCGACCGTCGGATCCTTCTCCACCTAGCGTACGAATATGTACGCTATCGAGGTGGCCCAGTCCTCCGGACTCTTGGTCAGGGTATCCAACCCACTACCTAATTGCAAATAGGGATGGGGGTGGAACAATGTGTTCAGAAGGTCCGCGTATGCTATGCACTACCGAACCGCGAATAGGGATGGGGGTGGAACAATATGTTCAGAAGGTCCGGTTATTTTATACACTACCGAACCGCGAATAGGGATGGGGGTGGAACACTTGTTCAGAAGGTCCGCGTATGCTATGCACTACCGAACCGCGAATAGGGATGGGGGTGGAACACTGTGTTCAGAAGGTCAGAGTATTCAACACACTACCTAAACATCTAGGCCTCAAAACCTTTTTTTGCTAAGGAATTTTAACCTGTTAGACGGAGCCCCTCGGGCGTCCAGGTCAGTGTCAAATACACTACCGAATTCACACAGTTTGCAGATAGTCGTTGACAGGGTATGACAATTGTATCAGAAGGTATTATTTTAAACAGTATCTTATCATTACAATTTATGCACGGTTTACCATTACCTGGACCACTGCCCCACTATGTTTCATGAGCCACTACGCAGATTTGAACAATTCTGTCAACAGGTTCTGCTTACCTTTTAGTTGTGGTACCAGGGACAGTGGACTCAGGTTGGTGGCGTCACCGGCGCAGGCGCCCGCCGTTGTGTCGGTTCTCCCGGTTTGTTAAAAATCACGTCGGGGTCACCAAATCTGAAGGGAGAAAAATCTTATGGCCTATTCTAAGCTAACAACGGAGCGGACCCTTTAAGGTATCAGATCAAAAATGAGGAGAAAATAAAGAGATATAAACTGAATTAAACTGAATAGATTTATTCTTAACCAAACTTAATCAAAAGTCAACGAGTAAATGCATATAATATCAAAATACAGCTGGTGTCACAAAGAGCTTCGCCTCATGAGAAGTTCTGCTGATTGTGAGCCCCGAGTCTCAGGCCCATGGATAGATTAAAGGGCAGGTTCGGCCAGGGGGGATGACATCATGAGCGGATACATGGATACTTTTTTGGTTCAAAAAGGGCAAGTTCTAGTTTGAAGTTAAATAGCAGGGCATCTTTAATTGGCTTCCCCCGTCTTTCATGGGGACGCTGAGTCGCAGTGCCCATTTTGACCGGGCCTCCCCCGCCTAAGATGTGCGAGGTTTGGGCCGCGTGACATCACCAAGCGCTCTGATTAACATGGCTCTCAGTCTCAGGCAGTAGCGTTTATCACCTGCTACTCCCCTGGACATTTTTGTTACATCTGGGTGCGCAAGGGATTCTCTGTGAGGGGAGGGGAGCCTATAAACAATGATCACTATGTCTGGTTTTGGACTGGCTCAAATGTGGGGGAAGGGGGAAGTATTCATAAACAATGTGAATGTCTATCGTGACCCTGCTATTCTAGCTCTAAGTAACCGTTTGGGCCTTTTACTATTGTGGGATACCGTTTGGGCCTTTTAGCATAGCGTTCTTAATATATAGCATAGCATTCTTAATATATAGCATAGCATTCTTAATATTTCAATATCCCCCACCTTCTCCGCCGGCCCTGAGGCACTCGGGATGGACTCTCGGTGTGTGGCTACAGGGGCATCGGCAGACGGCTCCACTGGAGCTGTGGAGCTGGGATTTTGGAGGCAGATCGCAGCAGCAGTACTGGGGAGGCTTCCCGATCGCCTGCTCACGGCATTCTTCAGGAGCTGGCGGCGGGCAGAGATGGATTCACGCCGGGAATGACAGTCAGCCTTCGTAGCCACTGGCCGGTTTGCATCGTCGCCAGTGGGCGAGACTACCCCTCCAGCTGTGGCTCTGATGCAGACAGGGACAGCCGAGGGTCCAGACAACAGCAGCCCACGGGACGCAGGCCGGTCCCCAAACTGGGCAGCAAGCAGGCTGGCCGGTGGCGGCGATTGCTGGGGGGTGGTAGCCGCTGGTGGGTTCACCGCTGCAGGCGTCCGCTTGGCTGGGGAGACAGTTGGACCATGCATTGGCTGACGAGGCTCGAGATAGAAGGAAGCCGCAGCTGCTGTGTGGGTCACACAGGTAGACGATCGCCGGGTGATAGCCTCGGTTGTTGCCGTCTGCCGGGATGAAGCTGCGGATGTCGAGCTGTCCGCCTGGCGCGTCGGCCCGAGAACAGCCTCTGGAGTCCCCGTCTGGGAGCCAACCTCCGAGAGGATGGAGTATTTATTGTTCAGGTTCAGACGAGGAGGTGAAGAGCATTG
This sequence comes from Merluccius polli, assembly GCA_030340625.1. Taxonomy (NCBI): domain Eukaryota; kingdom Metazoa; phylum Chordata; class Actinopteri; order Gadiformes; family Merlucciidae; genus Merluccius; species Merluccius polli. Next base: position 214,595 of record JAOPHQ010006552.1, read on the forward strand.
GCCATGCAGTCTTTTTCGGTTGCGGACCAATACCTCGGTCCACAGCGGGCTGGGTGTAGAGGAGACAGCAGGCCGTGGGCAGGCGGAGTCCCAAAGGATGGTGTCTTGGATGGCCGCACTGAGAGTGGAGATTTGTTTGGACTGCTCCGCCGCCAGGTCTATGTAGTTGGACAGCACGGCTTCCTTGCTTTGGAGTTCCTCAGAGAAGCTGGAGAGCTGGGTTTCTTTCCTCCGGAGTTCATCTGATAGTCTGCGGATATCTTCTTTGAGGTAGGCAATCCTTTTGAATGCATTTTGCAGCAGGATAGGGTCATCGGGTGATGATGTTGACATTGTAGCCTCGATTTAGGGTAGCCTTTGAGTTATAACTCCACTCGGTTGTAACGCGAGCAATTTATGATCCTTAGATAAAAGCGATCCTTAGATGAAAATGTGCTTGATAAAAAGACTGTAGAGAGTAGACAGCAGCGCACCTACCTACTACTCTGAGTGCCATGTCACAATATGGCAGAGTATCGCCAACACAAACTCCCATGAAGGGTCGACTTCGGAACATTCCAGGCCCTGGCCAAAAAACGAAGTTGAGGGAAGCTACAGCCTCTACCAGCTATAGCTCCCTTCATTCTAGTCTCACTCCATTGGTTTAGCTTCTTCCTTCTCTCATTTCCCTTTTTCTCTCTTCCTCACTCTCTCATTCATTTGAACGGAGGAGGACGTGATGGGCATTCGCTTCTGGTCGCGGAAAATATATGCGCCGTTCGCATCGCGCTGAGGTCAATCTGGCTGAGCTTTGACCCGCGAAATGGCGTGACTCACCAATGCTCAACCAATACGAGAGGAGTGGGCCGGTTTGATCTCTTCAGACTAATTTCAAAATAGATACAATGCTAACTGCTACTAGTATTGTTCAGCTTCCGGTCCTTGTTATAAACGTTGAATAACTATGTATGCAACTTCAAGAAGTCCCTAAATGCATATTTCCCCCATTTGAATAACTTAAAATGCTGTCCTAGATTACCCAAAGCATGCTGTCCCACATTCTCAATCGCATTTGATGAAGTGGGACAACTGAAAAATGAAAAAAAATGAAACACATTTTCAACACTTTAATGCATATGTTGTTTTTGAATAGTTCACAAACATAATTTGATAACAAATAGGAACATTGTCTTATTTATGACTTATTTATTTATGATTTATATCCATAACATTATCTTGTCAGAATCCTATGTCACTGACCTTATCATGCAATTTGCAGGGGAGCTACAGTGGTGCCGCAAATATAAAAAATAAGTACTTTCTATTTACGAAGACCAAATAAGTTGTGGACTATGGAAGAATGTGTTGGACGATTGTGGGGTTGTGTTCCGAGGAAGAAGGCCGCCGACACAGGAAACGCTTTAACTCACTTTATTTGTTTAGGTTTAGTATTTAATCTATGAAGCATATGGAGGGGTATTGCATTAATCACGCGTGGAGAGCCCGCTAAGCTTTGCATCCTTCCGGATGCGCTGCCTGCGGGCTCCTGGCTTCCCCCGGATGTGTTGCCCGGTAGTCTCTGGGCAGGAGGCGTGGCCTCTGTGACGCATAATGGCTAGTGTTGTACGCCCGCCCCCAGTGTATTATGTTTGCCGCCATCATGTGGTCAGGTGGGGTAAATACAACTTGTATATTTCTTTCTACTCCTTTGTGGCTATGTGTAGATATTACAGCCTGCTGATACATATGTTATTATTTATTCGCAACACTACATTAAATTGGAAATGTAATCTCACAATATAATTTTAATTTTGCACTTACATTTGCATTAATTGGGACAAAATAAAAATTTATGATATTTTCATGTTCACTACTAGCATGGGCAATCTCTGAAAAATGGAAGTGTCATTTGACATTTTATTTCCAAAGACCAACTCCGCTTTATGGTTGACAATTATTAAAATTATTTCATATTTGAAAATGAAAATGCAGCATAAATATTGTAATTTAATTTAGCATTTTTGGATGCATTATTTAAGTCACAGTAGAAATTAAAATGGAATAATCCATTTCCATTTAAATTTTCATATACCTTTATCTGACAATTTGAAAATGCAAAATCCATTTGACATTTAATTTTCAATTTTGGTAGACAAAATTCAAATGTTAATTAAAATGTGAAAATGGAAAAGCATTGCAACCAATTGCAATTACATTTTACGGCAACATTGTACTTCATCCAATACTACAACAACCTTAACTTGAGCCCAATTTCGGATCGACCAGGCAGTGCAAGAGGTAAGTAGGGTCAGGTTATAAAACTACAGTTAACGCTGAATTTGTTCGAGGGTATCCTCATCTTTCTGATCGATCTCTGTTACGTGTGCATGTTTTGCCTCTGCTATCTTGTCCTGTTCCAGGTACCGCCCTCACCTCCAACTGGTCAGGCACACCTGCAGCGCCTTAGCCATCAGGTGGATTGCTATAAAGCTGCAGGGATGGAAGCAGACGGGGCAGTAGGCCAGATAGCCAAACAGTTGTGTCGCTGTCAGGTGGGAAGCAGAGCAGAGCAGAGTGGGGCTCGTGTTGCGCATAGCCGTCATTCCCTCAGTGGAGGGATAGTGTTATTTATTCATTGGTTACTTAAGTGTGTTTTCGCTTCCTTCCTTTTTAGGAAGTTGTTTTGAGTTTTCGTTATAAATAAATAGTTGAACAAGTGCAAGTATTTCTGTTTCCTGCTTTTCTTTAAACACCCGGGTCCTTATAAATTGTTACTCCCCTTCTTCACCTAGACACCCCCATTGGGGACATAACAATTTGGGGGCTCGTCCGGGATGATTTTTGTTTAAAGAAAAGATTAGTAAATATATTAGTATTTGTTTAGGCTATTTTTGTTTGGAAAGCATAAAATCACTTCCGGTGGTGTTCGCGGTAGGTATTGGCGTCGGGGTGTGTACGGTCTAGCCTTCACAGGTTATTAACAACTCCCTCAGTTAGACAGAAGTGTCCAGCTGGGTTGCACAGCAGTCCTTCCATCTGACACTTGTTTATTGTTTTGCCTTTTTTATTTTCGGAGTAAATCCTGGGCGGGGATCAAGTCCCTGACGGAGGGAGGCGTCTCGGGGCTCTGGCCGCCGATGTTCCGCCTTTCAAGTCGCCTCGAGCCCGCCTCGAGCCCTCTGGGGGAGGTTTGTTTATTGTAAGGCTGGGCTTGTTGGTGTGAAGCATCCGACATTAATATGTATAATGTTTACCACAGTGAGTGCAGTGTATGATAATTTGTTTGTAGTTTAGCCCAGCGGCTAAGTGCTATTGCCAGCGTGATGGTGAATATAACAGCGTTTAGTGTGGAGGAGTTTGTGGCAGAGCCCTACACTGAGTCAACTAGACATCTGTAGGAAAGTTGATTTATTTTGAACCGTTGTCCGTTGAAACATCTCCTGGCTCCAGAATAGATGGAGAAGGAGCGGGAGCGTGAATTTCAGCTCCGGTTGAAGCGGTTGGAGGCGGGAACCGCGGTCAAGATGTGTGAACTAGAATTACAATCCAGTTCAGTTTCGTCTGCTACGCGGTCTTCTGACTCATCCGGTACTTTTGATGTGGGTAAAAACATGTCTTTGGTTTGTGTCTTATGTGAGTCTGAAGTGGGGGTTATTTTGGTGTGTTTGAGCGCATTGCTGCTGCTTTGCACTGGCCGGGGGATGTGTGGGCAATACTGTTGCAATGTAAATTAACCGGTAGAGCTCAGGAGTTGCTCCTCTCTTTCTGTGGAGGACAGCCTCTCTTATGATAAAGTAAAGAGCCCGATTTTGCGGGTATATGAGCTGGTGCCTGAGGCATATAGACAGCGTTTCCGCGGCCTTAGAAAGACAGCAGGCCAGATGTACTCTGACTTTGCCAGGGAGAAGGGGATGCTGTTTGACCGGTGGTGTTCAGCATGTAAGGCAGAGGATTTTGTGTCACTACGTAAGGAGCGTCTACATGCTTCTGCGCTGGCTAAAGTGGCACTCTCCTCCTCTCAGGACAGTATGAAGGAACGGTTTGACCGGAAAGCGGTTAAGCGTGAGTTTGAACCTGGTGAGGGGGTTCTGGTGCTGTTACCGACACCTGGCTCTGCTCTTACTGCCCGTTTTTTAGTCCCGTATGTTGTAAAAAGCAAAGTGTCCGACACAAACTATGTCATTCACACACCTGAGCGCAGACGTAAGGTGCAACTGTGCCACATCAACATGCTTAAATCCTATCATTCCAGAGAAGCTGTCCAGGGTGAGCAGGAAACGACTCTGGAGATCGCTGCCCCCCAAGAAAACATTTACTTCCTTGGTTTGTGTGGAATCTTTGCCTGACGATGGCTTGGCGGTGCTGGGCAGTAATCAGCAGAGTGGTAGGCTGTCTAACACAGAGTTCTTGTTGAAAATAGAAACCCATTTGAACCATCTCCCTGTAGATCAGCGAAGAGAGATAGTTTCCTTGATGCACTCCCATCCATCTCTGTTTAAAGACGTACCATCTAGCACCAACATATTAAAACATGACATCGATGTTGGTACTGCATCTCCTATTAAACAGCATGCTTACCGTTGTCCTTTAGCCAAAAGAGAACAAGAAAAGAAGCTAATTACCTGTTGGAAAATGGTTTAGCTGTATCTAGCTGTAGTTCCCCTTGTTTGCTGGCTCCTAAGTCTGATGGCACCCCACGCTTTTGCACCAACTACCGCAAGGTTGATGCGGTTACAGTGCCAGACTCATTTTTCTTTGCCTCGAATGGAGAACTTTATTGCTAGTATTGGTCCGGCCATATTTATTACAAAGCTTGATCTGCTGAAAGGATACTGGAAGATTCCATTAACACCCAGGGCATCTGAGATCTCGGCCTTTGTAATCCCAGACCACTTCCTGCAGTATATGGTGATGCCGTTTGGGGTGAGAAATGTGCCTGCCACATTTCAGCGTCTGATGAACCTGGTGCTAGGAAGTGTCAAAAACTGTAATGTTTACCTTGAAGTAGGGGTGGGTGATATATATCGTTTACGATGATATCGTCATTGTTGTTTTAATGATGTGCAAATTTACATTATCGAGTATGCAAATGACTTCACTAAAACAACTGAAAACACACATTGAAGCCCCACACATTCACTAAACAAGAGTTACGCAACTTGCGTGCAGCAGCCCACCGTAGTGTGCCTAGGTGGTCACATGATCTCTCACTGGCATGTTCCCGGCAGGTTAGAGACGACATGGACACACCGCCCACGGATGCTCCACCTTCAGAAGATAAGTTAATTCCAAGACGTGGTTCGACTTCAGTTGCATGGAAGTACTTTGGCTTTGAAAAGACTGTTACCCAAAAGACAGTAATCTGCAAAGTTTGTCGAAAACCTGTTGCCATTAAAAGCAGCTCGGCAACCAACCTGTTTCACCACTTGCGGACTAACCACACAAAGGAATACGAAGAATGTCAAAAGCTAACTGCCAAAGAAAAAGCTAACTTGGCGAAGGTAACGTTACCTGCTGCACAACACAGCCAACAAACATTAGCGGACTCATTCAACAGAAAACTGCCTTATGACAAAAAAAGCAACCAATGGCGAGACGTAACAAATGCTATCACCAATTATATAGCAAAAGAAATGGTGCTGATTCAGGTGGTGGAGCAAGGAGGCTTTAAACAACTTGTGAATATGCTGGACCCGAGATATACAGTGCCTGGTCGGAAATATTTCAGCGAAACTGCTCTGCCCAACCTGTATGATTCATGTCGCCAAACTCTGATGAATGAACTGCAGAAGGTGCCACACTGCAACAATGATGGTGTGGCAGGGTTGCTCCTGGCCACACGCCACCTAAGTGGCTTTCCTTGGGGCCCTCCGACACAGGACATGGGTAGATGTTCAAGGTGTTTATTGGAGAGCAGGTGATACATGCTGAGCTGATGTTCAAGCTGCCATGACAATGGCTCCTCCTCGAGTGTGTGTGTTGATGGCTGGTGTATCCTGGGTGCCATGATTGCTCATGCACCCCAGGTGTGCAGCCCCACCCAGCCAGAGTCCAATCAGTCTGACTCAGGCAAGGTGAGGCTGTAAACCAGCCATCAACAACACACACTCCACATACACCCTCCACATATCCCCAACACCAAATTGAGGCCTCAGCCTCAGCCTACTCCCCCCCCCATTCCCCATTTAATATAAGTCACTTTTGAACAAAAAACATAATTGTTGTCTACAGGTGCTATGCTATTATTGCTATGCCAATAATGTATACAATGTATACCTCTCTGCACTCATCCACTTTTATTCTATTCTTATTCTTATTTTTATTCTTATTTTTCTACATATATATATATTCTATATATATATATATTTATTTGTAAGTTATGTATAGGTTGTTATGTAAATTTTGAAGTTATGTATAGGTTGTTATGTAAATTTTTAAATTTTTAAACTGCACCTTGGGGACTGCTGTACGTAATCTCGTTGTTCTTGTAGCAATGACAATAAAGTCTAAGTTTATTCCGACAAACAGATGGCGCAATCTGTTTAAAGGTGACTGTAAAACATGGTTATATTTTGGCCCGCAGAGTTCAGATAGGAGGGCCCCTTAACAGGATTTTGCTTAGGGCCCCATGGAGGTTAGAACCGGCACTGCATATACTGCCTGGTAGTTTAAATGGCGCAGCCCACGGGACTATGCAAGGCAGGGACGTTCTCTCCCCTGAGTCTAGCCTAGTACTTACCGCATACCTTGTTAATAATAATAATAATTTTAACAAAAACACTAAGGGCAAGAACACATTAAAAATCAGCAACAGAATGAAAAGACAAGTGATAAAATACATGGATAAAAACAGCTAAAAGGAGTTGAAGTGCAGAGTGAAATTAGAAAAAAATAGATCTAAGGGCAATTTAAGAACGCCTGCCTGAACAAAAAAGTTTTAAGCCCTTTTTTAAAGGTGTCCACAGACTGGGGTTTCTCAGGGAGGGAGTTCCGGGTGTGAGGGGCAGCGGAGCAGAAAGCTCAGTCTCCCATGGTGCGGAGTCTTGTGCAGGGCTGATGGAGGAGGTTTGTGCTTTGGGACCAGAGGTTACGGGTGGATGAGTGAGGGGTAAGGAGGTCTTTGAGGTATTGCTGAGGCGCTGAGGCGTTGCTGTAGATGCAAAGGTGGGTGATGAGGGCGATCTTGTATTGAATTCTTGAGGTTATGGGGAGCCAGTGGAGGTTCTGAAGAATGGGGGTGATGTGGTCGTATTTGCGGGTTTTCATCAGAGTTCGGGCAGCACAGTTCTGAATGAATTGGAGTTTCTGAAGGTGTTTATTGGGTATATCGATGAGCAGGCTGTTACAGTAATCAAGCCTGGAGGAGATTAAGGCTTGGATGAGTTTTTCTGCGTCAGAGAAAGTGAGGAAGGGGTGGAGTTTTGTAATGTTCTTGATATGGAAGAAGCAGGTTTTGTACAGATGTTTGATGTGGTTTGTAAAGGTCAGTTGTGGGTCCAGCTTCACACCAAGGTTGGTGACTGTGGTTGAGAGGGGGATGTCTTGACTGGAGAAGGAAATGGTGGTTATGGGTGATGACTGGACCTGATGAGGGGTGCCAATTTGTATGGCTTCAGTTTTAGAGCTGTTTAGCTGGAGGAAGTTGTGACTCATCCACGGCCTAATCTCCTCCAGGCAGTTGGAGAGGTAGCCGGAGATGATGGTGAGGAGGGAGCAGATGATGATGAAGAGGCCGGGGTAGAGCATAGGTTGGAGTCGGTTCGAAGGTATAACTGAGTGTCATCAGCATTGTGACGAATGTATAACCGCACATATGTATCAACAGACTGTAATATCCTCACATAGCCACAAGGGGACAGGAATAAATACATGAGCTGTAATATCTACACATAGCCACTAGGGAATAGAAATAAATATATAAGTTGTATTAACCGCACCTGGCCACCAGATGGCGGCACACATAATACACTGGGGGCGGGCGCTAAACACTAGCCAATCAGAGCATAGTATGCGTCATAGAGGCCACGCCTGCCCAGGTACTACCAAACCACACATCCGGGGGAAGGGCAGAAACCCCCAGGCAGCGTATCTGTTAAGACAGTGGTTCTCAACCGGTGGGGCGCGCCCCCCCAGGGGGGCAGTGGTTCTCAACCGGTGGGGCGCGCGGACACTCTCCCGGGGGGGCGCGGGTTCAAAAAGGAGGACAAATACGCGCCCGGCTTTAGGCCGGACTGTTTTGAGAGCGCAATAGTAACACACCGCCCCCCCCACCCCCCCCGCGCCGGTCGTAGGTCCGCGGTGTGTTACTATTGCGCGCACCCCCCCCCCCCCCCCCGGCCGTAGGTCCGCGGTGTGTTACTATTGCGCGCACCCCCCGCCGGTCGTACGTCCGCGGTGTGTTATTATATTGCGCGCCCCCCCCCCCCCCTGTTGGCCGTAGGTCGCGGTAGTGTTACTATTGCGCGCACCCCCGCCGGTCGTACGTCCGCGGTGTGTTATTATATTGCGCGCCACCCCCCCCCCCATGTCGGTCCGTAGGTCCGCGGTGTGTTACTATTCGCGCGCACCCCCCACCCCTGTCGCCCCCCCCCCCCCCCCCCCGTCGGCCGTAGGTCCCGCGGTGTGTTACTATTGCGCGCACCCCCCGTCGGTCGTAGGTCTGCGGTGTGTTACTATTGCGCGCGCACCCCGTCAACAATGGGGGGGGGGGGGGGCCCGACTGCAATGAACCAGTTTTGGGGGGGCCCAGCCTGAAAAAGGTTGAGAACCCCTGTGTTAAGATATCCAGCTAAGGGTAGCTCCACGCGCGTGAACTATACATACCTCTCCTTTTGCTTCATAGATAATAGACCTAAAGCTAAACAAATAAAGTGAGTTAAAAGCGATCCTGTGTCGGGGGCCTTCTTCCTCAAAGAACACCATTACAGCATAGCAGTGAAAAGAGATGCCGTGTCGGCTGATGACATGACCCAGTGGCAGCATGTATAGGATGAAGAGCAGGGGTCCTAGGATAGATCCTTGGGGGACACCACAGGTGTATCAGCGAGGTATGAGGTGAACCAGTCCAGTGTGGAGTGACAGAGACCAATGTCGGTGTGGAGGCGGCTTAGGAGGATATGGTGGTCAACAGTGTCAAAAGCCGCTGAAAGGTTGAGGAGGATGAGCAGGGAGGGGGAACCAGAATCGGCAGAGATGAGAAGGTCATTGGTTACCCTCAACAGTACTGTCTCACTATGAGCTGTGCGGAAACCGGATTGGAATGTTTCAAACGGTGAATGATGTTGTAGATGTTCCTGTAGCTGTGCAGCAACAGCTTTTTCAAGCACCTTGGACAGGAATGGAAGATGGGCCGGTAGTTGGAGAGACATTCTGGGTCGAGGTTGGGTTTCTTCAGGAGAGGTTTGATAACTGCAGTTTTGAGTGGGGGTGGGACATGGCCAGAGTTTAACGAGTGGTTTATTATTTGTGTGATGAGAGGGCTTATGGCAGACATGTTAGATTTGATGAGTGCTGTAGGGAGGAGGTCCAGGGGGGAGGTGGAAGGCTTCATCTTTTTGATGAGACCCTCGACTTCGATCTGTGTGACTGTAGTGAAAGTGCTGAAAAGGGCAGGTTGTGGGCAGGGAGATGGCAGAGATGGAGCTGGGGAGCCAGAGAGCTGAGACCGGATGGAATTGATCTTCTCTTTGAAAAATACAATAAACCCGTTGCAGTGTTCTGCTGTGGGTTCTGTATGGGTTTGGTTTTTGGGATTGAGGAGATGGTTTATGGTGGAAAAAAGCTGTTTGGAATTTTCTGGACTGTTATTTATGATGTTGGAGTAATAGATGGACCGGGCTTCTGTAAGGGCCGCTGCGTAGGCCTTCTGGTGGTGTTTGTAGGCCAGCTTGTGTACCACCAGGCCAGATGATTTAACACGCCTCTCAATGGCACGGCCAGCAGTCTTCATCTTGCGCAGTTCATTCGTGAACCAGGGGGCGGTGCGGGAGGCAGTGAAGAGAATAGTTGTAGTGTTCGACCAATTTGTTGACTGATGGATGGTTGACTGAGGCCAGCAGGAGGTCAGCGTAGAAGATGGCAGGGTTGATGTTTTTTATATTGCGAAAATGAATATCACGTTTAGGCTTGGGGAGGGGGGACGGGCAGGAGATGTCCATGGAGATGATGCTGTGATCAGAAATGCCTAGGTCATATACCAACAGATTTTTGATGGAAGGAGAGTCAGAGATAACCAGGTCTAAAGTGCGCCCCCTGGTGTGAGTAGGTGCATCAACATGCTGTGTGAGGTGAAACCACTTTCTCGTTGAGAAAGTGGTTTTTAATCAACTCAGCCATTTCTTGAATTCCAGTGGCCTTTTTGACAAATTTCAATCAGGCTTCCGACCTCACCACAGCACAGAAACAGCTCTTATTAGAGTGTTAAATGATATTAGGTTAAACACTGACTCAGGCAAGGTGTCAGTTCTGGTCCTGTTGGATCTCAGTGCTGCATTTGACACTGTGGATCACATTATATTGTTGAACAGTTGGAAACCTGGGCAGGACTCAGCGGAACAGTCCTAGAATGGTTCAGGTCCTACTTGGAAGAGTTATTTTGTGACCATTGGAAGTTATGAATCCAATCGAATGGCTATGACATGTGGAGTTCCTCAGGGGTCAGTTCTTGGACCCCTTCTGTTCAGTCTATATATGCTGCCTTGGGGTCAAGTTCTGCAGAACTCTAATGTAGACTATCACAGTTATGCAGATGACACGCAGATAGCACTGTCTTCAGATGACTACAGTCCAATACAGTCATTGTGTCACTGTTTAGAGCAAGTAACAAATTGGATGAACCAAAATTTCCTTCAATTAAATCAGGACAAAACTGAGGTAATTGTTTTTGGCAATAAAGAGAAGAGGATTGCCGTCAGTAAACATCTCCAGTCACTCTCTCTAAAAACTAGGGACCAAGTCAGAAACCTTGGCGTGCTGATAGACTCAGATTTGACCTTCAGCAGTCATATCAAATCCATCACCAAAACAGCCTTCTATCAGCTTAAGAACATATCCAGAGTGAAGGGTTTTATGTCTCAAACAGACCAGGAGAAGTTGATTCATGCTTTCATCTCCAGTAGACTCGACTACTGTAACGGTCTTCTGACTGGACTCCCGCAAAAAAGCATTAAACAGCTGCAGCTCATTTAGAATGCTGCAGCTTGAGTTTTAACCAGAACAAAGAGATCAGAGCACATTACTCCAGTTCTAAAGTCTTTACACTGGCTCCCAGTCAGCTATAGAATAGATTTTAAAGTTCTGCTACTGGTCTACAAATCACTGAATGGTTTAGGTCCAGAATACATGAATGACATCTTAGTAGAATACAAACCCAGCAGGGCTCTGAGATCTACTGACTCAGGTCAGATAGTGGAGCCCAGAGTTCAAACTAAACATGGTGAAGCAGCTTTTAGCTGTTATGCTGCAACAAACTGGAACAAACTACCAGCTGAACTGAAATCAGCCCCAACTGTGAACATTTTTAAATCCAGGTTAAAAACATTTCTCTTCTCCTGTGCTTATGATTGAGCTCGTTCAAAGCACTTTAAATTGTAATCTTTTTTCATTTGCACTATGTCCTTTTAAATCATTATTTTATGCTGCTCTATTATAGTATTTTATTTCTTTCTCTTTCGATTCTTCTGTAGTTGTTTTTATTTTATTTTCTTACTGTTAAATGTTTGTTTTATGTAAAGCGCATTGAGTTGCCATTGTGTATGAAATGCGCTATATAAATAAAGCTGCCTTGCCTTGCCTTGCCTTGAGACAGTCCAGTACATTAAGAAAGTCAGCTGCCAACGGGGAGGAGGGATTGTCAATGTGAATGTTCATATCGCCAAGTATGATATTATTGAAGGCTAGAGAGCAGAGGGAGGTGAGGAGGTCATGGATCTGAAGGATGGGTGAGGTTTGGGTGGCCGGTAGATCAGTACTGTATTTATCTTGGAGGGGGGTTTTGATTTGAAGGCCAGGTATTCAAAAGAGGACACATCGGGTAGAGACAGAGGAGACAGCTTGAGAGCGTTGCGGTAAATGACTGCCAGGCCACCACCTCGACCAGTGCAGCGCGCCCTCTGCAAGTAACTGTATCCAGGGGGACAAGCTTCATTTAATGAAGAAAAAACGTCAGGTTGGTGCCAGGTCTCAGTGAGGCACATCAGGTCAATATCTTTTTTCAAGAATATGGTCATGTATCAGGCTAGATTTATTTGACAGGGACTAGGTGTTAGAAAGTTCAGTTTTTATGTGGGATTTGTGGTCAGTAGACCTCTGGATGGGACAGAGCAGGCTGGAATCCACTCCTCGTCTTCCATCATACCGCAGTCTCGCGATGTTCTCGGCGATATTCCTTACCACGGTGGCAGCACTCTGATGACGTGTAGCGCTCTGATGACGTGTCCACGATGCGACAGGAAGGGCGGTAAACCAGGCGGACGAGACGGGTCCGGTGTCGGGAGGCTGGATGCAAACAAACTTTCTCCGCGAGCTTCCAGCCTCAAGCTGTGCAAGGTTAGCGGGTCCGTTCGCTGGAGCAAGCAGCGGTGATGGCTCATCGGCTGCATACGAGCCGGACAGGGGGAGAAAATCCGAGGCGCGACTCAGCCGAGGAAGAGGCTCTCGGGTGAGCTTTGGGTCGGGAAATCATAACAGCGCCTTTCCCACGTCTTCTAGAACGCTTTCTCTGGGGGAGTGGGCACGACAGCCAGCGTCGGTGTTCGGATCCATAGGATCCGTTGGAGCGAGACTTTTGGTCGCGATCCCTCCGGGGAGAGACTGTAGGCAGTCGGCGCAGGTGATCGGGGATATCCGCCAGCACCGGTGTTTGGTGGTCGAAAAGTGGGCGATCAGATGGCAACAGGGTCTCTGACCAAGCCCTGAGGTCTAGGAGGGTTTGGCGATCATAAGCCAGCAGAGCGGATACATATCGGAAGGCAAAAAGTAGTAGGAGCAAAACGGACGTGACAACGAAGGAGCGAGGCGGACGGCTAGCCAACACGGGTGCCATCTCTTGTTCTCCCTCCTCCAGGAGGGTTTTGCAGTGGGAGGAGTGTGGGGAGGGGCTACTCGATGGGTCCTGATCTTTGAGCCCACAAGGGTCCTTCCGCTTGAGCCATATCCACTGGCTGCTTCTTTCGGCCGCCTCAGAGACTGATCTAGCTGCCTGTCGAAGAGCCTGTCCGTGGATACCAAGGTCTTTCAGAAGTCTGATGGTAGAATAAGCCACAAAGCCTCTGCATCCCACTTCAACTGGATAGACTTTGGCCTTCCATCCTCGTTGTTGCGCATCTGCTGCCAGTTCTGTGTAGCGCAATTTCTTGCGCTCATAGGCCTCTTCGGTCAAACTCTCCCACGGGACTGTGAGTTCAATGATGTTGACTGACCTCAGCGAGGGGGACCAGAGTACCAAGTCTGGCCTAAGAGTGGTAGCTGCAATCTCAGGTGGAAAGATTAGTTGTTGGCCGATATCAACTAGCATCTTCCAATCCCAGGCCATGGCTAGCTGGGTACTGGGATGGTTTGGCTTTCTCTGTCCCTCTCGGATGAAAATGGGTGTTGTGATGGAGTTGGTTGCTCTCAGGCAAGGAGTTGTTGGTATTCCTCTTGCTCTCAATAGCTGCTGCCAGACTCTTGAGGACCTGGTTGTGCCTGGTGTAGCGGCCTTGTGTGAGGCTGGTATTGCAGGCGGCCAAGATGTGTTTGAGAGTAGCTGGAGTTGGGCAGAGGGCACAGGTTGGGTCCTCGCCATACCACACTTGCAGGTTTTTTGGAGAAAGGAGCACATCATATGTAGCTCTGATAATGAAGCTGATGTTACTTGCCTCCATTTCCCAGAGCTGCGTCCAGGTGAGCTTTCTCCTTTCCAGGCCTTCCCACCTCATCCATTTTCCTCCTCTCTGAAGTTGAGGCCTTAGGCCAAGTTGGTTTGCTTGCCGCAAGGCCAAAGCCTCCTCTGCCCAGCTGGACATGCCCCACAATATCCTTGTGCTTCAGAGCTGACGTGGCATGCTGGACCGCATCGGATGGTGTCCATTTCTGACCAGTTAAGACAGGTGGTGCAGCATTGCAGATGGACTGGTTTTGGAGTCCTTCAACGTCATCAGGAGTCTTACTTTAGAGTTCTTGAACTCTTCGGTGAGACTCATGGTGGGCAGTTCAAGGATCCCTTTCCCGTATAGGCTGATGTTAGTCAGACAGCGGGGTACTCCAAGCCATTTCTTCATGTATGAAGTCATGGTTCTCTCCATCTTCTCTACTGTTGTTATTGGGACCTCATAGATAGTAAGTGGCCACATTACCCGAGGGAGAAGCCCAAATTGCAGGCACCAGAGCTTGAGCTTTCCTGGCAGTAGGGTCTTGTTGATGTTTTCCAGACCGTTGGTGAGGTCCTGCTTTATTGCAACCTGCACTTGTGCAGCTTCGTGATTTGCTTGGCTTGATTTTCATCCGAGCCCACTTGATGTTCTCCTGCAGTTTTCCAAGCAGCCGCCTGGTGCATGCTGCAGTAGTGGTCAGAGTGGTCATGTCATCCATATAGCAGAGGAGCTGTGCTGAAGCAGACACGCCAACAGGCTTAAAGGATGCCTCGTTTTTTCCTTTCCAAAAGCCCTGTCACGGCGCCCCTTGACACTGTAATCTGTAAACTCGTCAGTATGCAGTTACCTTTATGTTGCATATAACAATGAATGGGGACGTGAGAGGACGCTGGCGCTGCTTTGTTCGCCGCTTCTCCGTCTGAGATTAGGTTTTAGGTTGAATTTTAGGTTTGAGCTTTGGCCAGTTTAGTCCCTTTTCTTATTCTTTTTCTCCTGTCACTAATTTAGCTTTTTTACGCTGCTCTGTTTATTTAACTTCCCTTATGTTACAACCCGATCTTGGACTCACCTGTGGCTGTTAGCTGGTGCTTGCTACCTCCAGCTGTCAACTCGGGCTGCAACTCCTCCTCGACTCGACCCACCTACAAACTCCAGCCGGATCTTTCTCTGCCATCATCCGGATCCATTCATCACCCAACCGGTCACCTTTTCCGCTCTAAAGCTGCTACTTCTTGCCCCGGGTTGGTGGTGTGATTGACGGGTCGGTCTTCACTCGTCGCGAGCCGGGGCAGCAAGCTGCTGGAGTGCCACGCTAGCGAAGGTTAGTTGGCTACCCCCACACAGCTTTTTTAACCCCCATCTCCTCTGCCCCGGAGCTTGTCCTCGCTGTCGGCCGGCTCGTCTTCTCTCACCACCGGCCTGGGGCTGATTAGCATGCTAAGCTAGCCTGGCTCCTGCCACTGCCTGGGTGGCTATCTGCTAACAAGCAACAACAACAGCTGCACGTTGCCTCGCGTGCTCCTCCTACTTTCCACGGACAATAGCCCCGCTCCTCTGTCATGCTGTGGATGTTTGTGTTGTGCCTATTTCTCCACTCCTGGCCAACAAGTTTGAAGCGGCCGCTGGCCAGCGAGCCCACTTCAACCTCCATCTCCTACAGCATGCCACTCAAGTTTTCCGCCTCACATCTTTTGGAACTCAATAAAAACATCCCCATCTCATCGCACATCACAGCATCCATCAGTAAACACGGACTCCTTCGCCGACCCAGATATATCCACCGCAGCTCACGCAGAAAGTTTATTTACCCCCGGACTGACCACTGTATCCCCACACTCTGGACAAACAACCGCCCCGCCCCCGATGTCGTCATACGTCATCACACTCACAACAAATCACACGTGCGCTCTGCCTTTCTGCGACCACTCACCAAAGCCCCCCCCCCCCATCCAATACCACCCAACTCTCAAATTCTCTCTGTTCAACACCCGGTCACTCAATAAAAAAGGCGCAATACTCACTGAATTCATCACTGACAATAACATTGACTTTTTCTGCATAACCGAAACTTGGCAAATACCTCAGGAATACAGTCTACTCAATAAAGCTACACCCCCCGGATATGTTTATATGGACAAACCACGCACTGGTCATGCTGGTGGTTTAGCCACAATACACCGCCAGCACTTCAAACCCTCTCCTATCGCCATTACAACCCCCTCCTCATTTGAGCAACAGTCATTTAAACTACCCGGCCCCAAACCCCTGGTCACTGCAGTCATTTACCGCCCCCTCAAACCTAACCCAGCATTCCTCTCTGATCTCTCTGAATTCCTCACTCAACTCTGCGCCATATCTCCTTCTGTTTTACTTTTGGGGGACTTTAATCTGCATTTGGATTCCTCCACCTGTAAAACTTCCACCGACTTCCTGGACATTCTGAACTCATTCAATATCACTCAACACGTCGACTTCCCTACCCACAAAAAAGGACACACTCTGGACCTGATCTGCACCAACGGAATCACCATTAGCAACCTCACCAGCTTCAACCTCACCTCCGCCATCTCTGACCACCTGGCCCTCACCCTGGACATCGACATCCCCACACCACTCATCAAACAGCAGCGCTCCATATCATTCCGGAACCTGAAATCCATCCTCCCCTCATTTCTCTCCGCCCTATTGACTGACACCATCTTCAACCACTCTCTCACCCAGAACCCCTCCCCCACTGAACTGGTATCCTGCTACAACAGCGCACTCTCCTCCTGTCTCAATCAGCTTGCCCCCATTAAAACTAAATCTGTCTCCTACACCCACTCTGCCCCCTGGTACACTGATCACCTCCGTCAACTCAAAGCCAAAGGCAGGCAACTCGAACGGCTCTCTAAAAAAACCGGCCTCACTATCCACTCTGACATCTACAATTCACACCAACAGCAATACAGGGATGCCCTCGACACCGCATATAGCTCCCACTACTCCTCTATCATACAATCCGGCAGCAACAACCCCACGACACTTTTCGCCACCATAAGCAAACTTCTCAAACCCCTGGACACCACCACCACCTCATTCACCACCAGCAAATGTGAAGCTTTTTTATCATTTTTTCAATCCAAAATCGACACCATCCACTCCGAACTGGCTATCTCCCCCCCCCACCACCCCCCCTGCCCCCGATCATGCCTCTCCTCTACTTTCCAACCACCCACTCTCGGTCTTCACTGAAATCACCGCATCCGACCTGTCCTCCATAACCTCCGGCATGAAAGCCTCCTCCTGCACCCTCGACCCAATACCATCCACCTTCGTCATAGCCTGTCTCCCCTCACTCACACCACTAATCACTAACATAATAAACTCTTCCCTGTCTACTGGCTCTGTCCCTCCTGCCCTCAAGCTGGCTGCCATCACCCCCATCCTTAAGAAACCCGGTCTTGACCCCAATATCCCCAATAACTACCGGCCCATCTCCAACCTCCCCTTCCTCTCAAAAATACTCGAACGCACAGTTGCATCACAAATCAAATCCCACCTACACTCCAACAACCTGTACGAAACCTTAGCACCGAAACCACACTCCTTAAAGTCACGAATGATATCCTCCGCTCCGCCGACAATGGTTTCCTCTCCATCCTCATCCTCCTTGACCTCAGCGCCGCATTCGACACCATCAGTCACTCTATTCTCATATCACGCCTCCAATCCTCCCTCGGCCTATCCGGCACTGCTCTCTCCTGGATGAAATCATACCTCTCAGACCGCCAGCAATACATCTCAATCAACAACTGCACTTCCCCCACTGTCCCAGTCACTCACGGAGTCCCCCAGGGCTCAGTGCTCGGTCCCCTACTCTTCACCATCTACATCCTTCCCCTCGGACAGATACTACGCAACCACGGACTTCAATTCCACTGCTACGCTGACGACACACAGATCTACCTCTCCACCAAAACCATCACTGCAGCCACCCATTCCACCATCACCGCATGCCTCACAGAACTCAAAACCTGGATGCAAAACAACTTCTTAAAACTCAACTGCAATAAATCTGAAATAATCATCATCGGCCCCGACTCCCTCACCCGCTCCACCCAGGACTTCTCACTCAACATCGACGGCTCCCTCATTAAAACCTCCCCCCACATCCGCAACCTTGGTGTAATTTTTGACCCCACCCTGTCTTTTCTCCCGCACGTTAAAAACATCACCAAAACAGCCTTTTTTCATCTCCGGAAACATTGCCCGCCTCCGTCCCTCCCTGACATTTTCCGCTGCCGAAACCCTCATTCATGCCTTCATCTCATCCCGGTTAGATTACTGCAACAGCATCCTCCACGGTATCAACGCCAAAACCCTCAATAAACTCCAATATGTTCAGAACTCTGCCGCCCGCCTGCTCACCCACACCCGCTCCAGAGACCATATCACACCAGTCCTCCGTGACCTCCACTGGCTCCCGGTCAAACAAAGAATCAATTTCAAAATCCTCATCACCACCTATAAAGCCCTCAACCACCAGGCACCCCAATACATTTCTGACCTCCTTCACATCCACGCCCCCACCCGTTCCCTCAGATCCAGCGACGCCAACCTCCTCAAATTCCCCACCCAAAAAACCAAGCGCACCTGGGGTGATAGGGCATTCTCCGTTGCAGCACCTACCCTCTGGAACCCACTCCCACCTCACATCAAAAACGCCCCTTCCTTAGCCATGTTCAAAACCTCCCTCAAAACCCACCTCTTCAGGACTGCTTTCCCCACCAGTAGCTGACCTCCTACCACCCTACAGTCTCAACTTCTGTTTTATCCCCTGGCCTTCTGTAGCCTTTTTAACTTTTTACCTTTTCTTTTAATCCTGTATTTTCTTATTAAAGTTGTTTTGTTTTTATCGTGTTCCACTTAGCTTAGCTATGTAAAGCGACTTTGAGTACTCAGAAAAGCGCTATATAAATTCCAGGTATTATTATTATTATTATTATTATATGCTCAGATAGGGGGGAGGCGGATCCCGTTCTTAGTTCGCTCACCCCCCACAACCCACCTTGAGGCCCTGATGATGACCTCCATGGCCATTGTGAAGGCCAGGGGTGAGATTGTACAGCCTGTCATGATGCCTACCTCTAGGCGCTGCCATGATGTTGTGCAGTCAGCTGTTGTGAAGCACAGTTGCAGGTCTTCGAAGTAGGCTTTCACTCATTTCAACGTGGAAGAAGTTGAAGGAATCCCAAAGCAGGTTGTGGGGAACTGATCCGAAGGCATTGGCCAGGTCAAGGAAGGTGACATGGATGTCTCGTGTCCTTCTTTGCTGCTTGGATCTGGTGCCAGATCATACTGGTATGTTCCAGGCAACCAGAGAACCCAGGAATGCCAGCCTTCTGTATGGATGTATCGACATATTTATTTTTCTCCAGGTAGGTGGCAAGCCTCTGAGAGATCACACTGAAGAAGATTTTCCCCTCAACATTGAGAAGGCAGATTGGCCGGAATTGACTGATGTCTGCTGCATCCTTCTCTTTGGGAATTAGTACACCTCCAGCTCTTCGCCATTATTCCCTTCTGCCACACTACTTTCATGAGCCTCCATAGATAGCGGAGAACATCCGGTGCGTTCTTGTAGAGCTTATATGGCACTCCATTCGGCCCAGGAGCTGATGCTGATCTTGCTTGCTGTACTGTGTTCTCTACTTCCTTCCATTTTGGGGGGCCCATCTCTAAATGGAATTCAGGGGGTTGAATAGGAGGAATGTCATATGGGATGACTAGCTGTTTGTGCCTTTTCGCGTCATGGTGGACCTTTCCCAGATGTTCCTCCAGTTCCCGCTTTGGAGTTTTCAGAGTTCCGCTTTTTTCCTTAGCGAAGAGGTCTTTGACAAACTTGAAGGGGTTTTTATAGAACCGTGTTCTTGTGTGTTCCTTCTTCTTGCGAAGTTTCCTCAAGTTCTCTGCTCTTCGTAAGGTTGCCAACCGGAATTTGATGTCTCCCTGGAGCAGCATGAGACCCTCTCTATCTGCATCAGAGGCCTCCTTCCACTGCTTTCTCAGCTGTCTTCTTTCTCTGACCAGTCTTTCGATCTCTTGCTGCCTCCTGGATTTGTCTGGTGCTGGTGTTGCTTTGTTGCTTCTCCTTGCGTTCACTCCAAATCGTTCCTCTCCATAGTGGTAGATAATATTGCCTATCCTCTCCAGCTTTTTCTCTGCTGTGCCCACTTGTTGCTCCAGGATTTTTGCCAGGTCATGGTTGAAAGTTTCCATCCATCCATCTTCTGCCGCTTATCCGGGGTCGGGTTGCGGGGGCAGCAGCCTAAGCAGAGAAGCCCAGACTTCCCTTTCCCCAGCCACTTCGTCCAGCTCTTCCTGGGGGATCCCGAGGCGTTCCCAGGCCAGCCGAGAGACATAGTCTCTCCAGCGTGTCCTGGGTCTTCCCCGGGGTCTCCTACCAGTGGGACATGCCCTGAACACCTCACCAGGGAGGCGTCCGGGAGGCATCCTTACTAGATGCCTGAGCCACCTCAGGGTTCGACTATCCGATGGACCCTCCTCTCCAGCACCCCTGAATAAACCTTACCAGGAAGGCTGAGGAGTGTGATCCCCCTATAGTTGGAACACACCCTCCGGTCCCCCTTCTTAAAAAGAGGGACCACCACCCCAGTCTGCCAATCCAGAGGCACTGCCCCCGATGTTCACGCGATGCTGCACAGCCCCACAACATCCAGGGCCTTAAGGAACTCCGGGCAGACCTCATCCACCCCCGGGGCCCTGCCACCGAGGAGCTTCCTGACCACCTCGGCAACCTCAGCCCCAGAGATAGGAGAGCCCACACCCGAGTCCCCAGGCCCTGCTTCCTTACCGAAAGCTGTGTCGGTGGGATTGAGGAGGTCTTCCACCGAGTATTCCTTCCACCGATCCACAACGTCCCAAGTCGAGGTCAGCAGCGCACCATCTCCATCATACACAGTGTTGACGATGCACTGCTTCCCCCTCCTGAGATGCCGGATGGTGGTCCAGAACCTCTTCGAAGCCGTCTGGAAGTCGTTCTCCATGGCCTCACCGAACTCCTCCCATGTCCGGGTTTTTGCCTCAGTAACCGCCACAGCTGCGCTCCGCTTGGCCTGCCGGTACCTGCCTGCTGCCTCCGGAGTCCCACAGGCCAAAAAGGTCCTATAGGACTCCTTCTTCAGTTTGACAGCATCCCTCACCGCCGGTTTCCACCAACGGGTTCGGGAATTGCCGTCACGGCAGGCACCGACCACCTTGCGGCCACAGCTCCGGTCGGCCGCCTTAACAATGGAGGCGCAGAACATGGCCCACTCGGACTCAATGTCCCCCGCCTCCCCCGGTACATGGTCAAAGCTCTCCAAGGAGTGGGAGTTGAAGCTCTCTCTAACAGGAGACTCTGCCAGAGGTTCCCAGCAGACCCTCACAATACGTTTGGGTCTGCCAGGTCTGACCGGCATCCTCCCCCACCATCGCAGCCAACTCACCAACAGGTGGTGATCAGTTGACAGCTCCGCCCCTCTCTTCACCCGAGTGTCCAAGACATGCGGCCGCAAGTCCGACGACACGACTACAAAGTCGATCATCGAACTGCGGCCTAGGGTGTCCTGGTGCCAAGTGCACATATGGACACCCTTATGCTTGAACATGGTGTTCATTATGGACAATCTGTGATGAGCACAGAAGTCCAATAACTGAACACCACTCGGGTTCAGATCGGGGGGGCCGTTCCTCCCAATCACACCCCTCCAGGTCTCACTGTCGCTGCCAACGCGAGCGTTGAAGTCCCCCAGCAGACGAGGGAATCCCCAGAGGCAGCACTTTCCAGCACCCCCTCCAAGGAGTCCAAAAAGGGTGGATACTCTGAACTGCTGTTTGGACCATAGGCGCAAACAACAGTCAGGATCCGTCCCCCCACCCGAAGGCGGAGGGAGGCTACCCTCTCGTCTACCGGGGTGAACTCCAACATACAGGCACCAAGCCGGGGGGCAATAAGTATTGCCACCCCTGCCCGGCGCCTCTCACCAGTGGCCACCAGGCGCTCGCCCCGAGCCCCACCCCCAGGCCTGGCTCCAGGGGGGGCCCCGGTGACCCACGTCCGGGCGAGGGACACGTAAGACCAATTATTTTCGTCGTCGTAAGGGGTCTTCTGAGCTACCCTTTGTCTGGCCCCTCTCCCCCGGACCTGTTTACCATGGGTGACCCTACCAGGGGCATAAAAGCCCCTGATAACGGAGCTCCTGGGGGTCATTGGGACACGCAAACCCCTCCACCACGGTAAGGTAGTAGCTCAGGGAGAGGTTGACAGTTTGCCACTCTCTTTTTTCAACAGCTTTGGGCCACTTCACGCTTGGTCTGTGCCCTTTGATCTTTTCTTCCTTGGGAGGTCTCTGTGACTGGATGGGTTCCTCCACCGGCATTTCTGTGCTTGTATACTCAGCCTCAGTGACTTGGGTGCTGATGCTCTGCGAACTTTGGTTTGGCTGACTTGACTGGTTACTTCGTAGGAAGTACTGGTCAACGCGAGGCCCTTGTCTCTGCTCTCTCAAGCACCCTCTCTTTCCTTGGTGGATCTTCAACCCCCTGTGTGTGATAGATGTGTGTTAGTTTTGTCCAGCCACAGGTGCACACAGGTGCAGTGAGTGTCCAGCTGCTGCTGAGGTTGTCTCATGTGCCGTGTTCTTCTTCGTAGTCATGTCCTGGGTCCGTAGCCGTGTTGTCAAACATCGAGCCATCTTGCACCCCCTCTCACAGGCTCTAGGGGTATGTTCCTTTGTTCACTTTCCGTAGCACTTGGCGGGTGTCTCCAACAAACTGAAGCAGCGTCGGAGACAGCCGTCATGGGTAGCTAGCCCATGACAGCCCCAGTGGGGTCTATTTCCTCCTGTCAGCTGTCTCTCCATGCTGTCACATTGACTTTCCTATGTTGTCAGCTGTCCTTTCACAGTGGTCACTGGACAAGTCCAGATATTCAGATTCATAAAACACGGGACATGATTTAAACTGTCCATTGTGCCAATAGATGGTAGTCACATGAGGTTGATGTTGAGAGTGGCTTGGGAGCTGATGGGGGGATGTAAATTTTGGGACACATCAGTCGTGTACCTTTAAATCATAGGGTGTTTCGGCCTTTCAACACTAGACACCCTCATCAAAGGTGGCCAGCTACAGGGTGATCAAGCCTGAGCTTGTGTCCCATGCCCAATCATGCATTGCCTGGTAGTTTAAATGGTGCAGCCCACGGGACTATGCAAGGCAGGGACGTCCTCTCCCCTGAGTCTAGTCTAGTACTGACCGCATACCTTGTTCTCCCTCCTCCAGGAGGGTTTTGCAGTGGGAGGAGTGTGGGGAGGAGCTACTGGGTGGGTCCTGATCTTTGAACCCAGCAAGGGTCCTTCCGCTTGAGCCAT
This sequence comes from Merluccius polli, assembly GCA_030340625.1. NCBI lineage: Eukaryota > Metazoa > Chordata > Actinopteri > Gadiformes > Merlucciidae > Merluccius > Merluccius polli. Next base: position 237,837 of record JAOPHQ010006552.1, read on the forward strand.
ATCCACTGGCTGCTTCTTTCGGCCACCTCAGAGACTGATCTAGTTGCCTGTCAAAGAGCCTGTCCGTGGATACCAAGCAGCAGCATCAGCAGTCTGATGGTAGAATAAGCCACAAAGCCTCTGCATCCCACTTCAACTGGATAGACCTGGATTGGCCTTCCATCCTCGTTGTTGTGCGTCTGCTGCCAGTTCTGTGTAGCGCAAGTGAGTACACTCAGCATGCGACACAAGCCATGGAGATGAATCCCTCCAAGGAATTGCGTTGAGTGAACTATGACTGTATATATAATACATGCCAATGTATGCAATATCGTTAATTCTAGGGATAATCAGATCCCTGATAGCCACAGCCAAGTTAACCCTCAAACAAAACTTACTCCGAACTCGCAGTCCCCTTGCCTGTAGAAAAGCTTGCATCATCCTATATTACAACGTACGTACTTACGCCTGAATAAAGTTATGTCTATGATTTTTTTTTTCTTGATAGTAATGTTAATTCGCTAGTTTGCTTATGTTATTAGCGAGAACTTGCCTCAATCCATTTTGCTGCATCCTCCGATGGATTGTTCTCTCACATACCTGGAAAAGTTCTGCAATATCCATCACTTTTTTACCATGCAACAGCTATGTCTTTATTATTGTAAATAGGATGTCGGAAGCTGGTCTTCCCCTATGACCAGGTGTGTGAGAGAGTCTTAATAACCTCCCTTAAGTTCAGCTAAAATCACCTTAATATCCTCTTATTATTCATAACGAGACTAACAATAAAAGCTATCACCCAGGGCCAGTGGTATGTGTCTTTATAATTCTCAACACCTACTTTTCTGAACATTTCACACAGTGGCTTTACCCACATCTGAAAAACACATACACAATGAAACAGGCGCACAGTGACAACCTGACTGATTTACAACCTGTAAGGCTTGTAAATAGGGGCATAGCAAGCAACCAGATAACTTGTGCTTGAAAAAACACTTGTATGCACTTTCAATGGCCAGGATAGCCAACTTATTCAGCCTCTCCTGCCCCATGCTGCTCCTCAGATAGGTCTTGAGTTTCAATTTGGAAAAGGATCACTCGGCTGTTGCTGCTGTCACAGGTAATGTCAGAAACAATAGCAGGGCAGTGCACTCTGCGCTAAAACAGGCCCTTAACATCAGGAATTGTGCAGGAAACATTATAGATATGTCCCTGTTGTAGTGGTCAGACAGACATTTTGTATATAGCTCATCATATCGCTCATTACCTGCGAGCTGAAGGGTCAGGGGGTGTAGGGCCTCAAACATGTGAGAGGTTGCTCACATACTATAATAATAATAATAATAATAATGGATTTTATTTAAAAAAGCGCCTTTCAGGTCACTCAAGGACACTGTACAAGAATACATTAAAATCACACAGTTAAAATAAACAAACACAGGATAAAATAGACATAATAAGGAAGGATCAACATAATAAGATAAAATAAATCGGGCAAGTATGGCAGTATGACAGTATGGATTATTTTGACAGAGAATCAGAGGGAGTATGCAGTCCGGAACAGGTGGGTTTTGAGTCTTGATTTGAAAAGGGGGAGAGAGTCACAGTTCCGGAGGTCGGGAGGTAGAGGGTTCCAGAGCTGGGGAGCAGAGCGACTGAAAGCTCTGCCCCCCATAGTGCTAAGGCGGGCAGGGGGCACAGAGAGGTGGATGGAGGAGGAGGATCGAAGGGAATGGGTGGGGATGTTGATGTGCAGGAGGTCAGACAGGTAGGGAGGGGCGAGGTTGTGGATGGCCATGTATGTAAACAGGAGGAGTTTGTAGTTAATGCGGTGAGTTACGGGGAGCCAGTGGAGCTGCTGGTGATGTGGTGGTATGAAGGGGTCTTAGTGATGATGCGGGCGGCAGAGTTTTGGACCAGTTGTAGTTTACGGAGGGACTTTTGGGGGAGGCCGAAGAGGAGAGAATTGCAGTAGTCCAGACGGGAGGTGACGAGGCTGTGAACAAGGATGGCGGTGGTGTGGGGGGTGAGGGAGGGGCGGAGTCTGTTGATGTTGCGGAGATGGAAGTATGCAGTGCGGGTAATGGTGTTGATGTGAGAGTGGAAGGAAAGTGTGCTATCGAGGATGACACCCAAGCTCTTAACCTGGGGGGAGGGGGAAACTGAGGAGCTGTCGATGGTGAGAGAGAAGGTATTGACTTTAGCTAGTGAGGATTTAGTGCAGAGGAGGAGGATTTCAGTTTTATTGCAGTTTTATTGAAGGAAGTTTGAGGTGAACCAGGTATTTAATTCGGAGAGACAGTCGGTGAGGGAGGGGGGTGGGAGTGAGGAATTGGGTTTGCAGGAAAGGTAGAGCTGGGTGTCGTCCGCGAAGCAGTGGAACTGGATATTGAATTTGCGGAGGATGTGGCCGAGGGGTAGGAGATAGATGATGAATAGAAGAGGCCCCAGGACAGATCCCTGGGGCACACCGGTAGTGACTGGGGAGGGATTTGAAGTGAAAGATTTGAGCTGTACGAACTGGGTGCGGCCTGTGAGGTAGGAGTGGAACCAACTGAGGGGAGTGTGGGAGAGGCCAATGGAGGAGAGTCTGCTGAGAAGGATGGGGTGTGAGATGGTGTCGAAGGCCGCACTCAGATCGAGGAGGATGAGGATGGAGATAGAACCAGAGTCAGCTGCAATGAGGAGATCGTTGGTGATTTTGATGAGGGCGGTCTCTGTGCTGTGACGGAGGCAGAAACCAGACTGGAAAGGCTCGTAGAGTGAGTGGAGGGATAAAGGGGAGTGAAGTTGGGAGGCGACTGTCTTTTCTAGGATTTTGGAAATGAAAGGTAGGTTAGAGATGGGGTGGAGGTTACTGTAGTTGTTGGGGTCTGAACCGGGTTTCTTTAATATGGGGGTGACAGCGGCAGTTTTGAAAAGTGAAGGGACTATTCCAGATGAAAGTGAGGAGTGAATGATGGTGGTAATGAGGGGGAGGAGGGAGGGGAGGCAGGATTTGACTAGGGTTGTGGGGAGGGGATCAAGCTGACAGGTGGTGGGCTTAGATTTGTGGATGAGAACGGAGAGTTCAGAGGCAGTGGGGAGGAGAAAACTGGAGAAGAGATGACAAGTAGGGGGAAGTGCAGGTGGGGAGAGAGGGGGGGGCGTTGGGATGTAGGTGCTGATGAATGGAATGGATTTTCAGATTGAAATAGTCCAAAATGGAATTGCAGGATTCAGTGGAGTACAAGTGGGGTGGCAGAGAATTGGGTGGGTGGAGGATTTTTTTGAGAACAGAGAAAAGGGTTTTTGAGTTTCCTTCATTAGAAAGGATGAGGCCGGAGTAGTAAATGGATTTAGTCTGGGAGATTAGGTCCTTATATTGTGTGATGTGGGAGGTGTACATGTCATTGTGGATGGTGAGACCGGTTCGCTTATATAGTCGCTCAAGTTGACGGTTTTTGGCTTTCATGGACCTGAGCTCGGGGATAAACCAGGGGGCAGATGTAGAAAAGGAAACAGACCGGGTTTTCAGGGGGGCGATAGAGGTGAGAGTGTTGGTGAGGCAGGTGTTGTAGAGAGTGACGAGTTCATCAGGGTTTGAGGTAGAGTCGGTGGTCAGAAAACTATCAATGAGGGAGCAGAGGGTGGCAATGTTTATGTCCTTGATGTCACAAAATGAAATGAGACGGGGAGACTTGATTGTGGAGAGGCGGAGGGCAGCGTTGAAAGTGAGGAGGGAGTGATCTGTGGCGGGGAAAACATCAGCAGTGGGCTTGGAGGGGGTGAGACCGGAGCAGCAGACTAGGTCTAGAGAGTGGCCTTTGATATGGGTGGGGAAATCAATCATATTTTGTAGACCAAAGCTGTCAAGACAGGATGCAAATTCTCTGGTGAGAGGCAGGTTGATATTGTCCATATGGATATTGAAGTCCCCCAGCAGAATAACGTTAGGTGAGAGAGTGGATATAAGGGTGAGGAGGGTAGAAAATTCACTGATAAAATCACTGTGTGGCTTAGGGGGGCGGTAAGTTGTAGCGATGATGGTTGGTGAGGGGCCAGGAAGCTTAAAAACAAGGCATTCAAATGAGCTGAATGCACCACCATACTAGTGGATCTGGTTGATTATTATGTCCAGATTGGCGTTGAAAATGTTGACTTGGCATTGAAAATGTTGACTGTTTCACTCTTCTTACTCTTACGTTTTCGAAGTTGTTCTGAGATCCCCATTTGTCTGTGAGCGTCTGTGCTATTGTCTTTGCCTGGTCACAAGCGCCCTGGTACTCATTCAAGATCGGTATGGTAATCTCCAGCAATTTCACTGCCTTCTGTATCTCTGTGTTATGTCTTGGGGTGTTTTAGAGACAACATTCACACGATTCAACAAGACTAAATCTGTATTCCAATTACAATAAGTAGCCTACTTATCGGCCAACAATAATCAAACAAGGCAGTAAAAGTGGGCATTGAACTGTATAACTGTTTTGAAAAAAGGGGAAAAAAGGCCGACATATGCCGATACAATATGCAGCCGGCGCTCGGAAAAGGCTCGCAACAAACAGATGAGCCACACATTTCGAAACAATTGCATGAACTATCTAAAAGAAATACCTTAGTCAGAAAACATATGAGGCTGAACTTTTTGCTAAAATGTCAGTTATGGAAATATTGAAAATGTTGGAGCGGCTGGCTTGACCACGTGAAACCGAGAGACGGCTGTCTTGACCGCAGTACGCGATCGGTCATTAATCAATAATCGTATTTCACCGTATAACTGCAGACAACTTTATTTAAAATCAAATGGAAAACATTTGTGTTTGTATTTTGGTGTCCGGTGCGTGTGGATGTGCGGCTCCTCCGGCGGAGCGGTTCATGTTAATAGCGGAGTCCGGGAGGGTTCACCTTCACGGCGTAGTTACGAGGGATGTGCGACTATCGTCTTAAAAAATACTAAAGTGTTTTTTAAAGTTAGAAATATATTTGATATTCAACCGATATTCACGCTCCGAATTACAGCGATCAGACACGGGGAACTAAAGCCGCGTTCACCGGGCACCGCTTCAAGACTCACAGTATGCAACACAACGTCCTTTTGATCGATAACAATATAAATTGATCGACACATTTCTTAACGATCAATGATCGATCATCGATTAATTATGCCCATCCCTAACCACTTGGGCGCCATGTTTACTGTTGACTGCTGGCTGCACTGGAGTCGCTACGCAACGTGCGTGGTGACGTCATTCGCGTCCACTGGAATCGATAAGGGAATCGTTTGCGAAATTGGCAAACGATTCCAAGGAATTGAAACCCTGGGAACCGGTTCTCAACAAGAACCGGTTTTCGATTCCCATCCCTATAGCTATCCATAATAATGTATAGGCTGGCACAACCAATCATTGCTGATTGGAGGGGGTCCTCTGTGGGATGGCAACTGTTTCTAAAAAAAACCCAAGAGTCTAATTTAGGGAGCTTTGCTACCTTCTCCCCTTGTTCTTTTCACTCCTGTGTTTTTTTACTCCCGCTTTTGTGTTTAAAAGGCATTTATAAATAACAAAGAAAATATGAAATTATTAATTTAATTAATATTTTTTATAGATTAAGATGTTTGTTATTGATTGCTACTGACTATTTTACAAAAAAAGGAAAACCATAAAACCACCAAATACTTAGAATTTTACTTCCGCATCTAAAAACGCCAATCAGCCATGACGTAACCTGGGGGAGAGCGGTCAAGTTGAACAATGGAAGCGAATGGATCTCAAGCTAGTTTTGACTCCGAAGAGGTTGTAAATTGAAATGTTTACGACAGACCACAATCTTAAAATGATGAGCCTGCTAGGCGTCCAAGAGACCAGGAACAGACCAGGGTGAGAAGAAGTAACGGTCAGAGGAGATAAATTGAGTTGTGGTGTGAGGAAAACCAGTGGAGAACTGGGCAGATGTCATGGTGAGTGACCAGCGTTAGCTTCTAGATACAGTATATGGGCGTTAGCTAACGATATCTAACGTTGTGTTCACATCACAACATTGTAAAGTGTGGTGTATTATTCTCGGCTGCTAGAATGCTGGTGTGTGGATGATGACATGATGGAGGTCTGCTCCCACAAGTGTCTGAGTATGTACATTTTTATTTACAGAGAACACAAGCGGGATGACATTCAATGCATCTGAATGGTGGCCGAATCTTCTCCGAACCTGGGTCCGAATCCCCCAATGGGGTCCGAATCTGAATCCTCTCTAATGCACACACTTCTTATAGGCCTGAGCCATACCATATTTGGCTCGTCCGGCAAGCTGAAACAATACGTCTGGAAGGTATAGATTTATTACTCAAACAGATCCTTATTTTAAACCACCTATGGAAGCACTTTCTGAGGTCATCAGGGCATCTTATTGATGTTTCAGCAGGCACTCAGGATTGTCCCTATAGTTTACAGAGAGACACAGGAATGTTCTCTCATGAGGCAGAAGCCTTCTACAGATAAGGATGAGTGAAATAGAATAAAAGAAAGAAGGAGAACAACCTGTAAATGTATATCAGGAAATTCACCTCAAAAGTCTGCTGTCATGTCAGGCTATAACAACACTAATATTGGTGGTCTATACGCAGGAGTATTGATGTCGGCACTCAATGAGCTATTGAGATTAGAAAGCCAAAAACAGGCTTAATGTCAAACTGAATGAATCATCGTGGATATAATTGTGTGTTCTGTCTGTCTGAAAAAAACAAAAATACATTAAATGTCTCCTAAACGAATCAATCCAATTGTAGGCTATGATAGGCTATAGGCCTAATATAAAACAATACACGTGTGCGTTTTTGAGGAGACACATCGCCATACGTGCATACTGCTTCACCTGCTTGACTCGTTATTTTCCGTTCATCATATTATAATACCAGTGTTGACTTGTCCCTCAAATTAATGTGTCTCTCAGATGTTACAATAAAGCCCGTACAACTAACGAATTATCTGTGTTCTTGTGTCGGGACACACATCACCATACGCGCAGAGTAGAGTTCTCAACTCCATGATTTGTTATTATTCACTCTTTCATATAATTATATAATAATAATAATAATAATAATGCCATTATTATAATATCCCAACATTGCACAACAAACTGGAATAAGGAACTAAGGTAGCTTAACTAAGCAGGCATTATTTTAACTACTACTAAACTTGGTAAGCCTAATAATCGTATTGATATATGATTTAAAAATGTTATGTGTCATGTTCTGCTGTCATTGATTAATCTTTCGATTACAATCCAGTCTGGCATGCCGTTCTGCGTGCCCTTGCATGTACCATCTAGATAACATGCGCATTTCTTCCCCCATCCACAAAATCGGTAGAAGAGGAGGTAGAATTTCAGTCAACCAAGATTTCCTTTGGTTGACTACAGCCCTAATAATTACTTATAACAGAAACTAATGTGCAAGTATCAGCTCATCAGTCATATCTCGCAATGCGTAATATAACTTTACACTATGTTTTACGGTTCTCTGCCATTACCGCAGGAGGGAGAGAGGCAGAGAGAGAAATAGTTTTTCGCAATTTCATTGATAGCAGTATTCTGCAATACTTAGTATTTGCTCTGCTCTGTCATGAGCGTTTGCTCTGTTGATCAGGTTATTATCTAACTGATTAGCTAAATTCGCAATCTCTTGAACCAGCCTAGCAGCTTTAATTTCTCCCCAGGCAGATAAAGAATGCTACTTCTGGTCGGTGAATAAAACCAGCGTACTTCCCGTACTACGTCCCCAGTGGTGTAGTCTATGTGATACACCGTATACCCACTAAGAACGCTCCAGGATTTCCGTATACCTACTTAAAAATGGGTAAGGATACATAACAATATAGTTTTGTGACAGAACTTTCACTTCAGTGATTTTGTTTCGCAAATAACGGGTAGAATATAATGCAGGGGAAGGCCTCTCCTCCATTCATACTTCCATTCATAAAATTCACCCTACACTCTGTGTCTGTGTTACAAAGCACGAGGGGCTTTGAGTTTGGCTGTGACCTAGACCTAGCTCTGTAGCGTTAGTTTACATTTTGCTAACGTTAATCACTATTCTATAGTATTGTAATTGTAGCGTACTAAAGGAAATATAAAACAAAGACCAACTACACTCTTTCAGTGTTTTCGTAACCCTGGACCTGAAGCTACTGCCACTTCGGATGGCAACTACTAAATAAATTACAGAAAAGGAGCTGGATGCTAAAGTTACACCTGGTAAGTGAAAGTAGCATACAAGTTAGCAGATTTTACTGTAACAGCAGGGGATTGTTGGTATGTGTATTGAATTATATTATTTAGGCTATCGAGCTATAATTAAAGCTATTGAAAGAGTGGAACATTTGTGTCCTTTCGTCTCCCTTTCATGCATTGGTTAGCCATGGTGCGAAGATTGTAACAGTTCATTAAATACTTTTGAGTAGATGTTGGCCTTGTTCAGCAGGTGATATTTAAATATTTTTTTCAATTTTCCCAGCTGTAAATATCATTGGCTGTTAAAGTCTTGTGTTGTTGATATATACCAAGACTTTCAGAACGCTCTCAATTATAGATGGATGCATGTACTGTATGCGTTAGTGAGTGTGGTGGTGCTTATGGGTGTGTAGGCCTACCAGGCTGGGAGGGAATCATCGCAGTATGCTAGGGCTGTTGGAACGAATTTCGGGAGTCGAATATAAGCGATGTGTGGAAGGTTTTTGGGTTTCTGTCAACAAACGGAAAAATAACAAATAAAGATATGGTAACACTTTACAATAAGGTACGCAAAAACGTGGGTAGTTACTGAGGAACGAATGAGTAACGAATGATGAACGACCAGGGCCCTAACTGGGGCCCTAACAGGGCCCTAAGTGACAGTTACTCAGTAACTACTGAGGAGTTACTGGTAAACAGACTAGGGGACTACTGTATTCGTTACTGAGTAACGAATGATGAACAACCAGGGCCCTAACTGGGGCCCTAACAGGGCCCTAAGTGACAGTTACTCACCTATCCCCTAGTCTGTTTACCAGTAATTCCTCAGTAGTTACTGAGTAACTGTCACTTAGGGCCCCAGTTAGGGCCCTGGTTGTTCATCATTCGTTACTCAGTAATGAATACAGTAGTCCCCTAGTCTGTTTACCAGTAACTCCTCAGTAGTTACTGAGTAACTGTCACTTAGGGCCCCAGTTAGGACCCTGTTAGGGCCCCAGTTAGGGCCCTGGTCGTTCATCATTTGTTACTCATTCGTTCCTCAGTAACTACCCACGTTTTTGCGTATCTTATTGTAAAGTGTTACCAAAGATATAGTAATCTGCAGAATATGCAAGGTCCAAATGAAATATCACTCGACAACGAGCAACCTAAGGGCACACCTGATAACACTACACCCTGGCAAGCTAGGCGAGCAAGAGTCCGAGGAACCGCAGCTAAAGTAGGCAAGAATTAGTTACTGAGTGGTAAACCCATTGTGCTGGCAACAGTGTAGTCAGTGTGTTGTCTGTGAAATATGTTTGATCTTGTCTGACCTATATTTTACAGTTGCCAAACTGTGTGCCTTTGGATATCCTCAATGAAGTGGTACTCCAAGAAAGAGATAAAGCATACATTGGCTGTGGTGTCCACTGAATATTTCAGGAGACGGGCACATTTTTTGCCAGTGCTTTAGTTAAGAGTGCCGCAGTATACAATACTTAACTGCTGTGGTGTCTGCACGTTTTCAACGGCTCTATGGAAATGCTCTTTTGGCTTGTATTTTATTTTACACAGATGTTGCTACATGGAGTAGGTTCTCTGATTCATACAGAGAAGCGTTCTACGCTATGTACACAATTGACACCTGTCTTGAATGTTGGAGGCTTTTTTAAAAATGTTTAGCATTGTTATTTTAGTTGATTATTTTTCATTATCTCTATATTTTTACAAATCTTTAAAAGGGGTCCAACTTTATGCCATTTGAGTGAATGAAGCAGAAAACATGGACATGTCAGTTACAAACTCAACTAACTCGGACATGTCACTTACAAACTTAACTTCTTGACAACAATGTTTGGACACCTACACTTGTTAGAGGTGTCCTCATCCCCCCCTGTTGTCAAGAGGAGTGGACACTGCTCTATCCCAGTTATAACCTTCAACACTAACAAACACATTCCTCACTCATCCATATATTCCATTTATTACTGATGCAATTAATCTTCACACCACACGCTTTCTTGGTTTATTTCTAATAAACAATTGGCACTTTAACCTGACTTGTCTCCCCTATCTGTCAAATGCATTGAGCCGGTTTGTGACAAGTTGTTTACACATCCCTAAAAACTGAGCTTACTGTATGCTTTATACTAGGCGTGTACATTCTCATATCCGTGAATATCCTTCCCAGAACACCGTAGTAACAAGTGACAGAGTTTTCACGCATCCCTATAGATGCCTCTTGTCCACTGCTTAACTCATTCAAAAGGGGCGTGCAAGCGCTGGAACTTGAATAACAGAAAAAATGTTAATGTATGAAAATATGGGAGAAAATACGCAGACCACACATTTGTTTCTCATGAATAGATTTATTGGACTTGATTACCTCACATGGGGGTTGTCATGTGGATATTTGTAACTCAAATAAAGCTTATCCTATGGAGAGCTTAGTGAATCACACACTGTATTGTATATTTAATTGAGTGTCACATTCAAGGTAGGAAGAGAAAAATGGTTCTAGGAGAGACTGTCAATAAGGATATTGTAGTAAGAGACTGAGAATTTGAGATTTGAATGCTGGAGACACAACTAAGTTTCCCTCTGTCAGGACAGGGCAAACTACTGATTTTTTTTTACAGTTTTGCAGCATTTTTGCTTAGGCTAGCATTATATTGATTTCATTATTTGGCTGTATGTTGCCAATAATTGTGCAAACCCCTGGAGTGATACTAAATAGTGCAAAGGAATAACAAGTCATAGCCATGGTATATGTTTAATATACCACGGCTATGAACCAATCCAATTGCTTGATTTGAGCTACCAGTTTTATAAATAGTGAACTCTACACAAACAGATATGAAATAATTACATGTCAAATTTGGCATTTACATTTTATTAGATGTAGATTACATTTTATTAGATGTAGATCTTTCTCTACACACAAACAATCAAAATGTGGTAGTCTGCAGCACGAACACACGTCATACGTACACCTTCCAACATACAGCCAATCATAATGTGTGATCTGTAAACGCAGGACCCCGGGCAGATCTGGCAGGCTGAGCACACCTGATACCGCGGTTCATCAGGTTGTTATTGCTCCAATAGACCCCTTCCATTCCTGAAAGTTTTTTTTTTCTTCTTTACGCTGAGACTCTCGCAGCAAGCTTCTTCCAAACAGACTTTTACCCATTTAGCTAGCACTATACCTACTGAAAGACCTGTGTTGTCTTTGACCCCCCCCCCCCCCCTCATCACTTCCTCCCTGGTGGCTCCAAAGTTTTGTTTTAAAAACCTTCATGTTGGAGCACGTGGCACTTAAGGAAGCCCCCCCATACCTTGGAGGAGAAACTATATCCTTGGCTCATATTTAGAGAATTTTACAGATACCTGTCCACCATGGAGCATCATGCTTTATTATGTGACATAGCAGTAGCCCTTGTTCTGCTTTTGAGCTGCGATTCCTCCTGGCGATCCCTTGAATATGAATTGAAGAGGACAACTTTTTAACTCCAGTCAAAATATAAGGTCCCAAATAAATGGTCCGCTCTTTGGAAAATGTCCTTTTCCCCAACTGTTTCATTGATAAATGTGTCATCTCTTTTTAGATTGATCTACTATCTCCTACAGGTATAGATAGTGTCGGTTCTGGTTATGCTTCACTATATTACCACGATAGTTCAAGCGAAAACGCAAGCTGGGGCAGGCTAAGAGGTATTGTTCTCTTTCTGTCTGCCAAAGCTGTATATCTACAAGGCTAATGTAGGGCTGGGGAGATCATGCTGTCTACAATACCCTTGTAAATAACATTTGATTGTCTATGTTTATGTGTCATTGAAAAGATGGGTTGATGTAAAGCTAGCAATACAAAAGGAAATGGCAATAGAATATTAGAATAGAATATATACAAATATTATATTACAGCAAAGTCAAAATTGAATACATCTTGATCTTGGAAGGAGGTCCCTCTTTTTACACACAAGGTATTTTCATCGATGGCATTTGGCATCCAATGGGGAGTTACTCTCAACTGTCAAGCTGCATGTACTCTGGGGGGGGGGGGGGGGGGGTCGCGTGTTGACAACGTGTGATGCATTAGTCAGAAGGTGCCGTACGTTCTCAGCACTTAGTCCATTTTATTGAGGACCTTGGAATTCATTTTAACACTCTTCTTAACAGAAAAATAAAAAAGTTCAGGGTGAATTGGAAAGAGTCGGTGAATTGGAACATTCTCCGGTACACCATGAAGCATTTCATGTGAGTGTCAATGTTGAAAAAAATAAATTAAAATAAAATAAAAAATATGATCTGGTCACCAAGGCATGCCATATTTCAACCAAGGTACGGGCAAAGAAGCAACACGCCTGGACTTTTTCGGTTATAGGCAGCATACAGGGAGAGAGACAGCAGACACCATTGCTAATGGAATTTTATATCAAAGGAAAACAAGACAGAATGTCTTTTGAACTTGAGCAGCGCTGGAGTATGTGTATGTGTGTGTGTGTGTGTGTTTTTGCAGGTCCTTTAAAAAACATTTGTATTTATGCATCTGTAATTGTTTATATGCGTTCATCTGTGCGCATGAAACAGTATGCCGGGTGGCCACTCTGATAGGGCTTTGTTGTTTAGTTTTTCTCCTTCTGTTCTCCTCCTATTCTTTACCTGTTGGAGTTAGATAACAGAGATACGGCACAAATCTGGTCTCACAGGAATAATAATTCACAATATGTTCACTTTGGGCTCATGGGGTTATCGTTCCTCGCAACCCCCCCCCCCTGCAATGAGTCTGACCACCATCAAAGACCAATTTCCGCTGTGGGTGAGTCATTATACGTAAAAACTAGCTCTACGTTCGCTCAGTGCCCGACTCAAAAGTCAACCGTGACACAAGACTTTTAACTTATATTATATTATATATTATTATATTGTATAGCCTGCTTGTGATAACAGTGAGGAGATCCTGGCATAAGTTCGGCTCGGTTTGGTACTCTAAACATCACAGACCCGCCTACCTGCTGGAACTGTCATCCCCTCTGTCAAATTCATATGCATGAGCAAATAGTACACACACACACACACACACACACACATCCTTACGCATGCTTACACTCCAAACTCAGCAGGCAAATAAAAGCAAGACGGTTGACTGTGATTTACACCATTGCACTCTGCAAATTGTATCTTGTGAAAAGCTTGAGCCCTTAAGCCAAGTCGATTATATTTCTTCAGCTTTGGCTGTCAATCTGTAAATGTTTACCAACTGGGCTGATTAGTGAAGCACCACTATTACACACGCACACACACACACACACACACACACACACACACACACACACACACGTCCATAACCAGCCAACAACAATTCAAAGCACCAATTCAATTTGTGTTGTATAGGGCAAAGCATTCGTTCTACGGGGCGGGAAGCACATTACACATTTCATATTGGGATGGAATACAATTAACCATCTGAAGGAGCAAGACAATGAAGATAGAGATATGGCACGGTGGTGGGACAAATATATATAATTAGGATCTCTCTGTGCGTTGCTCCGTGTTGAAGCCATTAGATCCGGCTGCGCATTGTGTTTTTCCTCATTGAAGCCGGAGAGGTATGATAATTCACAGCAGCAGCAGCCTCCTCAGATCCCATCACTTCATCTGATGTGGAGGTTTGTGGCATCCATCCATCCTAGCACCGCATCTCCACACATCCACTGCTCCTGTCTGGGTTACGACGATGTTGTTGTTGATGTGGATGAATCCTTGTACTTCCTTGGAACGCTGTCCTGTAACTATAATTACCCCCCCCCCCCCACACACACACACACCCCCACACAGACGCATGTGCATACACACACAGACGCATGTGCACACACACACACACACACACACACACACATGCTCTCTCTCTCTATTCCCATGTGCATATTTGTTTGTCATTTATGCTTTTTTGCATTTGGGTTTCACTGCCTTAATTGGTCTCTCACACACACACACACACACACACACACTCATCCATACATACACTGCCACATGGAAACACACACACACACACACACATAAAGTACAGAGGTAGACATGTAGCAATTGTAAAGCCCTGATGGAAGCATGTGTATGTTTCTACGCCACAGCTTCCCTAGCAGTGGCTGCTGAGACAATACATGAATGCAGGGTCCCATTCTTTCACTATGAATCTTCAGTGAGTCATACCGGGTCAGTCACAACGGGTCCGGGACACAGACCACTGTCGACTCCCAACTGAGGACTTCTGAGCGTCGTCCCTGCCCTAATATTCTGCAACACATATGGATTTATAGTTGTTTTTAAATGGACTACGTGTAGAATTTAAATGCATACATTGCTTTAAATTGCCAATATATGAACAGGCTGTAATTTAACTTAAAAAATTAGACCTTCCCCAACTCTCTCCATTCCATTGAACAGCCTGTGGGATGATGTCTATTATATTTGAACCGGGACGGTTTTGCCGAGAAAAAAGGAAGGAGGTAACGTATAATGGCAAAAACGTATTTTCTATCAGAACTTTTAAATTTGCCTTATATCCTCATGCCACTCTCATTGTCTGTTAAATAACATTAATGTTTGATTAAAACTAACATTAGTTCATGATTGTTACAGTCTCAACCAACTGAGCTCGCACTCCAGTGCTCTCAATGCGCTCCAGAAGGCTGCAGTTCACTGAAGCATTCAGTAATGAGGACTTTCTGACTTTTACACAGGGTACCTAAAATGCTATTTCATTTTGTAAAAGGAGATAATAGTAAGTCTGGCATAGAGTATGTATTATTATGCTTGACAAGGTGATTATTGTTCAAAAAGCTTTCTATATATTCATCACACATCACCTCTTTCTTTCAATGTGTCTGTTACAATACATACATTGTATGCCACAACCTTGCCATTTAAAGGGTGGATGCCAGATGTTTCAATGTTGAGTCAACGCCACACAAATGAACATTATTTTGAACATTGTATTCTTAACAATGTAACAGATTTTACTGTACAAGCATATAATGCACAAGCAGTTTGACATTAAACACACCGACAGGTTTAACATTTCAACCAATAATATTAACCAATATGTATAATATGTAACCAATATAGTCCATATGTTTCTGGCTCCCTTATATAATGGGCAGAGCCAGCTAACCAAGCTATCTGACTGGTTGGGATGTGAAAGTGGGCATGTGAGGGCTTCCGTGTACTGTATATTTGTATGTTGTTTTATGTTAGTTTTGTTTCTTACTGTTATTTATTTTTAAATATTTTTAATGTGTACCTATGTTGTCGACCACCACGGAAACCAGATTAATCTCAAGAGGCTACCCTCAAATAAAAAGAAAAACTAATAATAATAATAATAATTATATATATATAATTTTTTTTTTTAAATAATAAAATAAATCTGTCTCCGTAGTCATCAAGCTACTCAGAGTAAGAAATCGGTCCTAAGAGGCAAAAAATGCTGAGAGTGACAACATCATGTTCTCCACACAAACATTTTTTTATGTTGGCTAGTGACTGTGGGACAATTTTCTTCTTGTATTTCCTTGTTTTTACCGTGAATGCGTTGGTTTTTACTCAAAAGCTCTGTGAGTAAAAGTGCAAATGTGGATCAGATATTTTTTTAATGGAGTAAATAGCTGCAGTAGAAAAGTGACATAGTGCAGGTTTAAATTAGGCTACTCTTTGCAATCATGCTTATATCAGCAACTATATCCAGAACGATCAAGAGGACAGCATGTGTCCTGCATAGTTAGAATCCACAGCACTGACTGCTCCTTTGGATGCACACAGATGATGAGGTGGCAGGTGACACCCCACATATTCTATGTGTCAAATATCAGTCTTCACCTTGTCCCAGAGTTTCACACAGCCTGTCAGGTGGCAATGTTGTTAGAGCTCCCTGTGCTCTCTCAGGATTGTCACTACGGCTTTGAAAACAGTTGTCACGCTGTATGGACTTAGCACACACTTAGTTGTGTGTTTTCTGGCCCCACTATCCATCAATACATCGATTATTTTTTTGTTTAATCTGTCTATTGGAAATCTGTTGGAGGAAGCTAGATTTAAAAAATGTACATCTGGTACATGTCCATCATGGTTTGTGATTCATGTATACCACAGCTTTGACCATTGTATCATAGAAACTCTGTGCCATCTACATACAATTGGAGATGTTATGGAGGCTGTATCATGCTTCTCTGCAAATATACATATGCTTTGTTCCAATTGGTCCACTTTTCACCACCATGTTGCAGTGTTGTCCAAAATGTGAGCGTACAAATCTGGTTCCATAGTGCACTACTTAATACCCATAATGCACCGTGATAGAAGTGTACAACTATTGCTCCAATAGAGATGGTCCGGCATTTGGCTTATGTAAATTGTATTGTTTTTGATAATTTCATCTGCAGTTAAAGTTCAATATCGCTGCACATAATCTGAACATGTATTTATGGTACCCTATAAATCCTTCAGCTCCTACGAACCTAGAAGGTGTGTACTTACCTGCACAAGTGGGTTACAAAAACAAGATGCCTTGTGTTCAAATTTGGAAACCAACTTAGATAACTCTCCAGGTTGCATCAGCCATTCTGAATGTGATTCTGGATAATGTGACCATATTGTTATTAATAATAATAAAAATAATTCACAGGCCCTCAAAAATGTTGATCCCCATTTACCTGACAGACGTTACGAAGGGTACTAGGGGCCAGAAGAAGGCCAATCAGGACATAATGACTGAACGTGTTACACTCGCTTGCCACTGGGTCACATTCTCAGCAAATCCCCCAAAAATTTAATTCCACTGAAAAAAGCCACAGCAGGGGGGTATTGCACAAAACTAGGATAAGGGATTAAGCCGGGATATGTTTACGGATTTAGGTTATCCTGGCTAAATTTAGCCTCAAGTCGGTTGCATGAAAGCAGCTCACACTTATCCCGGCTAAGTTACCATGGTGATTTATTCTCCGCAGTTAGCCTACTCCAGACCAGGCTAACAGCCAGGCTAAACTTAATCCTAGTGATTCACCTGTATTTACACCGTCAATCCTGTGGGGAATTAATGTGTTTTACAGCATGTGCATGGTCTTTCTAAGTATGTTGCATCATTTTAATTATCCCGAATTAAAATACTACATATATAGTCATTTCTCATTTCATTTAAATCTGTTGGCTGTTTGCAATTGCAACAGTCTTTTTATATTGATTCAAGTGTTATTACTCAGGCCAACACAGTTAAAGTCTATATTTTTTCATACTATGACACATTTACGTTTGTGTTTATTAAAGTCCGCCTTTATTACGCAACTGCAGCACATTTGGAAATGTCAACAAACAGATGAGCGCAACATGCTTATGTCCTATTTATAAAATGTATTTTAATCACACAATCGAACCTTTGCAACATGTGAAACAGGCCCATTGGCTACCATGCATAATAAGCTGTTTTAAATTTCACATTTCAAATCGTGTAGACGTGACCGAGCCCGACCCGAACCCGAGCATCATTTCTAAATATCTGTCCAAACCCGACCCGGCCCGTCGGGTCCCGTCGGGCCGGGTCGGGTCCCGTCGGGTCCCGTCGGTTCAGAGCTATAGAGATATATTAATTAATATATTTACCTGACTTAAAAAAAAAAAATATATATATATATATATATATATATATATATATATATATTGTGGCACCGTGAGAGGTTTGTATCAGTCTTTTCGGCGGGACACAGCTTAAGAAGCGCACGGAGAGAACAGGTCTTGGTAAAAATCAGAAGTACTTTTATTAAATGTCAACTAGAACCAAAAAATAGCGCCTTAAGGTCTGCGCAAACCAAACTCGGGGAATACTTCGCCCACACACAACATAAAGAGAGTTCGTAGAAACTGGAACAAAAAAACCCCGGCAAAAGGTCCAGGGGTCGGTTTTCGGAGCCCGTCTCCACGTTCCTCAGAACAAAGTCAAATGTCTTTTGTCCAGCGCCTAGCCGCGGCTGCGCTACTCCAGGGTATCTCTGTCACGCCCGTAATCCGTTCTTAGGTCCTGGTTCCTCTTCCTCTGTGGCCTTGTACCTGCCACGTACGCCTCCTTTCCAACCACTCTCCCTAATGGCAGGTAGCTCCCCTTTATAAAGGGCCTTTGGGTTTTCTCCAATCAGTGGGCTTATTGCACGCAGGTGTGCGACGCACCCCTGGGTGCGGCGTGGTGCGTTGGCCACCAGATGGGGCCAATACCCCTTGTGCCTGGAGCCACAGGGCTGGGACGTATCGACCCTCGAGGATGCATCCTCTCACGGTGCCACACATCCTTTTCCCCGAGACCGACGTCCCTGTCGGGGTGAAGCCGCAGAAGAGGGCGTCCCGTCTGGAGAGGGCGTCGGCATTGCCGTGGCGCTTTCCGGATCTGTGAATGACAGAAAAATTAAAGGCTTGCACACTCAAAAACCACCTGGTTACCCTACGGTTGGTTTCACGGTTCCGGGCCATCCACTGGAGTGGAGCGTGGTCCGTCACTACGGTGAACCGCCGGCCCAATAGGTAGAATCGCAGCGACTCTAGGGCCCAGGTCACCGCCAAACACTCCTTCTCTACTGTCGCGTAGTTGCGCTCCCGGGGCAGGAGCGTTCGGCTAATGTATAGGACGGGGTGCTCCTCCCCTCCCCGCAGCTGGGAGAGGACAGCCCCCAACCCCACTTCAGAGGCATCTGCCTGGACCACGAACTCCTGGGTAAAATCCGGGGCCACGAGCACTGGCCCAGTGCAGAGTGCTTGCTTTAGTTGCGCAAACGCCGCCTCGGCGGCTGGGTTCCACCCTACCATCCGGGAGTGGCGTTTTGTGGTAAGCTCGGTAAGAGGCGCTGCGATGGTGGCAAAGCCCCCTATGAACCGCCGGTAATATCCGGCCAGACCCAGGAAGGCTCGGACCTGTCTCTTGGTAACGGGCCGCGGCCACTCTCGGATGGCCCGCAGTTTGGTCTCCTGGGGTTTGACTAGTCCCCGGCCGATCGTGTAGCCGAGGTAATTAGTCTCACTGAAGGCGAGGCGGCACTTTTTCGGATTCGCGGTGAGCCCCGCCTCCCGCAGGGAATCGAGTACCGCTTGTACCCGGGACAGGTGGCTCCCCCAGTCCGGGCTTTGGATCACGACGTCATCCAGGTAAGCCGCTGCATACTGCCGGTGGGGGGCCAGAACCCGGTCCATTAACCGCTGGAAGGTGGCCGGTGCGCCGTGCAGCCCAAAGGGTAGTCGCGTGTACTGGTACAATCCCGTGGGGGTGGCGAATGCCGTCTTGGCCTTTGCTGCGGGGGAGAGGGGGACCTGCCAGTATCCTTTTGTCAGGTCCAGCGTAGTCAGGAACCGCGCATGGCCCAACGAGTCGATGAGCTCGTCCACCCGCGGCATGGGGTAGGCATCAAATTCCGACACCTCGTTGAGTTTCCGGTAGTCATTACAGAAACGCACTGTTCCGTCGGGCTTCGGTACCAGTACAATCGGACTTGCCCATGCACTCTGGGACTCCTCTATGACCCCTAACTCCAGCATCTTTTGTACCTCCTCCTGAATCGCCACCCGGCGAGCCTCCGGCACTCGGTACGGGCGTTGGTGGACTGTCTGCCCAGGCCGGGTGCGAATTTCGTGGCAGACCACTTCTGTCTGCCCGGGCAGTGAGGAGAAGACGTCCGTGTTCCGTTCGACTAGCTCGAGCGTCATTTGTCGCTGATGTGGGGACAGCCCCGCCCCCACCTGCACTTCATCCCGGGCCGGTATACTGGAGGCGGCCGGGGGAAGACAGGCGAACAGCACCTCTCGTGCGTGCCACTTTTTCAATAAGTTTACATGATACAGTTGTATCTTTTTACGTTTGTCGTGCTGCCTTATTTTGTAATTTACCTCCCCCACCCGTTCTACGACTTCGTATGGCCCTTGCCAGCTGGCCAGGAATTTGCACTCCACTGTGGGCACCAGCACCAACACCCGGTCTCCGGGCTGGAACTCCCTGGGCTGGGCGGGCCGGTTGTACGTGGCTTGCTGCTGTCGTTGTGCTGTCTCCATATGTTCCCGCATCATGGGGTAGATCGCCCTCATCCGCTCTTTCATGGCCCCGACGTGCTCAATGACAGACCGCTGTTGGCACGGCTGTTCCTCCCAGGCCTCCTTTAGGATGTCGAGGAGGCCCCGGGGCCGGTAGGAGAGCAGCAGCTCAAACGGGGCGAACCCCGTGGAAGCCTGCGGTACCTCCCGTATGGCGAACAGCAGGTAGGGGAGGAGCTGGTCCCAGTTCCGGCCGTCCTGTTCAATGGCCTTGCGGAGCATGGATTTAAGTGTTTGATTAAAACGTTCCACCAACCCATCTGTCTGGGGGTGGTAAACGGAGGTTCTGACCTGTTTTATTTTTAACAACTTGCAGAATTCTGCCATCACCCGGGACATAAAGGGGCTCCCCTGGTCCGTTAAAATCTCCTTTGGTATGCCCAGACTGCTGGAGAGCTGAAACAGTTCATGGGCGATGTGGCGGGAGGTAGCCTTTCTCAGGGGGATGGCTTCAGGGTATCGGGTGGCGTAATCCAGGATCACCAGGATGTACTGGTGCCCCCCGCGCGCTCTTGGGCAACGGCCCTACAATGTCCATCCCTATTCTTTCAAACGGGGTTCCTATAATGGGTAGCGGGATGAGGGGATTACGGTATGCGGTCTTTGGCGCCACCTTCTGGCACTCGGGGCATGTGCGGCAAAAGTTCTCGGTGTCTTTATGCACTCCTGGCCAAAAGAACCGCTGTAAGACTCTCTCCTTGGTCTTCTCCATTCCCAGGTGTGCTCCTAGGGGATGGGCGTGGGCATAGTCGAGCACCTGCGCGCGACGGGACCGGGGCACGAGGAGTTGACAGATTATTTCGCCGTCCTTCTTTACCACCTGATACGCTAGACCCCGGCTTATAGCGAAGTGGGGATAGGTAGGGCTCTCCCTTCCTCCCAGCACCGCCCCCCTCCATCACCTGCACGCGTCGGAGGGCCTGGGCCAGGGTTTGGTCCTGCAATTGATCGGTCCCGTACTCGCCTTGAAGGGGGGGTCGTTCCTCGGGTCCCGGGTTCTCCCCCTCGCTGGAGGTTTCGGCGGGGGGCGGGGAGCTCGCCCTCCTCCGCTGAGTCCGGGGCCGTATCTGTGTCCGAGGGGCCGGTGGCGACTCCTGCAAGAGTAAAAGGGGGGGGTGAGAGGGCTGGCGGCTTGTCGGCGGCCCCGCGAGGGCACTCTATGAATGTCTCTGGCGCGTGCCTCAGTCGTATTCCCCTTCGCTCTCTTACCCTTAGTGGTCTCACGGTGTCGTCGCTCCTGTGTCTCCCTCCAGAGCTGGTGGAAGGCGGGGCAGTCGCGCCCGATCAGCACCGGTACGGGAAGGGCGTCCACGACCCCCGCCAGCGTGGGGATGGTGCCTCGGGTGGTTGTGATGGGTAGGACCACCGTGGGGTAGTCCCGCGTATCGCCGTGGACACACGAGACCGGGAGCATCCGTCCGGGGGCTAGGCTCTCAATGTTCACCAGATCCCGATGTACCAGGGTGGCCCGGCTCCCTGAGTCTAGCAGGGCCTCCACGTCATGGTGGTTCACCGTCACGGGGCACGTGGGGGCTCGTTCGGGTCCGGTCTCTGTAACTCCCACCAGCGACGCAAACAGGTGGGCTCCCTGGGCGGACTCTGCGGTGGGCATGGACTCGTCCATGGTTTTCCTGCACTGCCAGGAGATGTGTCCGAGCTCGCCACACCTGTAGCACTGGCGGGTCTCTGCCCCTCGCGCTGTTCCCCCCGACCCCCGGCTGTCTACCAACCGGCGCGGTGGCGGCGCCGACTCGTGGCGGGGTGGGAGGGGGTACTCTGGTGCTCTTTGGGCGCGTTCCAGTTGCTCGTAGGGTGGACGCGCCGCTGGGCTCTCTCCGGAGGGCGCGCAGCCGCTCTATGGTAGCCTGGTGTCGCTCCACGGCCTCCACGGCTTCCTCTACGGTCGTCAGGCTCTGCTGCCCGATAGCCCGCTGGGTCTCGTAGGGGAGGGACCCTAGATAGCGGTCCACTTGTAGGGTCTCGATAACGGCCGCAGTCGTGTTAACTGCCGGCTCCAGCCACTGTCGCAGCAGACGCCCGAGTTCATGCATCTGGGCCCGCGGTGGTTGGTCGGGCTGGAAATTCCAGGCATGGTATCGCTGGGCTCGCCCCGCCTTCGTCAGCCCATGCCGGCTGAGAATCTCCGCTTTGAGTACCTCGTACTCAGTCTCCTGATCCGGTCCGAGGTCGCGGACCGCGTTCAGGGATTCCCCCGTTAGGTAAGGGGCTATCAGGCCCACCCACTGGTCCCTGGGCCACGCTTCCCGGACGGCTGTGGCCTCAAAGGCGTGGAGGTACGCCTCAACGTCATCCGTAGCCCCCATCTTGGCTATGAAATGACCGACCTTTATCGGGCGGTTGCCCCGCTCCGTCGCCAGCTGTTGGAGCTGCAGTTTGGCTTCCTTCAGCTGATTGGTGCGCCGCTGTTCCTCCAGGATGGCCAGGAGGGCCGCTTGCAGAGCCTCCATGCCAGGTAGAGGGTTGAGGGATAGTCTCTGAAAATGTGCAACCAGCTGCTCGTCGTCGGTCTCCGTCAAGCACTCTCTGGTTAAAGCTGTGCCCGCATTCTCCACCATATGTGGCACCGTGAGAGGTTTGTATCAGTCTTTTCGGCGGGACACAGCTTAAGAAGCGCACGGAGAGAACAGGTCTTGGTAAAAATCAGAAGTACTTTTATTAAATGTCAACTAGAACCAAAAAATAGCGCCTTAAGGTCTGCGCAAACCAAACTCGGGGAATACTTCGCCCACACACAACATAAAGAGAGTTCGTAGAAACTGGAACAAAAAAACCCCGGCAAAAGGTCCAGGGGTCGGTTTTCGGAGCCCGTCTCCACGTTCCTCAGAACAAAGTCAAATGTCTTTTGTCCAGCGCCTAGCCGCGGCTGCGCTACTCCAGGGTATCTCTGTCACGCCCGTAATCCGTTCTTAGGTCCTGGTTCCTCTTCCTCTGTGGCCTTGTACCTGCCACGTACGCCTCCTTTCCAACCACTCTCCCTAATGGCAGGTAGCTCCCCTTTATAAAGGGCCTTTGGGTTTTCTCCAATCAGTGGGCTTATTGCACGCAGGTGTGCGACGCACCCCTGGGTGCGGCGTGGTGCGTTGGCCACCAGATGGGGCCAATACCCCTTGTGCCTGGAGCCACAGGGCTGGGACGTATCGACCCTCGAGGATGCATCCTCTCACGGTGCCACAATATATATATATATGTTGCTTCCGCGAAGTCCATTAACTTCTAATAATGGACACCTCGAAGGGCATTATCCCGCTTATACCATGGTCACTTGCCAAAGAAAATAAATTAAGACCATTAATTAATATTTGCATGCATTTTACAATCAAAATATAAAGTTGTTCACAAGCCATAATTTGGCTTCCCTAGTAACGCCTGAGGGTCTGACTAATACCTGGAACAATCATTACCCTCCCGTAAGGTTCTTATGCAACGGAAACGTTGTTCACTCCTCCAGTAAATAGAACGGACCTTAGATACGACTCGGCAACGGGAGGTATTCTAGTCCGCTCAGCTATGAGCCAGAGAGCTGACGTAATGCATTGTACATCGGGAATCGCGACGGCCTATACTTTCAACATAAAGTGTACATGTTTATAATTTGAAATGTGTCCCAGCCTTTACACCACAGATACTATAGGGTCTATAGCATATAACCGCGTTTTCTGATTACAGTTTAATGCATTTTTCACAATTTAACAGCTCTCGTTTTGACGACTAATCACCGCGCCATTCGTTTCAATGGGAATCGCGACGGTCTATAATTTCAACATAAAGTGTACATATTTATAATTTGAAATGTGTCCCAGCCTTTATACCACACATACTATAGGGTCTATAGCATATAACCGCGTTTTCTGATTACAGTTTAATGCATTTTTCACAATTTACCAGCTCTCGTTTTGAAGGCTGAACAGACAATTTGACTGGAAGTACTTAGTAGGTGTCCATATAGCCAGAGCTAGCTCTGCATATAGCAGGGATTAATGGCCACCCTGCAGCAGCCAATCAGAATCGAGTATTCCCTCTCCGTTGCCATGGTTACCATCTAGCGTTTGAGCCAGCGCAGTAATCTAACTGTAATCAGGCAATTTGACCCGAACGTCTTTCCTAGGTGTACATTAACACTTTTTAACCTACACCCGCCAGCCAATCAGAATCGAGTATTCACCCAGACCATGGTATAAATAAATATATATATATATATATATATATATATAATATTTTTAAGTCAGGTAAATATATTGGGGGGGGTTCGCGATTGTCGACGGGGGGGGGGGGGGGGGGGGGGTTGCGCGATTGTCAATGGGGGGGGTGTGCACGATCACAACACACCCCGGACTGACGACCGACGGTGGGGGGGGGGGGGGGGGGGGATTTTACATGATTGTACATGATGCTTGCATCAGGGAGACGCTATTAATTTGCGGGAGACTTCCGGGAGACTTGGGATGTCTGTATATATATATATACAGTATATATATATACATATATATATATATATATATATATACAGTATATATATATATATATATATATATATATATATATATATATATATATATATTAACATATTAATATATTAATTAATATATTTACAATCGGGTGCAAGTAATCCCAGAATCCCAGAATGGACTCGCCCGTGATGCTTAAGTAGGGAATGGAGATTGCAGATTGCCGACAGGTGCAAGTACGTCTCGCTGCGGCCTGCGGGAAGGCGGGGCGTGACATCACGCCCCGCCTTCCCGCAGGCCGCAGCGAGACGTACTTGCACCTGTCGGCAATCTGCAATCTCCATTCCCTACTTAAGCCGGGGATCTCCAGTCAGCCGGCGCCAGTTCGTGCTCTAGTCTACCCTACCAGTTCTCAGTGATTCAGTCTGCCTACCTGTTGCCGAACCCCACCTGCCTGACTACCCGCCTGTTGCCGAACCCTGTTGCCGACCCCTCACCTGTCCGACTACTTGCCTGTTGCCGAACCCTCGCCTGCCCGACTACCCGCCTGTTGCCGAACCCTCGCCTGTCCGAGTACCCGCCTGTTGCCGAACCCTCGCCTGCCCGACTACCCGCCTGTTGCCGAACCCTCGCCTGTCCGACTACCCGCCTGTTGCCGAGCCCTCGCCTGCCCGACTACCCGCCTGTTGCCGAACCCTCGCCTGTCCGACTACCCGCCTGTTGCCGAGCCCTCGCCTGTCCGACTACCTGCCTGTTACCGGATCCTCGCCTGCCTGACTACCGCTTGCCTAGCCTGGCTTGTTGTTATTCCCTTTGTCCCAATAAATCCCACTGTCTTTTCATCCCGTCTCTGCCTCCCTGTGTTCAGCGTTTGGGTCCACTCGTCCTGTCCCATAACAGAAAGTTTTAAAATAAATTTTGTTTTTTGTCACTTTAAATGATTCACTTTATTCAAAAGTTCTTTATTCGTCAATAAGGTTCTTGCATGAATTGGATAATGTTGATCTTATTTCAGCAAACTGACTCTCATTTCTACCGCAGACCCTATCTTAGAATAGACCCTAGAAAGCCAGTGCCTTCACGAAAACAAGCGGGCGCCATCTTTGGAAAACTGTCACGACCAGTCGAGCGACGAACGCCGTGCAAAGTAATGAGCCGGAAGAGGCGTACACATGAGATGTCAATGAATCAGAAGGTGTGCACTCTAGTAGAAGGTGTGCGAAGTGCGGACAGTGCGTGTGCATAGAGAAGAGAAGAAAATGGTTCGTGTTTGTGCTTTTCCCGGCTGCGTTCGTCGCTCTTCTTCTTTTTAATTTTGATTGGCGGCTGGCATCCAACTTATAGGTGCATTGCCGCCACCTACCGGACTGGAGTGTGGAACAATCAATTAGCAGGAAACAAAAAATAAAAAATAAAATACATAAATAAATAAATTTGAAAAAAAACTAAATCCTCTCCATTAACCCTCAAGTATTTCCTTACATGTTTATTAATATTTTCTGACCTTTGCAACAGGTTTCCTAATGTAAAACCAATTGTCTCCCTTTGCATGCCTGCTTTTAACTCTCTCCTCTCCCTCTCATACTCCTTGCACTCCATCAGAACATGCTGTACTGTCTCATGTTGGTTGCAGCTTCCACAATTACCTGTGGGATGTTTCCCAATTATATGTAATGTGCTATTAAGCCCCGTGTGCCCCAGCCTAAGACAGGTGATGACCACCTCCTCCTTCCTGCTCCTGCTCAGCACCCGTCCTCCCCCCACTTGCTTCTGTATGTTATAAAAATGCCTTCCTGTCTCGTTTATGTCCCAATACTCTTGCCATCCCTTTTGCATTTGTATTTTTATGATTGATTTTCCTTCAGCTCTGCCTAACCGGATGTTCTTGTTTATTGTTTGTAATCTAACTGCCTGTTTCGCAAGTATGTCCACCTCCTCGTTGCCCTCAACACCTGCATAAGCTGGGACCCAGACAAAGCAGACTGCCCCCCCCCCCTATGGAGTTCATGCAACAGCTGATGAATCTCCATAATTACGTCCTGTCTACATGAATTCATTGTTTTAATACTTTTTAAAGCTGCACAACTATCTGATGCTATTAGTGCGTATACATTACTGCCTCCCTTTAACCACCTTAGAGCAAGTGTAATGGCCAAGAGCTCAACCGCATAAACTGAAGCATGGTCTGTAGCTCTCTCCTTAATTGTCAGTCTACACTCTGGAATGTAAACAGCTGCCCCTGTGCGCCCAGTTTCTGGATCTTTTGACCCATCTGTAAATATCAATAGCCTGTCTACATAGTTCTGTTCAATATATCTTTGCACAATTACACCTGTACCACTTTGTCCTGGTTTCTTCTTGAGTTTGCTCTGAATACCAAAATCCACCAATGGCTCCTGGAATACCCAAGGAGGTATTTCTGGTAAAGGAACACTTGATATGTAATGCACATTACATAAACCAATGCTTTCAGCTTTTATGTTTCCAACCCAGCCCAGGCTCCAAAAGTTTGTCTTGCTGTGCTCTGAACACTCCTCCAATATGGCTTTTGCTGGATGAGACATTTTGTGCCCCTGCAGATACACCCAGTATGCCAGCATGAGCTGGCATGAGCTGGCATACTGGGTGTGCCAGCTTCTTATCCTAAGAGGTTCTTCCCCCATCTCGACTTGTAGAGCTGCTACTGGAGAAGTCTTAAAAGCCCCACTTCATATCCTCGGGTCGTCGCTCGACTGGTCGTGACTGTTTTCCAAAGATGGCGCCCGCTTGTTTTCGTGAAGGCACTGGCTTTCTAAACTTTTTAATAAACTGTCTGTACACTTACAAAGTTCTCAATGCTTCGTTTTACATGTAGGGACCCTCATTATGCTACCGTGTAAGTGTGGTGCAATTTTGAGTCTTGTTAGTGGTATAGAATTGCGATTTATTTTAGATGAACGTCTGCCCACACAGCTAGCGTTATTAGTTTTTTTGAGAACTTTGGTTACATTCGACTAGAATGAAAACTGATCCCAGAGAACGGTCGAACTCGGTGGACATGTGTTATGATCATATGGTCTCATTTTGCGCTGGAATTGTCCTTTAATAAGCATCACAGTTATAATCAAAACAGACGAGGAATATACGTATAAAATTAGGCTGCTATAAACAAAGATTCTGGAGTCCGATGCATTGAAATGTGCAAACCAACATATTCCCCAATGTGCCCAAACAAGTGTCTCAATTAAATTAAGTAGGCTACTTTGCGCAGTCAAAACACAATGACTTGGACATGTTTTTGAAATGTCATCCCAACACCAACAATGCTGTGAGTAACGCATTGGGAAAGTATCAGGAAAGAGCACTGATGCGACATCTCTAGACTATGTGAGGTAGGACATGCTTGTTGTTATTTAATGCAGATGCGTGGCCAGTTAGCCACTGTGCCTGTGTTTGTGTGTGTGTGTGTGTGTGTGTGTGTGTGTTTGTGTGTGTGTGTGTGAGTGTATGTGTGTGTTGGAAGATTGCCTCTTGTTCTTTCTTGGTCGTATCTTTCCTTTTTTTCTCTTGTTGCTTACATGTTGTTCTTTCATTATGGTTGCGCAGTGTTCTGCTCTTTTTTATCTAGTTGATTTGATAGGTGGTGTGTGAGGTGGTCTGAACTGAATTTAAGAATATTTGTCCCAGTCCGTCACTGTACATCAGGGATCTGCAACCCCATTGATTCTGAATCTGAAACAAAAAACAGTTTAGGTTGAGTGTTGTGTGTGTGTGTGTGTGTGTGTGTGTGTGTGTGTATTTTCAGGGGCATGTGTATTAGTGTCACTGCATCCAGGTGTGTTGTTTTGGGGGGGATGTGTGTGCACTCAGAAACATAAAAGACTGTTTGATGTTAAAAGGCAAATGCAGAGCGTATGAATATATTACAGAAGGAGTATCTGCCTGCAAGGAAGAAAATAACAACTATCATCAGAATATTTTGTTTAGAATTAAATGTGATTGTGAGCAACACCTTTTGGGCATTTGTGACAATACAGTGGTAGAAAAAATATGCCCTATAGCAGAGAGCTAGTTATTTGTTGTTCCCAATCCTGGTGAAATATATTTCTATCTTTGATTGTGTGACCTTTTTTGCCCTACAGAATTACAATTGGTCCTTCTCAGCTCTAGGCCATTACTACTTTTGAATAACAATGTTGTTTTGGTTTTTTTGCAGAACCAAGCCTGGTTACTGAACAAGAGCGAGTCCCGGGAGGTTAACAGGCAAACGGCTATGCTGCCGACTAACCTTTATGGTTCCACTTGTCTGCTTTCACTCTCTGGGGTGGACTCACATCCAAACTGGCCCCAACAACTAACGATACATGGTGGCCCAATAGCCTCACTCAAATGTACAACTGGAAGACCAACAGAGAGAGAGAGAGAGAGAGAGAGAGAGGAGGAGGCAAACAGAAAATGAAAATAAAGAGAACAATGAAAGTTTGTTTGTCTTTTCTACTGTCCCTTTTCTCTCTTATACTTTTGCATTTTTGCAAAATTCAAAAACACAACAGATGTTTATTGATAAAGATGAAAAATAAAGTGTGCGTGTGTGCGCACGTGCATGCGTGTGTCATACTAGTGTGCAATTATAAGTAAACCAGTGTGTGGAGCGGCCCGAGGGCTCGTGTGAATCTGCAAACCATTTCTTTACTTCACTCTCATCCTTTTTTCCCCACGTTTGAATTCAGCGGAGCTTAACTGTGACAGGACAACTGGGGTGCACGGATTCAGAGGGCTTTGCTCAACATTGTTGTTCCTCTTTCTCTAGCATGGTTCAATATCCTTGCTGTTGTGGCATCCTTCATGTAATATGACCAGCAGCAGAAAGTAGACCAGACCCATCCTCTGTGATTAAAATTCCTCATCAGTGTGTTAAAATTAAAAAATCATCTTTCAGCCAGTTAATATTTAATATTAAATGGAGGATATATTTGTTATTCCTGGAGCATTGAGAAAATTCAGATTCAGGTTTTTCCAAATATTAGGATAATGAAGATCCAAATATGCAAAGCAGTGCTTGAATTGGGCTGGTACTCACCGGTACGATGTACCGCCACTTCTGATTTTTGTCCACCTGCGTACCATTACTTATTACTGCGTAACGCCACTTATTGTTGAATCTAGGTACGCACGTTGCATTTTATTTTTCATGTTGTGGGTTACTATAATTATGTGCCGGTGTGTTTTAGCAGACTTCTACGGAAGCCGAGAGCTGCCATTGTGAAACAGTATCCCCTCTGAAACACTCCATCTGTAGTTCATTCAAAAAAACAGTGACATTGCAGCTTATTATATCATATCATTTGACGTAGCTAACGCAGATGTTCTCTCTGTGCCCACTCTGACACTCACCGCTATTAGTAGCTGTCGAAACCAATTCTGATAATGTTGCTACTGACGGTCACATAAATTAAAATCCTGTTTGTGTGTGTGTAATTTGCAGATTTACTATGCTGATCAGAGATGGCTGTCTGGGACAAGGAGCAAGTTGAGAATACATTTTGAAGTATTTTTTTAATTAGAAATGTTTGTGTTGTTTTTTTGTATAGAGAGAGAAACATGTCTGGAAATAATTAACTAGTAGTCATTGTGAGGAGTTGTGTCTTGTATTCCTATATGAATGTGAGGGCTGGCATCTAAATTGAAAGCAGCGCCCTGTTAGGTAGAGTCAGAGGGAGCTCATAAGGACAGGTGAGGGCAATTAGTGCCTCTTTGTCTGAGGCCTGGTTGTGTGGCAGGAGTGCTGTGTCATGCAGGTAAGGGAGAGAGAAGGGGAAATATGTTATATTGCCTTATTAGAAATCTAATGAGATCTTTTGTATATTTATTTGTGGTGTGACTGTCCTGAGTGATCCAGACGGAGCATGCTCTGTAGCCCTGTGCTGAAGAGGTATGTCTCAGTGAACTTTGGGGTTTCATTAAACTGTAGATATATCACTAATATGATCAAATCTCTTCAGGCAAAGACTCAGCTCTTCCATCTCCCCTTTTTAAGCCAGAGTAGAGCCTTTCAACTGTGCATTGCTTTTTAGCAGAGCCCCACATGAACAAGGTAACTGAAACCAGTATGGTAATGTAGGAGAGTCATGCTCTCTGAGGTATGCTGTTGTCAGCTGATGAGACTGACTTTGGTTATGTTTTTCTTTCCCCTTATTGCAGATTTAAGGCCAGACTGCTGCTTTGTCTGAGCCAGTTCGCCAAGGCGGTTGACGAATGTGTTTACAGACTGTACAACTTAAATAATCTGTAGATGGTTGAATATTGTCTTTTTTATATTGTGTGTAGTGGCACTGAATGCCTGTGAATCTGAACCAACTGAATCTCATTGTATTGTCTGTCTTTTGTTTTGATTAGGCAGTGGGACGACCTGCGGGGAGTAGTCATGGGATATGCACCCCTCCTTGCATGCAGTGTGATATGTTGAAGGGTAGCGGTCACTTCACTGGTTTGTAGGTTTGACTTTCCTTGCAGTGTAAGTTGTAGAGTTTGCAGTGATCAGTGTGCACACAAGGTGATTTCTATTGGGGTCCGCGATGGAGTCTCCCCGCGGTAAGTACCCTGTCCTGCCTATTTCTCGCAACCATTTAATCTTATTGTATTTTATGTTATTGTGGAGGGTGTTTGTGGAGAGTGTGTTGTTGATGGCTGGTTTACAGCCTCACCTGGCCTGAGTCAGTCTGATTGGATTCTGGCTGGGTGGGGCTGCACACCTGTGGTGCATGAGCAATCATGTCACCCAGGATAAACCAGCCATCAACATACACACTCAAGGAGGAGCCAGTCATGACAAGTTGTACCATCAGCTCGGCGTATAACATCAGCCTGTAAACTCCAATAAACACCTTGAACAACATCTACCCGTGTCCTGTGTCGGAGGGCCCCAAAAGAAAGCCACTTAGGTGGCGTGTGGCCGGACGACCCTGCCACACTGGCGCCCAACGTGGGGCTCCTCCGACCAGGATGGGACACGGAAGGGCTGTCCAAAGCTGCACTGGAGCCACCAGCCGCGGCAAAGGACAGCCACCCCAGCACCAGCTCCCCCTGAACGGCAGCGACGGCCAGCGGAGGAGCGGGGAGGCAGCGCAGCTACCGCAACCGTCTGTCGCTAGCCTCCCCCGGATCCAGCCTGGAGCAGCCCAGGCCAGCCGCCCCTCTGCCAGGGGACCAGGAGCCCAAGGCCCCATGCTCCAGGAGGGGGGGGGGGGGGAGGTCATGCCTCGTCGCCCTGGTGGAGGGGGGTAGCTAACAGACTGTTCCAGGCCCTCCGAGAGCTACCTCCGCGGCCCAGCTGCCGGGCCTCCTCCGGAACCCATCCAGCCAGCCCCTGCAACCAGCTACCCCAGAGACACCTCCGCCAGCTGGAGCAGCAGCCCCAGGCCTCCGGTCTCCGGGACGGAGGGGGAGGGTGGGGTTGGCGTGTGACACTGGGGAGGTGTGGAGGTAGTGGGGTTTGGGGGGTTGTTTTTTTTAGGTATGGCAACCCTGAAAAGAGTCCAGGTTTTGTGTAGGTATGGTAACCCTGTTCAGAGTCCGGTATGTGTTTTTTTTTTTCTGTTTGCTTGGATGGGGGATGGGGGGGGGAGTAGGCGAGGCTGGGGATTCTCCCCGGCCTCAATCTGGTGTTGGGGATATGTGGAGGGTGTTTGTGGAGTGTGTTGTTGATGGCTGGTTTACAGCCTCACCTGGCCTGAGTCAGACTAATTGGACTCTGGCTGGGTGGGGCTGCACACCTGTGGTGCATGAGCAATCATGGCACCCAGGATAAACCAGCCATCAACACACACACTCGAGGAGGAGTCATGACAAGTTGTACCATCAGCTCGGCGTATAACATCAGCCTGTAAACTCCAATAAACATCTTGCAACTACCATCTACCCGTGTCCTGTGTCGGAGGGCCCCAAAAGAAAGCCACTTAGGTGGCGTGTGGCCGGACGCACCCTGCCACAGTTATGCTGAAGCCATTTGCTATTTATATATTCGTTGTTTCAGCTATTTTAGTATTGGGTAATAAAATAATTTGGACTAGTCTTAGGATTTCTCCATTCTTTTTTTGAGAGCTGAATGCACGTCTCCCGCTTTTCTTGAACCCTTTAAAAATGGTGTCAACACTCAGATGGTTGGTGTCTAGGGCTGGTATAGTTCTATTCTGGGTATCGGTCCCTGTTGTAACCTGGGTGGGTCACATGAACTTAGTATTATCCTTTATTTTACCTTGTGTGCTGGTAAATTTCCACTCCACTGTGTACATAACTAGTACTCTTCTGACTCAAGGGGTGTGATCTCCCCATGCACAAACTGTAAATTGTTGGGAATTAGTGTAGAAACTTTTATCTCTTGTCAAGGCTTCTCTAGATATTCAGTTACATTGTATTGTGGGACTTAGTATGTGATTCTGGACAGGGCCTTGAGAATTCACCTTGTTTTTACCACCTTAGAAAAATGAACAAACTACATAAAGTAGAAGCATTGTGATCTCACACAGTAAACACTGTCTCGGCTCGCTTTGTTTCCCGGGCGTGCGTAAGCTTGCAGAGTTCAAGAGGAGATGGATGATGACTATCCAAATAGACGACAAATAAAAAGACAGCAGCATCAGTCATTTATCAAAGCAAACCAGCCAAAAACGGCCCTTACTTAAAGCCATGCCGTGCACCTTTTTGATTCCAATTCAAGCACTAGCTATGACTCATGCCTGGTGCTAGTTGTTTGTTGGGACACCTGTGACTCAGGGGTCGTTCATTGGTCCTCAGATACAGTTTAGATACAATTTGTATTAGTGTTACCAGGTCAAAAATACTTTAACTATACAATGTATGTTCCATTATCTTTGTGTAATCCACTATGCATAATGAATATTATTAGGTTATGAATTCAGATGAGTTCCGGTCCATCAGTCCTACGATGGAAATTTAGGTAACTATGTCAATTACCATGGCATCATCTCTGAGGACACACACACACACACGCCCATCTGATGTAAGAAAGATGTTGTAAATGTTTTAATCATTAAAGGGGCACTTGGCAACTTTTTCAACTTAATAAACCCAGTCTGGAAATCATTTGGATGGTTAAATGGTCTGTTCCGGTGTTAATGGTGACTATCCCCGCTCCCCCCAGCGCCCCCAGGTGGAAAACCAGCCTTGCAACTTTGGGACTACCGTCCCAGTAAATTGGAAATGGGAAGTATCGCGAGAAGCGAGAACGAGCAAGAAACACAAACTGCTTTACGGCAATTCAACATAAACACACACGCCCCCCTCAATAACGGTTAATCACGCCGGCTATACTGCCCTACAAAGCAAAAAGGCAGTAACTACGCAGAGTGCAGAACTGAGAAAAATGACTTTAAAGTTATCCTGTCGTCCAGCCTAAGTAGTTGTAGGTAGATTAATGGACATGTGGCAGTTTTGTTACTTTATATTAGCTTATTATTTGTACATTTTAATCCTAATATTTGATTTGATGTTTTACCCCTATTTTGCAGTTACTGTGTTCTTGCTTTGTATTACTTACTAAACATGTGGCACCATACCAAGGAAAAAGGCAGTAACTGCAGATTCTTCAAAAACTATTTTGTCACAACTTGGGCTCTAGGTGTGTTAGAGACACTGTATTTGGACTAATTGGAACCATTTGTTTCCCTGAACATGGATATACCAAACCCAAAGTAATCTGACCATTTTAGGCCAATATTTTCCACCCAGAAGTTGTTCTGGTGCTGAAATTGCTGCTTAAAGTGTCTTACGTTGCTAAGCTGTATCAAGGCCAAAATGGGGACATTATTATTTGTGAATATTAGATTGTGTATCTGGGTGTGTTTCTCTATCTGTGATGTATCTGTTATACCAGGGGTCGGCAACCCAAAATGTTGAAAGAGCCATATTGGACCAAAAAAACAAAAAACAAATATGTCTGGAGCCGCAAAAAAATAAAAGCCTTATAGAAGCCTTATATTGAAGGCAACACATGCTGTATGTATCTATAGTAGCTATATTAGCCTACTATCGAAATGACTAAGTTAACTACAAATACATAATGAGCCTTCATGATTAAATGTTTATTTTTCCTGCAGTGCATCCTGTAGCAGTGGGTTCTCAACCGGTGGGGCGGGGCGCGGGTTCAAAAAGGAGGACAAATACGCGCCCGGCGCAGCGTCAAGCCAGACGCGTATTTGTCCTCCTTTTTGAGAGCACAATAGTAACACACCGCGTCCCCCCCCCGCCGGTCGTAGGTCCGCGGTGTGTTAATTGCGCGTACCACCACCCCCGTCGGCCGGAGTGTTACTTACAATCGCGCGCGCGCGCGCGCGCGCCCCCCCCCCCCCCCCCCCCCCCCGTCGGCTGTAGTCCGCGGTGTGTTACTATTGCCGCGCCCCCCCCCGTCGGCTGTAGTCCGCGGTGTGTTACTATTGCGCGCCCCCCCCCCCCCCCCCCCCCCCCCCCCCCGTTGGCCGTAGGTCCGCGGTGTGTAACTATTGCGCGCACCCCCGCCGGCTGTAGTCCGCGGTGTGTTACTATTGCGCGCCCCCCCCCCCCCCCCCCCCCCCCCCCCCCGTTGGCCGTAGGTCCGCGGTGTGTTACTATTGCGCGCACCCCCGTCGGCCGTAGGTCCGCGGTGTGTTACTATTGCGCGCACCCCCCGTCGGCCGTAGGTCCGCGGTGTGTTACTATTGCGCGCACCCCCGTCGGCCGTAGGTCCGCGGTGTGTTACTATTGCGCGCAGCCGCCGGTTTGTTTACAACAGCCACCTGCCTGGCATCCCGCCTTACTGATAGAAACGTGTGTCGCAGGCTATGACGTAAATCTTCGTTGAGAGAAATGTTGAAATTTAATATTTATTCTACACATTTTTACAGCATTGAAAAACGTTAATAATGTTTGTGTCATGTTTGTTTTCCTACAGAAACCATATTAAAACAAAAAATATATTTCTCTCCCCCATCTTTTTCCATTTTCAAACATTTTTGAAAAAGCTTCAGGGAGCCACTAGGGCTGCGCTAAAGAGCCGCATGCGGCTCCGGAGCCGCGGGTTGCCGACCCCTGTGTTATACCTACAACAAATCAAAATTCCGGGGCAAAATAAGACCATATGATCATAACACATGTCCACCGAGTTGGACCTCTCTGGGATCAGTTTTCATTCTGGTCCAATGGAACCAAAGTTATCAAAAACCGCTAATTAGCTTATAACGCTAATTAGCTTATAACGCTAGCTGTGGCGCACCACACTTCCACGGTAGCATAATGAGGGTCCCTACATGTAAAACGAAGCATTGAGAACTTTGTAAGTGTACAGACAGTTTATTAAAAAGAAAGTTTAGAAAGCCAGTGCCTTCACGAAAACAAGCGGGTGCCATCTTTGGAAAACAGTCACGACCAGCCGAGGGGCGAACGCCGTTCAACGTAATGAGCCGGAAGAGGCGAACACATGAGATGTCCATGAATCAGAAGGTGTGCGATCTAGTAGAAGGTGTGCGAAGTGCGAACAGTGCGTGTGCATATAGAAGAGGAGAAAATGGTTCGTGTTTGTGCTTTTCCCGGCTGCGAGAAGAAAATGAGACGCTACAATCGTCGCTCGACTGATCGTGACTGTTTTTAAATGATGGCGCCCGGTTGTTTTCGTGTTCACCATGGAAACAGTAACTTCACTGTGTGGCATCGCGGGTGTTTTTACGTGAAGTAAAACAAAGCAAGAAGACAGTAACTGATGTTACTGTCTTCTTGCTTTGTTTCACTAGGGCTTTTTGCAGTTACTGTACAAACGACTACCATTTTTCTCCAAAACGACACACATTTGAGATAAGATATTTTGTCACATAACAAAGGATGCCTTGAATATCATGAAAATGATAATAACTCATTTTCGACCAAAAATGCAGTTACTGCCTTTTTGCTTTGTAGGGCAGTATACATGTCAATGTTCTATGATACAGTGTATAATGTATTACCCACCTCGGTAGACGACACGAAAAAGCCCGGTAACAAATGCACATGAGCAGCGGTAGAAAGGGGGAGGAGGGTGCCGCAAGTGATTTTTTTTTTACGACAGTGTTGTGTAATATATGTCCCAGACCTGTAGGGGGAGCTCGT
This sequence comes from Merluccius polli, assembly GCA_030340625.1. Taxonomy (NCBI): domain Eukaryota; kingdom Metazoa; phylum Chordata; class Actinopteri; order Gadiformes; family Merlucciidae; genus Merluccius; species Merluccius polli. The sequence continues at coordinate 274,688 of JAOPHQ010006552.1, forward strand.
TGAGAAAACATGCGACCACAAAAGTGAAAACCAGCGAAGAAATGGCTAGAGTTGCTAAGTTCCCCTTTAAGCAGCTTAACTGATGAAGCTCTAAACTAACCATGACCGTGTAGCTCTTCCAAATGCAAACAGTTTGAAAACTAAGAAATGTGCTTCCTGCTAGAAAAATAACAAAGGCGATTTCTCCTTTTGTTGTATTTCCAATAAATCCAAATGATTCTAAGAAAAAAATCATGTTTATCTGAAACATTATCAAAGTTATATTCTGACATATAAATATTTTTTGAACAGAAATTAGAAATGATTTTGCTTTCCCTCTCCTTCAACACGGATAAAGGCCGAGCCTTCATTGGGTGACGTCCCTTATGCACTGAGCTGCACACCAAATGCAGAGCGGCGCTGTACATCCAAAAAGCCTCTCTTTTCATTTCCTTTCGCTGGTGTTTTTTCTAGGCTTGTTTTTTATCTATATATGATATTACACTGCATGTACTTGCTCTTCCTTTTAGCACACACACACACACACACACACACACACACACACACACACACACACACACTCCTTTCAAGTCAGTGGTGGTGTTATCATGGGGCTTGCTAACGTGTTTCTCTTCCCTAGGCTTGTGTTATCATGTTCCAAGTTAAATTGGGCACAAATCACTTTCTAGGCATGCACATGCCCCGTTAATATCACTTGAAATCACACTTTCACCAAACTGTTTCTTTAGCTGTGGACATGTGATAGCGTTAGGTTAACATGTGACAAAGAATGTGATGTATGCGCACCTGGCCAAGGTGTTAACAACATAAAGGAGTCACTTTAGTGCTTCCCTGCTCTCATTCACACTTGATTCACAATGGTGGATGATGTGAGAATGAAAGTTGTGGGCACAAATGGTTGGGCAATGTAAGACTTTGTGGACTAGTAGTAATGCAATAAAAGGACTGACAGTCCATCCGGAATTTATGATAACAAATAAAAAACAGACATTTTCACAAAGCAAATGGAAGCAAACTGTCTGGGAGAAGGTCCATATTGGATAAATGATCATATTACAAAATAATATTAAAACATTGTATTATCTTAGACATTCACAGCAGAGGCAGGGACATGCACAGACAGCAGCATAACTCCTCTGAGATCATTGTAGAGAATACGTACAGAATACCGGATTCAATACTTTATTCAAGGAGCTAACATTTATGATTTGATTGTATTAAAACAATTTCTCTTGGAAGAGTAAATGAGAAGGAACCCATTTCCTTCCATGTTCAAACCAGTAATAACAGTTTATTTTCTGTCAGTGAAAAATGTTCAGGACTGTACTACTTTGTTTCATGGAAGAAGGCAATGCTCATACTGTGTGCTCATACTAAAGTGAATTGAAAAAACAACTATATGCATTACTGTTTTGACAGTAATATAGACCGACAAATGTGAGAGCTATGCAAATTAAACTAAAAGCTGTTATTATGGATGGAATACTATAATTGAAAAATCAAATGTCCAATACAGTGTCAAACGTAGAAGAGAAGAAATGGAGGAGCACATAGACCAATTTGGAATGGACGTCACGGTTACGTCACAGCAGTAGCCTGGTGGCAGAAGATTAGTGTGTAGACATACGGAGAGAGTTGCACATGTGTCAAACAAAACACAGACAAAATGTCTTGCTTTGCCGTTGGCTGCGAGAACAGGAATGGCAAAGAAAACAGCCTTAATTTTTACTGTATTCCATCTTCAAAGACCCCAGACATATGGGAGAAATGTACTCTTACATTTAATGATAATATGTAATTATTATGTTGTTAATATGCTATATGAATCTAATAAGTGTGGAAAAACATTGAGCAATCAAGGTTTACTCTTCCCAATGATGTGGCCCAGACCTTGCAGAATATTCTGTTTTTAAGGATGAAGGATATGATAACACCATGTATGGAGGCAATGATACCACAAAACACCGGATGTGGAAGGTTGTTTTCGTCTAGGATAAGATGACATGATTTATGGATGTATAACCTATAGTGTGGAACATAAAAACCACACGTGTAGGAGTAGTTAGTTATTTTGCAAATTAACTCAGGCTTTGTGGTTACTTGTTCACAAGTGATAATAAAGTCTTCATCATTCAAACCTTCGGCTTTCTCAACCTCTCTTATTTGTTTTAAGTCTTACGAGGTTTATTCACGACAATATTTGTGGCTGCAAGCCATCAAAAGAACAGATTGGACAGATGATATAGTTCGTAATTCTACATATTAACTCCATTGAAGGTGTAAGTCTAATACCAATAACATATTTATTATAGATAAGATTGCACTTTACAATGTTACATCTCATCCATTACACATTGTAATGGATGAGAGTTAACTTACCCAGCCATGCAGGGGTAGTTAGCTGTCGGTATGTAGTTGTTTTATTAATTAATGCAGCACATGTATTATATAAGTCTGTCTTGTGTCCTTGTTGCTGGCTAAGCAATACTCTTCCACCTTCCACTTGGACATTGCCTCAAAGCACATCATTATATGCATCTAGTTATTTGTATGCGTTTAATCTCTCTTTATACATGCTAGGTGTGTCAATAATGTATATACATTTCCAGCCACTGCAAAGTTAGCCATTTAGTCGAGTCCTAAACCCAACAGCATAGTGAGTGTGGGTCGGGCAACTTCATCCCATTGCCAAGCGTGAGTTTATTTGTGTAACTCCCCTTATCCCGTGCTGACAAACGTGAAAGATCCATACTGTTTAATGCTAAAAGTTTGTTAGCTAAAAAATAAATGTAGCCCTCTATTTTACTCCCAGTCTGCGACCGCTACATTGACAACCTGTCAAGAGACGGCGCTTTCTGCCACCAGCTAGGCCACTCCCACAAAATACATAATTATTTTTTCTAACACCAAAGTGTTCTATATAGAAACTTAATGCTGGGGGGAAAATTATGACATACTCAAGTTTTTAATTTCACTAGCTATATTTTACAGACTCCTCTTCCATTCTTTGTCATTGTTTCCATTCCAAGGTCCAGGTATGATCACATTGTGTTAGTCAGGTAGGGGCCCATTTTTGTATGTTGTTGTTGTGGTTGCAGTTGTTTTTGCATTAGAAAAGGAAAGTTGTAATAATAGAGATTATTATATTTATAATAGAGACAGACATGATAACTGGCAGTGTACATCTTTGTGAGAAAACAAGAACCAGGGGAACCAAAGTGAAGAAGAAAGTGAATGCAATGTGAAAACAATAGAAGAGCATTAGGTTTGTACAAGTGCGTAGAATGTGAAGAGTTAGTTTTATATGTGGATGCTAAAGTTTAACAATGGCTTTCCTGGTAGTTGGAATTTGTAGGTAGTCCAGTTGAATCCAGTAGTCGTAATTATGGTTTAAAGAAGACAGCGGTAAGATTCATAGCAAGGCTCAAATTCGGCCTGACTTTGGAATTAGTGACTCATTTTAGGTTTAAATTGAATCTGTTTCAAATCGGCCCCAGTTCATACAGTGCCTGCCTGGCTTTAGACAGGCTAGCCATAGATGACAGGAGCCAAATTCCACAGCCTAGCTATTGGCTTTGTTACAGAGCCAGTGGCAATGGCCCTGAGGTTTAGCCCCTGAAATGTGGAACGACGATTCATTAAATTGCTGTTGGTGTTTTCCAGAAATGTTTTACCATGCACCATGAAAAACATTATCAGCAGCCAGAGAAGAAAAACATTTAAATGTAATGTCTAATCTATCAAACAGAAGGTGTTTTCTTTTTTTGTTGACTTTTGATGTTGGAATTCACAAGGCTGTGCCTTATAAGTTATATCATTCAAACAAAAGTGGATCATTCTGCATGATGTCCCAAGAGTTTAAAGGAAATGACAAGGAAATATCAGTGTGTCCTTTAAATGTATGTATTTAAATGCTTCTTTCAATATTAAATAGAACAGAGTGCACATGTTCCCTTTCAGTAAAATGATGTATAGAATCTGCTTTTACATTCTGACCTTCGTGTATACGTTGCAATTAGCCAAATGGAATGTCATGTTATACATTAATCAGGTGTGTTATCCAAATGCAAAATACAACTTTTACATAGTCTATTATTTATTAGCAGAAAATATTAAAACAAATCTCTGAAATTTCATTGATGGCAATGAAAGGTAAAAAAGAAAAGAAAAAAAGACTGCAGCTACTGAGGGAAGCTTCCAGAGCAGCCGGCTTCAACCGCCCGGTAGTTATGAAGTGGTTCAGCGACTATGAAGATATCATTAAGTCACTGGGCTTAGAAAATGTGCCAGACCACATTTGGAACTGCGATGAGACAGGCCTGCAGGACCACATCGAGGTCACTGCTGGTGAGAAGGGAGAGACCACCGCCTGCCTTGCAGTTTGAATGCTGCCAGTGGGTATGGCACCTCAATGATTATATTCAATGGCAAATGGCTGAAGGCAGAGTGGTTCCTGGGGTGTCCAGAAAACACTGTGGTGAAAATGTCTGACAACGTGTGGATAAACAGTCAGTTGTTTTTTGAGTGGGGGAGGCAATTCGTGTTGCAAAGCTTGTTAAGAGTTGAGCCACGTCCACGTTCTTCTGCTTGATGGAAACAGCTCCCACATTTATAGCAGCGACCCCTTTGAATGCCATGGCTCGCTTTCAAGGCAGTGGGTTCTACCTGTTGAACCCAGCTCACATTAACCCTGCCCTCTTCGCTCCAAGTGAAACGACAGAGACAGAGCATCAAGAGAGACCTCCTAGTGCCCCACCAACCCGTCTTCTGCAGGCAGCTGTGCGCCCTCCTCACCCCCGTCCTGAGGTTCACCCCCTGCATGGCTCTGTGCAGGCAGCAGTGCGCCCTCCTTCCTGAGGCCCACCCCTTGCAGGACCCTGTGCAGGCAGCTGTGCACCCTCCTCACCTCTGTCCTGAGGCCCACCCTATGCATGCTCCTCTTCAGCAGCATCATTGTCAGTGCCCACTGGCAGTGCCTCAGGATGCTGTAACACCTCTGGCACATGAGGTTGAGGTGGAGACGGCAGTGGTACAGGTCGTGCAGAAAGCAGCAGTCTCATTTAAGGACTTGGTCCGGGTTCCAGCACGAGAAAGACAACCACCATCTGGAAGAGATCAAAACCACCGTCCATGAACTTCACAAGCGATGAACATTTTGCCTACGTTCAGGGGAAGGGCAAGGGAAAAGGGCCGAAGCCAAATCCCAAGAAAAAGAAGGAAGAGCCATGCATCATCTGCCACCATGTATATGGGGACAGAGACGATCCCAAAAGCGCAGAAGAGTGGCTGTCCTGTGCGGTCTGCAGCTACAGTATTGGTATCACGGAACATCTGCAGAAGACGGCGTGATAGATGATGATGGGTCTCTCACCTGTAAGGACTGTTTGTTCCCTGAGTAGCCTCAATTTTAATAGAATGGAAAATTTAAATGAATAACCGTATTAATAATATGTTAATCGAATTGTTGCTGTTGCTTTAATTTTAGTCGATTTTTTAAAATGTTATACAATTTTAATAGAATGTTTTAAATTAATTAAAATGAATTAACACGGTAGATCTGTTAATCCCATCCTGATATTTTATTTATTTAGGCTTGTTCTTTATGGAAAAAATACTTTTTATATGTTTATATGAATTTAACATGTTCAAAGTAAACCACTGAAGGAAAATATAAACTGTGTCATGTGATTGTTCAATTACATGGAAATAAAGCAAGATCATGTACAATTAACTTTGTAAACTTTATATTTAATATGGATATTGTGGCGCCCGCCGGGTACAGGTAGGAAGGAGGGTATGTGGGAAAGTGGTGGATGGGTTTTATGTTGCACCCTGCCATCTGGTGGCCACGGAGCGCTTTTCACTCTTGCCTCTGTCTAAGGCAACCCGACCATATATGGAGTTCCGACGAGACCAGCAGAGACACCTGTGCGAAGCGGAGCAGCTGCAGCCACTCGCCCTAATGAAGAAAGAGAGGATAAAAGCAGCAGGAAGTGCACACAATGGGGAAGGAGTAGCGGAAGCGAAACATGGTGGTAGTGAGTAGAGAGAGAAGAAGTTTATCCAAAGTGCTGTGTATGACCCTTGTTCCCAGGAGAACCCCATTGGCTGATCGACCCTTGGACCATCTGAAAACCCGCCCGTGTACCGACCCCCGCCTGTCTGACATCCCTCCCGCCGAATCCTGGACCGTCTGCGAACCCGACACCATGCACCGAACCCCACGCTCAACCACCGACGACGAGTACAGCGCCTGAGCCCACTCAGGACCGACCCCCCCTCCACTGCGGCGGCGTCTTCCCCTCTCTCTCCCTCTCCCGAACCTCCAATAAATTGGATTGACTGTAAAATTGGTGTGGACAGTGAACTATTTTTCGATACTGGTTTGGTGGCACCTCTTCTCCTCCCCGAGGTTGCCACAATATGTATACATTTATGAAATCAGAATTTCCTTAATAAGTCTATCACAACAGGAGCTGGGTGCCACTGGGTGTCCTCTACCATCAGCATCATGCTCACCATGTTCACCTCAAAAGTAAGTAACTTGTGCATTCATTTGAAACCTGATAAAATGGGCATCAAAGCTTTACTATACCTACATTGGACTCCATGCATTGAGGAAGGCCCAAGCTCTAAAAGTTCTCCTGTGTCAGGCAGACATTCCCATCCTTCACGATAATCTCTGCTCCAGATCTGTTGGTGTCTACTACATTGTTGAGATACAAACAATAGATTCTAAAACATACTTCAAACCAATAGAAAAACATACAAAAGAAACAGTAAAATCAGAACAATGCACCTCCATGATTGTGTATAAAGTAGACATTTATATCTACCAGCACGTCTTTGTTAGGGAACAGGACGGGTGGACCCAAACGCTGAACACATAGAGGCGGAGACGGGATAAAAGGACAATGGGATTTATTGCTCACAGGGGGAATAACCACAAGCCAGGTTAGGTAAGCGGTAGTCGGGCAAGGGGGGAAACGGCAACAGGCGGGCGGTCGGACAGGCGATGAGTTGGCAACAGGCGGGTAGTCGGACAGGCGATGGGTCGGCAGCAGGTGGGTTGTCAGACAGGCGATGAGTCGGCAACAGGCGGGTAGTCAGACAGGCGATGAGTCGGCAACAGGCGGGTAGTCGGACAGGCGATGGGTCGGCAACAGGCGGGTAGTCGGACAGGCGATGGGTCGGCAACAGGCGGGTAGTCATGCAGGCAGGGTTCGGCAGCAGGGTCTGGCAGCAGGCGGGTACTCAGGCAGGCAGGGGTTCAGCAACAGGCGGGTAATCAGACAGGCAGGGGTTCAGCAACAGGCGGGTACACAGCAAAATCCATAGTGTTAAATTGAATCTGTGCGAGTCAATTTTAACACTATCCTGGGGTTTATTTTGTCCCAATCTCGTCAGTGTTAAATTAACACCACATCAAGTGTTAACAAAGTAACTCTGACATAGTGTTAAAAATGAATTTGTTCAGAGTTACAAAAGAACAACAGCAAGTGTTGGTTTAACTAGTTGCACTAGTGTGCAGAGTTAAACTTCAAATCTAATTGAGTGTTAATTTAACTCCAAATAGTGTCATGCTTAACTCTGACATAGTGTTAAAAATGAATCTGTTCAGAGTTACAAAAGAACAGCAAGTGTTGGTTTAACTAGTTGCACTAGTGTGCAGAGTTAAACTTCAAATCTAGTTGAGTGTTAATTTAACTCCAAATAGTGTCATGCTTAACTCTGACATAGTGTTAAAAATGAATCTGTTCAGAGTTACAAAAGAACAACAGCAAGTGTTGGTTTAACTAGTTGCACTAGTGTGCAGAGTTAAACTTCAAATCTAATTTAGTGTTAATTTAACTCTAAATAATGTCATGCTTTCCACCAAAAGCTTGGAATGATCCAATAATAATTCATACAACAATGTTGTATGAATGTAATGGATATAATTGTTAGTTAGCTCTAAAAAGACACAACATACAAGTTTAACTGTCAACCATCATTATTTATTGGAAAATGAAGGTTCCAATATAGCACAGAATTAGAAAAGGTGACAGTGAGGGATCAAATACATGTTTCCATCAGAATTGTAAGCATATTGCTTATGTATTGCTTCTGAAAGCTCTGATGGAACATTACTAAGAATGGTCTCCTTCGTTTTGGTTTGTATGTCGTCAACCAATTCCTCAATTGCCTCGACTACCGCTTGAACTGTACTATGAGACACCATTTTGGCTTGTAACTGTGCAACTAAACACCCGCACATATCATTCAAATTAATCGCCGTCTCAGACGAGCACTGATTTTCCAAATCTCCACTTTCCAGATAATTTCATAGGTGTGTGGAACCTCAGTATCACATCCACTGTGCAACTTGAAATTTCAAATGGCGACAAATGGAATATGAATTTGGATGTGATGTTTTACAAACATAACAAGTAAACATACAGCAGGTTACTTCAAATTAAGAAACCTAGCCCTAAGCTCCCTAACTCTTGGATTTTCTCTGACGATACCAATATCGATGTTGTACACAGCTGTTTGTACCAATGTGTAGAAACCATCAAGTGCCTCACTATATGACGTTCCAAAAACAAAGTGTGTCTTAAACAGCTCGTCAAATGCAGCGACTGATGTTTGTGCTCTGCATGGAATTGCCTTGCCATCCACAATGACGTAGAACTTCTGGATCTTGTTTTTCTGTGGGCCTACGCAGAGCAGGAAGGGCTGAGTAGGTTCGAGACCGGACAAGAAGATAGGAATACTTGCACCAACCTGTTAAACACAAATAAAACAAAAGAATAAAAAGTGTTAGCTGCTTTAAAAGGAATCTATGCATACAATACACCCTATGCATTAAGGCATGTTTACCTCAAAATGTTAACTTCATTACTTAATATTTAACTTGTATTACTTTTATGACACACACTTCTCTCCCTTCAAATCAATAAATTCGGTTAGGCCCATGTAGATTACTGGAAAATCCCTTGTTTACTTTTATGAAGACTTAATGAGTTTAAGAGGAAGCAGACATGTGGCAAATACAGTACACTGAAATACCACGCACCAGGAGGTTTAGTTTCAGACAGATTGTTACTTGTAAATAATTTAGTTTTTAACAATGAAAAGAAATTACTATTTTGCAAGGTCTGCATCGCTTGAGTGCAAAGAGGTGCTGAGAGGGCAGCATCTCTGATAAGCATATTTCCTCATGAGAACTGTTAACATCAAGAACATACCTGCAGATACCTCACCAAGTAATCCTCTGCTTGGAGGGCACTGATTTTCACAGACTTTTTGTGTCCTTTTGATGTTGGAGGAATTAGATGCAGCAGCAAGCACAGTGAAGCAATGTCACGGTCCCATCCTAAACAGTTTAACATTGCAAATATAAGTAGTGTTACAAGTGTAGAGCCAAATATAAAGACTGACAAAACTTCAATTAACTAAACTTACCACCATCATTGCCTTCTGCAGAACTCAGGAGCTCTTCGACATGATGAGTTGATACTAGCCCTTTGGCATCCTCAGTGATGTGTGGTCTGAAAAATGTTGGCCATTTCGATAGGAACTTCCCAGAAGTCTCTTCTCCAAAAAGCATAGGAAAGTCCTGCTCAATCTAACATCAAAACAGTACAGCATTACCAAACAGAAAAATTTGCATGACAGTGTCAATGTGTAATGTCTGGGCAATATTTACAATTGACACAATTATATTTCACAAAGATTGTAAACTCACAAGGCCAGGTATGTCGAGAAATCTTGGGAAGGTGTCTAGAACATCTACTGACTTGTCAGGATTACGAACAAGTATCTGTCTGTGTTCAAATGTGGCCTTCATTTTGTCCATGACTAAGGCTTCGTCGGACGAATGATTCATCATAGACATAGCCTCTTCACACTTTTCACCGGTCAATTGTTCTATGGTAGAAGGTGAGTCTCTTGCAGCCTTTGGACCACCACTGAATTCCTCCAGTGCTATCCGAGACCTTGGGTGGTCAGTTTCACTTCGCTGCACATTTTTTATGCGCCATGCAATGTACCCAGAGCCTGATGCAGGATCATAAAAGTGTTCCTATAGAGGAAAGGAGTATACTCCACTTTCAGATACAGATACAGTTACATTCATAATTAGGCAAACGACAGCAATTCAGATTAAAAAACCAAACTTACATATCCATGCTTTGACATCGGGTCCTTGAGATATGGGAATAAGGCCACAATGCCTTGGGCGTACTTTACTTGTACAGCCTTGGAAGGGATCCGACTGAAACATGTATAAGACGTTGAAATTAGGTACTGGGACATCATACAGGCATTTTAACCATCAAAAGCTCTTGAAACATACCCATGCACCTCCAACATGTCGGCAACCAAGACATTCACAAGCTGTCTTCTTGTTACATCGCACAGTGTCTGTGTTTTATGATACTCTTCAATAATCTTCTCTCCCCCTGGCTTTCTTTGAATAACTTCATTGACCATCTATGTGAAACACATTACCACATAAAATAATTGTATAACCAGTTTCAATCTAACTTCAACAATGAACACTCAATGTGATTTTGGTAATTTAACATTTACTAAAACAAATTACCTTTTTGGCTGCTTCTTTGTGACTTTGGTCTTCCATTCTTATTTTCTTGCTTGGACATGGAGTGTCATCCACTGTGGAGGCATCTGAGGGGTATGATACTTCAGAGGACATTGACACATCAAGATCCTCACGATCTTTTAAAACAAAACAAGAAAAAAGAGTTTTGTTAGAATCACCTGTAAGCAGAACAATGTACAATGACTATTGGAGCTCCATAATCAACCAAATATGACTTAATAATATCATTACAATAATTTACCATCATTCACATATGCCTTCAACAAATCTTCCCCCCTTTTCAACAGTTCAGAAAAAATTTCTGGGTCCACTTCTGTTCCAGAGGAATCTTGGTAAATTATTTCAACATCAGGAGGCAGGCCAAATTTTTCTATCACTGCAAGAGTAACAGGTTGCCAAGTTAGTGCATGTTGTCAAGTTGCAAAATCTATATTCATTACTCTGTTTCAAAGCATGTTTCACCTGCTTGGTGGAACTGCTGGTAGTCGCAGGTCCCATCACTCTCGATAACTTTTATATATTTCTGCTTTTCTCTGAACCTTACTTTTACAAGCATTGTCTGAGAAAAACAACAACATAATACTAAGGGTCATGCACTATGATGATACGTCTACAACTAATAATAATAATGATTAATTGCAAATCTCACCGAAGCTAGGAATGACACCAGCAAAGCCACAACACCAAAAGAGTTGCTGTCAGGGCAATTTGCAGCAGGATAATTGCCAAGATTATCTCTCTGGTCACAATGGAAAGACAAAAGAAAGTGCATTGAAGATTTAAGTTCATATAAAGAAATGTAGTGCATATAAAACAAACAATGTGATCACAAATCTGGATCACTGCACATTTTAGGCTACATAAAAACAGAACTGATGCTGAATTTAAAAAAGAATACATATCAGAATGCCTCATCCATATTCATTTTTTAATTTATTTACTAATTTGAATTACTATTATTATGCATATTCACAAAGCTGAAATCATACACTGGGAACACATATTTGAGTTTCCCACTGTTCTGTCTGTCTGTCTGTCTGTTTTTAAGTATTGCATTTTCCACTATTAATCCCCACTATTTACTTCAGGTTAGAAGGGAGAACTTATTTTGTTCATGATTAGTTATTCCATGTGTCTAGAGGCGTAATAACATGGTACTGCATAATGGCGTCAACACGACAGATAACAGTCTTCCATACGGGACGTCTAAATGAATTTACGGCAGTCGAACAGACATTAAGTATATCACTTAGAGGAAATTTACGCTACATTACTTCAAGGAAATTATTGCAAATGCAAGTTTAACTGTACTAGCAAAGGTCTACACGTGTGGATTAACTCGACATATGGCGGCGGTGCCTCGGTGCCACTCCCTCGGCGCTGCCCGCTGCCGGAACTTTGGCTTTGACTCCCTGAAGTACACCGCGACATGGAGTAGAAAGGTATTGTTCCCCGCGAGTGTCTCCCGCCCGAGCCCTGCTGCCCGCTGCCCAGGCGGTGGTTCCTCGGCAGCGGGCAGCGGGGCTCGGGCGGGAGACACTCGCGGGGAACAATACCTTTCTACTCCATGTCGCGGTGTACTTCAGGGAGTCAAAGCCAGACTAAGTTCGTTCCCTAAATTCATTCTCAACCATGGCTGAGATAACCCCCACTATGAGTCTCGTTGTGGAAATACCAGAGACCTCAGAAAACCCGACACAGTCTAGTCTTTACACCAAATGCAAGCTTGCCTTATTGTGTTGCGTGTTATGCGCCATAACACAAACAGCAGAATGGCAGTTGCCATTGAAACGGCAACCTGGCATGGTATGATGGTAGTATCGGGAGCGATATGTGAGCAGCGACGTGGTTCTGGATAATTCCTGAAGCGCTCGCTAGGTGAAGCGCATGCGCCAGCAAAGAAGACACGGGGAGCAACACTTGTGCATACGAGACGGCGGAGATTTTGTGTGTTCAAAAGCACATTTTAAGCACATTTAAAAACTTTACTTTAAGACCACTGACTATTTCAATATGGTATTCACCCGACCGACTCATATAGCTATAACCGAGCAAGCCATCAAACTTTGTACGGAACTAAAAATTGCTAACATGCTTTCTAGTTAAATACAAATGTGAAGTCTTCAGTCACCATATTGTGAGAGAGAAAATAATTAATTGGACATATTTTTTAAATTAGAATGAGGAGCTTGACTTACCTCGAGGTCGCCTCCAAGGAAAAGAAAGATGGCGTCCTCATCTTGCTGAGAAACTGTTAGGAGAGGCGTGGTCTAATGACACTGTTGAGTGTTGAGTCCCAACACTGCCTAATGACACTGACTCTCTTACCTAATTGACTCCATAATGGTTAAACCAACTATTTACAGTGTCATTTCAACTCTGAATTTTGACACTTTCACTCTACACTGGATAATTAACTCTCAAATTTTTGCTGTGTAGTCAGGCAGGCAGGGTTCAGCAACAGGCGGGTAATCTGGATCACGGGTAACTGGTTGTAGAAACAAAGGCACGAACTGGCGCCGGCTGGCCAGAGATCCCCGGCTTAAATAGGGAAACAGTGATTATCAATTAGGGAAACGGTGATTATCAATTAGGGAAACGGTGATTATCAATTAGGAACAGGTGTGTGTGGGGAAATGACTGGTAGAGACGACAAGCGTCCACTAGCTGGAGGTGTTGGACCGTGTAGCAGGACGTGGTAACCGTACCCCCCCCCTCTACGGACGCCTCTCGGCGGACGCTCAACGACGGACGGGTGGTTGTCTGTGACCGGGATGGGTGGAGGGGGCCTGGAGGCGGGAACCCTGTCGCAGGGTACTTCGGGTGGGGGGGACGGGTGATTCCGGTGAAAGTCCCGAATAAGGGAGGAATCCAGAATCCGCTTGCGGGGAACCCAGGATCTCTCCTCAGGACCATACCCCTCCCAATCAACCAGGTACTGATGTCCCCGGCCGCGACGCCGCACATCCAGGATACGACGAACCGTCCATGCCAGGTGGTTGTCAATGACCCTGGGGGAGGTGGAGGCGGAATGGGGGGAGACAACGGGCTGGTGGAGACGGGCTTGATCTGGGAGACGTGGAAGGTCGGATGCACACGGAGGGATGGAGGAAGTCTGAGTCGCACGGCACAGGGGTTAATGACCAATGAAACGGGGGGACAGTTTGGGGGAAACTCCCTTCAAGGGAAGGTCTTTTGCCCGAAGCCAAACCCTTTGTCCTGGAGCGTACTGGGGGGCAGGTAGACGGCGCTTATTGGCCTGCAACTGGGAGCGAGAGGATGCGCGGAGTAACGCAGCGCAGTGCACGTTTCCACGTGCGCCGGCACCTGCGCAGGTGGGTCTGGACCGACGGGACCGCTATCTCATCCTCCAATTCGGGGAACAGGGGTGGTTGATACCCCAGCGAGGCCATGAAAGGGGATAACACTGTGGAAGCATTTACTAGGGTGTTGTGGGCATATTCGACCCAGGGGAGCTGAGTGTTCCAAGAGGAAGGACTGGCGTGGGTGATGCAACGGAGAGCTGCCTCCATCTCCTGATTGGCCCGCTCAGATTGTCCATTGGACTGGGGGTGGAATCCGGAGGAGAGGCTGGGTGTGGCAGGGTAGGTGTCGCTGTTGCGGTAAGCATCGACTCATTTCCGGTCTACCTCTTGCTCTGTGTACACTGTTGGTGTTGTAGCTGTCGGTGAACGCTAAATATACATTTGTTTTACTCGTTACAGCGGTTATTTACCTGCTTAAACATTTAAACTTAAAATAGCGACAAGTCGCTATTTTAAGTCTTCACACGCTAGTTACATTAAGCATTAGCAGTTAGCGATGTCTTCTCCCTCTTCCTCTGCTCCTCTGTCCTGCTCAGTATGCCAAATGTTTAGTTACTCCTCCACCTCTTTTAGTGATAATGGTACCTGTATTAAATGTAGTTTATTTAGTGCGCTGGAGGTGAGGATTAGTGACTTAGAGGCCCGGTACCGCACCACACCGTCTCCGGTAGTCTGTGCGGGCCGGCCGGCGGTAGCCCTAGTTAGCCGTCCCCCGGTAGACCCCGAGCAGCCGGGAAGCCACGGAGAGTGGGTGACTGTCCGGGGGAAGCGTAGCGGCAAACTACTGAAGCCCACGGCTCACCACCAGCCCATTCACGTTTCTAATACGTTTGCCCCACTCAGCGACGCACCCGCTGAGGAGCAGACTCTGGTTATTGGCTCTTCTATAGTCAGAAACGTGAAGTTAGCGAAGCCAGCGGCCATAGTCAAATGTATCCCTGGGGCCAGAGCGGGCGATGTTGAATCCTATTTAAAACTGCTGGCGAAAGACAAACGTAAATATCATAAGATTGTTATTCACGTCGGCGGTAATGACTCCCGATTACGCCAATCGGAGGTCACTAAAATTAATGTGGAATCGGTGTGTAGATACGCCAAAACAATGTCGGACACCGTAGTTTTCTCTGGACCCCTGCCCAATGTGACCAGTGACGTCATGTATAGCCGCATGGCGTCCTTCCACCGCTGGCTGTCCAGGTGGTGTCCAGCAAACCATGTGGGCTTCATTGATAATTGGCAGCCTTTTTGGGGAAAACCTGGTTTGATTGGGAGAGACGGCATCCATCCCACGTTGGATGGAGCGGCTCTCTTATCCAGGAATATGATGCAGTTTATTTCTAAAACCTGACAGTCCAGAGTTGGGACCAGGAAGCAGAGTTGCTGTTTAACACACTTCTCTGCGCTTCCTCTAGTACAGTCCCCCACCCCATAGAGACTGTCTGTCCCCCGACCGCCTACATTATGTAAAGAAATAAAAACAAGAGAAGTTAACCATGAAAACCTAATAAAAATTAAAACCAACTCCTCAGTAGCACAAAATAAAATAATTAAATGTGGACTGTTAAATATCAGGTCTCTGTCATCCAAAGCTGTTCTAGAGAATGAATTAATATCAGATTATGATATTGATTTGCTTTGTCTTACTGAGACCTGGTTGTCCCATGAGGATTATGTTAGCCTAAATGAATCCACCCCCCCCAGTCATATTAATACTCACATTCCCCGAGGCGCAGGCCGAGGAGGTGGAGTAGCAGCTATATATGATTCGAGGGTTTTAATGGACCCTAAACCAAAACTAAATTATAATTAATTTGAAAGCATTATTCTTAGTCTTTCTCACCCAAACTGGAAAACACTGCAGCCAGTCCTATTTGTTATAGTGTACCGCGCCCCTGGACCGTACTCTGATTTTATATCTGAATTCTCAGAGTTTCTATCAAGTTTAGTTCTTAAATCAGATAAAGTAATTATTGTAGGTGATTTTAATGTCCATGCGGATGTTACAAATGACAGCCTTAGTAACGCATTTACCTCATTAATAGACTCAATTGGCTTCTGTCAGAGTGTGAATAAACCAACCCATTGTTTTAATCACACTCTTGACCTTGTTCTATCATATGGCATGGATATTGAACATTTAATAGTTTTTCCACATAATCCTCTCCTATCTGATCATTATTTAATAACTTTTGAATTTCTATTATTTGACTATAAGCCATTAAGCAAAACTTCCTACAGCAGATGTCTATCTGACAGTGCTGTAGATAAATTTAAGGAGGAGATTGCATCAGTGTTTAATTCAATGCCATATCTGAATATAACGAAGTCCTATATTAACTTTAGTCACTCCCAAATTGATAATCTTGTTAATAGTGCTGTAGGCTCTCTACAATCAACATTAGATTCTATCGCTCCTAGAAAACAGAAAATAATAAAACATAGGAAACTAGCACCGTGGTACAACCAACAAACTCGTCAATTAAAACAAGAAACAAGGAAATCAGAAAGGAAATGGCGCGCTTCCAATTTATTAGAAAATCGCTTAATATGGCAAAATAATCTTAAAAATTATAGAAAGGCCCTCCGTAATGCCAGAGGAGCCTTTTACTCGGCACTAATAGAAGAAAATAAAAACAACCCCAGGTTCCTCTTCAGCACTGTAGCCAGGCTGACAGAGAGTCACAGCTCTATTGAGCCATGTATCCCCATCAACTTAAGTAGCAATGACTTCATGAACTTCTTT
Organism: Merluccius polli; assembly: GCA_030340625.1. Taxonomy (NCBI): domain Eukaryota; kingdom Metazoa; phylum Chordata; class Actinopteri; order Gadiformes; family Merlucciidae; genus Merluccius; species Merluccius polli. Next base: position 291,363 of record JAOPHQ010006552.1, read on the forward strand.
TATAATAAAATTATTACTATTAGAGAGAAAATTAGTCACCAAATGCCCTCAATAGGTATCGCTGGCTCTCCAACATCAGACACTTTGACTGGTGCAAACTTAGATGTGTATTTGGAGTGTTTCTCTGCTGTCAGTCTTCATCAGTTAACTTCTATAATTTCTTCATCGAAGTCATCAACCTGTCTGTTAGACCCCATCCCAACTAGGCTGCTTAAAGAAATTGTACCCTTAATTGGCACTTCTTTACTGGAAATGATTAATCTTTCTTTATTATCAGGATATGTACCACAGTCCTTTAAAGTAGCTGTAATTAAACCCCTTCTTAAAAAGCCCACTCTTGACCCAGGGGTTTTAGCCAACTATAGACCGATTTCTAATCTCCCCTTTCTGTCTAAAATTCTGGAGAAAGTAGTCGCCAAACAATTGTGTGACTTTCTACACAACAATAGTTTATTCGAGGATTTCCAGTCAGGATTTAGAGTTCATCATAGCACAGAGACAGCTCTGGTTAAAGTTAATAATGACCTTTTGATTGCTTCTGACAATGGACTTGTCTCTGTACTTGTATTATTAGATCTTAGTGCTGCCTTTGACACCATTGATCATAGTATTCTTTTACAGAGACTCGAGCATGAAATTGGCATCAAAGGAACCGCACTAAGCTGGTTTATGTCATATCTATCAGATCGTTCACAGTTTGTACATGTGAATGATGAATCTTCAATAAATACTACAGTTAGTCATGGAGTTCCACAAGGTTCTGTACTTGGACCAATACTATTTACTTTATATATGCTCCCTTTAGGCGATATTATTAGAAATCACTCCATTAACTTTCATTGTTATGCAGATGATACGCAGTTATATCTATCGATCAAACCCGATGAAATTAATCAATTATCTAAATTACAAACATGTCTTAAAGACATAAAATCCTGGATGAGCTGCAATTTTCTGATGTTAAACTCAGAGAAAACCGAAATTCTTGTACTTGGCCCCAAAAACCTTAGAGACTTAATGTCTACAGATATAGCTACTCTAGATGGCATTACATTGGCCTCTAGCACCACTGTCAGGAATCTTGGAGTTATCTTTGATCAGGATCTGTCATTTAATTCCCACATAAAGCAGACCTCTAGGACTGCCTTTTTTCATTTACGTAATATTACAAAAATCAGACGCATCCTATCAAAGACAGACGCAGAAAAACTAATCCATGCATTTGTTACCTCAAGGCTGGATTACTGCAACTCCTTATTATCAGGTTGTCCTAATAAATCCATTAAGATGCTCCAATTAATTCAAAACGCTGCAGCACGAGTACTGACAGTAACTAGGAAAAGAGATCACATCTCTCCTGTACTAGCTTCTCTGCATTGGCTCCCTGTAAAATTTAGAATAGAATTTAAAATCCTCCTCCTCACCTATAAAGCTCTTCATGGGCAGGCCCCTTCATATCTCAAAGAGCTCATAGTACCCTACTACCCCACTAGAACACTGCGTTCTCTGAATGCAGGGCTACTGGTGGTTCCAATAGTTTCTAAAAGTAGAACCGGAGCCAGAGCCTTCAGTTACCAAGCTCCTCTTCAGTGGAACCAGCTTCCAGTTGTGGTTCGGGAGGCAGACACCCTCTCCACATTTAAGAGTAGGCTTAAGACGTTCCTCTTTGATAAAGCTTATAGTTAGGGCTGGATCAGGTGAGTCCTGAACCATCCCTTAGTTATGCTGCTATAGGCCTAGACTATCGGGGGATTTCCCTTGGTGCACTGAGTCTCTCTCTCTCTCTCTCTCTCGCTCTCTCTCTCTCTCTCTGTGTGCACACATTCATGTCCCATTAATGCATGTTACTAACACTTCTTCCCTGGAGTTCTTGTGTTTTCTCGTCTCGCAGGTTCTCATGGATCCTGGCGGAGCCTCCATGGTCCTGCTTGACTGCCATTGCTAATATCAGTTACCAGTTATATACAGTTATGATGCTGCTCGCTGTCCCCCATCATTGGTGCTGTCTTCATCATCATGTTCATTAGTGTATTGATGTAGTCTCTCTCTCTCTCTCACCCCAACTGGTCAAGGCAGATGACCACCCACCTAGAGCCGAAGGGTCTGTCCAAGGTTTCTGCCTTTTAACAGGCAGTTTTTCCTTGCCCCCGTGCCAAGTGCTTGCTCATGGTGGTACTGTTGGGTCTCTGTAAATGTTATTAGGAGTTTGGTCTAGACCTGCTCCATTTGAAAAGTGCCCTGAGATAACTTCTGTTATGAATTGGCGCTATACAAATAAAATTGAATTGAATTGAATTGAATAGAGCCCCGCAGAACGCACGCCAAACTTGAGAGGTGAACTGGGGACCTCTGTCGGATACAATGTCCGCTGGAATGCCATGCAGGCGCAACACGTGCCGAACCAAAAGATCAGCGGTCTCCCTTGAGGAGGGGAGCTTGGGGAGAGCGATAAAGTGCGCCGCCTTAGAAAACCGGTCGATCACGGTGAGAATGGTGGTGTTGCCCTCGGACGTGGGCAGGCCGGTGACGAAGTCCAGGGCGATGTGTGACCAAGGACGGCTAGGGATGGGCAGGGGTCGAAGCAGGCCGGAACGGGGACGGGTCAAAGTCTTATTCCGGGTGCAGGTTGCGTACGCCGCAATAAAGGAACGGACGTCTGCATCCATAGTGGACCACCAAAATCGCCGGCGGATGAAGTCCAAAGTTCGGGTGATTCCCGGGTGGCAGGTGAGCCTGGATGAATGAGCCCAGACCAGTACCCTGGACCGTACAGCGTCCGGAACGAACAAACGGTTGGGGGGGCCGGTACCGGGGTCTGGCTGCTGCCTCTGCGCAAGGCGTACCGCGGACTCAACCTCCCAGGTGAGCGTGGCGATCAGACAAGTGGGTGGCAGGATGGTTTCGGGGTCTGTACCGGGGTCCTCGGGGGAGTACAGGTGGGACAGGGCATCCGGCTTAACGTTCTGGGAGCCGGGACGATAGGTGAGGGAGAAGTTGAACCGACCAAAGAATAAGGCCCACCTGGCCTGTCGAGAGCTCAGTCTCTTAGCCGACTGGATATAGGCCAGGTTGCGGTGGTCGGTCCACACAATAAATGGAAGCTCTGCCCCCTCCAGCCAATGCCGCCACTCCTCCAGCGCAAGTTTGACGGCTAATAACTTGCGGTTGCCGACATCATAATTTCTCTCTGGTGGGGACAACCGGCGAGAGAAGAAGGCACAGGGGTGGAGCTTGTGGTCGGAGGGGGAGCGTTGGGAGAGGACCGCGCCCACTCCGGTGTCCGAAGCGTCGGCCTCCACCACAAACTGGAGAGAGGGATCTGGCTGAATAAGGATAGGTGCGGATACAAACCGCTTCTTGAGGTCCCGAAAAGCGGTCTCTGCCTTTGGCGTCCAAATAAAGGCGCTCTTGGTGGAGGTCAAGGCCGTAAGGGGTGCTGCGACTTGACTGTAGCCTCTTATGAATCTCCGGTAGAAGTTGGCGAACCCCAAAAACTGTTGCAGTCTCTTGCGAGTTGGGGGTGAGGGCCACTCGGCCACCGCAGAAACCTTGGATGGATCCATCTCAATCCGGCCCTGGCTAATGATGTAGCCCAGAAAAGAGATGGACGGGACGTGGAAGCCACATTTCTCCGCCTTGACATAAAGTCGGTTCTCTAACAACCGCTGCAGAACCTGTCGCACATGGACCCTATGCTCCTCTACGGACTTAGAAAAAATCAGGATGTCGTCGAGGTACACGAAGACGGAACGATTCAGCATGTCCCGGAGCACATCATTGACCAGGGACTGGAAAACCGCGGGGGCGTTGGTAAGCCCGAAGGGCATAACTAAGTATTCGAAGTGACCCAATGGGGTGTTGAACGCGGTCTTCCACTCGTCCCCTTCTCGGATGCGGACCAAATGGTACACGTTGCGCAAGTCTAGTTTTGAAAACACCACGGCTCCGTGGAGGGGAACGAAGGCAGAACTAATGAGAGGTAATGGATATTTGTTCTTCACGGTGATGTTGTTCAGACCACGGTAGTCAATACAGGGACGTAGTGAGTGATCCCTCTTGCTGACAAAGAAGAATCCCGCTCCTACTGGTGACGAGGACGGGCGGATGATTCCGGCGGCGAGGGACTCTCCGATATATTCCTCCATGGACTCCCGTTCGGGACGGGAGAGATTAAACAGGCGGCTGCCGGGAAGAGGAGCCCCAGGAAGAAGATCAATAGCACAGTCATAAGGGCGATGAGGGGGCAAGGACAAGGCATGGGCTCTACTAAAAACCGCTCCAAGATCACGATACTCCTCCGGAACAGAGGACAAGTCGGGGGGTGCCGTAGTGGAACCGAGCTCCGGCATCCGAGGAGATTGGGCGGAGCGCAAACAGTGAGACAGACAGTGTGTACTCCAGGACGTGACTTGTCCGGTTATCCAGTCAATCTGTGGATTGTGGATCTTGAGCCAGGGGTACCCTAGGACGACCGGTGAGAGAGGAGAAGAAATCACGAGAAGTGAAATGGACTCATGGTGATTCCCCGAAACGAGCAGGTTGACAGGAACGGTACAACGCTCCACCCGCGCGAATGACCTCCCGTCTAGTGCCTGGGTATCGATTGGGGAGTCCAGGGGAACGGTGTCGATCCCCAGCTTGTGAACCAAGTCCTGGTCGATAAAACTCCCATCTGCACCGGAGTCAAGGAGTATGGAAAGCGGGAAAGTCTGATCCTGCCACCAGAGGGTGGCACAAAGTAGAGGACGGGAAACCGAGGGATCCAGAGCGAGACTCGCCAGTATTACCCGGGTTACTGGAGAGCCTGTCCCTCTTCTCGAGCGGGAGGGACATTCTGACAGGAAGTGACCCGTCTGCCCACAATACAGACAGGCTCGGGAGAGGATTCGGCGTTCCCTCTCCTCGGGGGAGAGGTGCATGCGTTCTATCTGCCTGGAACCGGCACCAGAAGGAGGTGTCGAAGAAGAGTGGAGATCCCTCTCCCTGCGACGTTCGCGGAAGCGATTGTCCACCCGAATAGCGAGAGTGATCAGGTGCTCGAGATCCGAGGCCTCCTCCCGGGAGGTCAAAGCGTCCTTGATATCCCCATCCAGCGCGTTCAAGAAAACCCCCTGCAGAGCCTCTTCGTTCCAACCGCTCTCCACCGCCAGAGTCCGAAACTCGACTGCGAAGGAGGCGACGCTGCGGGAACCTTGATGGAGAAGTAGAAGGCGTTGAGATGCTTCTCTGCCCCGGACCGGGTGATCGAAGACCCTCCGCATCTCCTCCGTAAAGGCTGAATAATCAAAACAGGCCGCGGAACCGCGCTCCCAAACCGCCGTTGCCCAGGCGAGAGCCTCACCCCGCAACGTACCAATCAGGTAAGCAATCCGCGCCTTGTCGGTGGGGTAGGTCTGGGGCTGTAGCTCGAACACCAGGGAGCACTGTAGTAGAAAGGATCGGCATAGTCCCAGGTCCCCCTCGTAGGGTTCGGGACCTGGAATCAACGGCTCCCGGGGAAAGAACGAATGGAGCTGGTGATTCCGGGGTGACATGGAGCCGGGAGGTGATAATGATAGATAACTCATGGAGGGAGGAAGTTATCACCTGCAGAGCCTGGTCGTGTTGACCCAGTTGAGCCTGTAAGTAGGAGACCGCCTGGTGGACCGTCTCTGTGTCCGCTGGGTCCATGTCTGGCCAGTTCGTACTGTTAGGGAACAGGACGGGTGGACCCAAACGCTGAACACATAGAGGCGGAGACGGGATAAAAGGACAATGGGATTTATTGCTCACAGGGGGAATAACCACAAGCCAGGTTAGGTAAGCGGTAGTCGGGCAAGGGGGGAAACGGCAACAGGCGGGCGGTCGGACAGGCGATGAGTTGGCAACAGGCGGGTAGTCGGACAGGCGATGAGTTGGCAACAGGCGGGTAGTCGGACAGGCGATGGGTCGGCAACAGGCGGGTAGTCGGACAGGCGATGGGTCGGCAGCAGGTGGGTTGTCAGACAGGCGATGAGTCGGCAACAGGCGGGTAGTCAGACAGGCGATGAGTCGGCAACAGGCGGGTAGTCGGACAGGCGATGGGTCGGCAACAGGCGGGTAGTCATGCAGGCAGGGTTCGGCAGCAGGGTCCGGCAGCAGGCGGGTAGTCAGGCAGGCAGGGGTTCAGCAACAGGCGGGTAATCAGACAGGCAGGGGTTCAGCAACAGGCGGGTAGTCAGGCAGGCAGGGTTCAGCAACAGGCGGGTAATCTGGATCACGGGTAACTGGTTGTAGAAACAAAGGCACGAACTGGCGCCGGCTGGCCAGAGATCCCCGGCTTAAATAGGGAAACAGTGATTATCAATTAGGGAAACGGTGATTATCAATTAGGGAAACGGTGAATATCAATTAGGAACAGGTGTGTGTGGGGAAATGACTGGTAGAGACGACAAGCGTCCACTAGATGGAGGTGTTGGACCGTGTAGCAGGACGTGGTGTAACAGTCTTGGGATTTTAGTCAAACAGTACCCATGATCATGTACCGATTGCACAGACAGGGACTCCTGTTCAGCTGTTAATGGATTACATTTTTAAAAATCTATTTAAAATAATTTACAAAAGATGTAGCACTGAACACTTTGCCAATGATCATCTGTTATAGTTACTTTGTACTCACTGGGATCCATATGCATATTCACAAAGATTCACAACTGAAATGTGAAAAAGTTTAAGAACAAAGGGACATATGCATCTGGGTGGTTCTTCTTCAGGGAATGGACAATCGTTCCATATGGTGGCCATGTTCAAGGTCCATTTTTAAGGTCTGTCTTGTATACTTGTCCTCGATTTGCTGGTTTATCAGGTTGAGCAATATTGTAGTCAGCAGGTACCATGGGAAAAAATGTCTGCAAAAGAAAATGTAGAAAGTTGTTTTGGAGTTGCTAGCATAAAGAGAATGGAGTATGAATATGTTTTAAATAGAACAAAGTGTTGTGGCCATCCTCCATAGTTCCAGATGGATTAGCCTCTCAAATCGTTTCCCTGAATGTGACCGGGTCACTGTTTAATGATGTTGCCATTGTTCTGTTGGAAAATGAGTCGCCGATGGCCAGTCAACCCCTGCCCTGTTTCTTTATTTCAAGCGGTTTCTACATTAAAAAAAAACACAAATCCAATATTAAAGCTTTGTTGTTTGTTGGTAGAATTGAGCATTTTGAACTGTGGTCCCCTCTGCCTTTTCTTGTTGAAATGGCGGGTTAAATGGTTTATTTTTGTATTGAATCCATTTTATGGGTAGGTCATCTCATAATCTAACTAAAATGGAAGGAATCTCTGTATGTAGGCTATGTCCTTGGATTTTCTCGACAACTGTTCATCTGATTGACTTCATACTTGGCGGGTGTTTTGCTGAGGACCCAAAGAAGTGCAATGTCGATTGTGAAGTTGTTTTTTCTCGAAAATGCTGCAAGCAGCAATAATGGAGGCCAAGCAATCGGCACATTTTGAATGGGCACTGCACTAGTTTATTAATCGAATGGGGCCAAAAAAAGATTTTGATTTGATTTTGATATCAAATCAAAATCAGAGAGGCAGAGTCAGAGGAATAGCCAGGACTTGTGAAGTACATTATGAAGACAAAAAGTGGGAAAATAAAAAAAAACTCGAAGGAAATTAGCTGTAACTCTGCTTTTGTGTTAGAAACATGTCTATTAAGATGGCCTGCAATTACAAATAAACAAACAAATACGGGACCCAGAATGAAATAGTACTAATAAAAAGTCATTTAATAAGGAAGTCCTGCTACCTGGATCAAGAACAGTTGAATACAGAGCAGTTCATTCAGCTCATATAACATACACATCCCTAGACACAATAGAGGAAAGAGGAAGGCATTTTCATGCACACATTATGGCCTGGCCAGGGGTTGGGTTGGGTCAGGCAGTCAAGGAAAGAGATTAGCAGTTAGAGGAAACTGCCATGCCTGAGGGCTGCTGCAAGCAAAGATTATTCTGCCCTGAATTCATAGTCCTTAACAGGCATAGCGCAATAATAATATTATGAATGATTGCAGGGTATGGAGCATGCTACAACTGGTGAATAAGACTCACTGAGAGGTAAATCTGAAAAGGATGTACAAAGTAAAATGTAGAAGAAGTGTTTTGCGTATTGTAGTGTATTTTCTGATATACATTTACAGGTTATTCTACTTCTTTCTTTTATTCATTGTATTACACTCATTCTTTATATGTAGAATACTGATGTGTCATGGGAGAACATTCCTGTGTCTCCTAGTAAGCTATTAGGGGTAATCCTGATGACCCCAGGCTGCTGAAACAACAAGATGCCCTGAAGACCTCAGAAAGTGTTTCCGTATGTGGTTTACGATAGGAAGTTGTTGTGTTGTAAAGTTAAACAGTCTAGGTGTTCTGGTTAAGCTTGCTGGACTGTCACACATGGTATGGCTTAGAGAGGCCTATAAGAAGTGTGTGCATTAGAGAGGATGCAGTGTTTCGGACCCCATTGGGGGATTCAGACTCAGATTCGGAGAAGATTCGGCCACCATTCAGATGCATTGAATGACTTCCCGCTTGTGTTCTCTGTTAAATAAAAAGTTATTTACTCAGACACTTTTGGGAGCGGACCTCCATCATTTCATCATCCACAAACCAGTATTCTGGCAGCCGAGAAGAATATACTACAATATTGGCGTCACGAACAGGATTGGCTGAATGCGCAAAGTCGTTGACCAGAGACCAACTCGATGCAGTTTAAACCCAGAAGAAGTGCGCACAAAAAACAGGTGAGTTCACGTTCACCTAACTTCTGGTTTTATACTGTGTGCAGGTGGTTTCTGTCATGCAGTGGGTCCGCAACCAAAAAGACTCTCTGCGGAGAAGAATAGGCTGGTGGATGATGGATGGGAGAGTTCCGTACTAAAAATATACTTAGAGAAACAAAATGAAATTAAAGTAACAAATGAAATTAGAGTAACAAATGAAACTAAAGTAACAAATGAAACTAGAAGTAACAAATATGTTTAGGAATAAAAAATACAAATAAAAAGAGAGAAACAATAGCTTAAGGGATTGAGGACGTCAATGGGAGACAGTTTAGCGTGTGCAGAAGTTTCGAGTTTTTTTGACAGCAAAAAAGAGAGTGTGTGGGGGAAGAACGAATGAAAAATGAACACTCGTCAGAAGAATAGGAACGTCATTTGGTTGTAAACGGCATGTGCAGTCTTGATTAAAAACACCAATGACCGATCAAATTTGTGTGTGGAATGCATATGACTATGCAGAGTAAAAGGAGATGTAAAAGACATGTTTTGAGTGAGCTAATTGAGTGAGAAAGAAGCCTTGGGTACAGTTTGATGAGTGCAAATTCCGGCCCGGCCCAAGGCAAATGTGAAAAAGTGAAAAGAAGATAAATGAGTGAGAAAGAAGCCTTGGGCATAGTTATGTGTGTGAATTTCGACCCGGCTCAAGGCAAATGTGAAAACTGAGATGAGAGTGTATGCACTGAGATGCATTTGCGATGACTGGAAGACGCACGCTTCCAAAGTAACATGACGGTGAGTGTGACAGCGCTAAAGTAAAGTAAGTCGTTGGAGAACTTTCATGCAGAAACGCAAAATGGTAAACTGTCAATGAGAGATAAAGAGATGATAAAGTGAAAAGCCCGGCCGGGTAAGTGAAGCCTGAAAATAATAAAGACAAAAAAAAACTGAATAAAAAAACAAAATTTGGCTAGGGACAATTAAGAAACTTCAAAATAAGTGTTGTGTTCAATGTTCAATGTTCTGTGTCTGTTTGTGCGTCTGTTCTGTGCTACTGTGAAGTAAATGTGGTTTGTCTGTGGAGAAAGAACAAAGGAAAAGGCGATGACCAATCCCTGTTAAAAGGGACAAAGAAAAAGGCGATGATCATTATTTGTCTATTATTGTCTATTATAGTCTATTATTTGGCGCGTAAGAAAATTAATATGAATCATTAGGCCTAAAGTTAATTTTAGTCTTGTTCTTTGCAAGTGCCTAGTGACGGATATGTGAGAGACTGTAAAAAGAAAAAGTAGAATAAACAGCGTTTATAGATATTAGTACATTGTCTGAATGCGCAAAAGACGAGTGAATTAAGTTACTTATTTGTAAATTGAGCTCTAAATATTATTAATGACAAGTGGTCTAATTGTGGGAGTGACGACTCCTTATGTAAATATTGTAGAAAGAAGTCTTATTATTTCTTGAAGTTGTGAAACTATTTAGATTAAGAAATTGCCGGCGGAAGCCTAGAGAAAGACTTGCAGGGGCGATGCAAATAATTCTCTAACTGGGGGGCCACTAGGTTTCCCCCTCTGATTCATAAGGGCGTTGGCCCAGCTCCGCTCTCTCTCTGAAGTCACTTTAACAAGTGAGCTGTGCATGCGTGGATTTTAGGAGGAGCTACAAGTTACACAGACACGTGGTCACGCCCCTTCTGCACTCCCGGAGCTGCAAGGGGGGAGAAGGCAGACTGAAGCCCAGTACAATAATTCTGTTTATTGGTAGTCGTTACTTGATCATGAATTATATTATCAAGATTTTTAAATTCATAAATAACTCTATGTTGACAGATGTTATTACTACGATAAAAAGTGTTTTTGTGTTAAAACCGATTGATTAATCCTAAGCTTCAACTTGTTGTTCAAATAGACATTAAACCTCTGTTTTATTATTTTCTTTTATCTACATTTGCACGAGAACCTTAAGCAAACGAGGGGACCTCCGTGGCCAGGGGGGTCCTTTCCAAAGAAACATCTCGTGTGGTGTCTAATAATTATAAGAAATTATAAGGTTAACAAAGAAGGAAAGAAAATAAATACATTTAAAAGGGGAGAGAGAACAATTAGTATTAGAAATGGTTAGTATGGATAAAAAAATAAAATAAAAACATACTAGGAAACATAGATAATAAAGGAAAGGAAAGTTGGATATGGCAAAATGGGATGATGAAAGTTAGTGTTGATTGTTAAAACAGAAGGATTTATTCAGAGGGAAGAAAATAGAAGGATAGAAGAAGAGATGAGAGGTTAGAGAAAGTGAAAGAAGGGAAAGAGAGAAATGTGGTCAAGAGAGAGAGAAAGAGAGACGGACAGAGAGCAGAGAGAAAGGAAGGGGGCCTGGCCCTGAGAAGAGGACAATAAAGCAGGGCAGCACTAGAGCTGCAAGAAGTACCTTAGATAAGGAGATCTAAGAGAGAGGGAGGCAATAAAGAGACGGAGGAGTTTACCCTATAATAGTAGTGGTGATGATGATAATGATAATAATATTAATAGTAATAATAATAATAATAATAATAATAATACATTTTATTTGAAGGTGCCTTTCAAGACACACAAGGTCGCCTTACAGTGCAAAGTGGTAAAGGGACAACCAGCTCAGTATGTCCATGGGGATAACAGACTTAGAGGGGTTAGAATAAAACATAATAAAGAAAGCGTTGTGATCATTAGAACGGTTAAGGATCTGTTGGGACATAGAAAGTACACATGTAGAGATCAAACAATGTATTAGTGTCTGTTATTTGTTTTTGTGTTTTCTGTTGATTTGTTTTCTCTGTGTATTTGTTTTATAACTGTGTGTGTAAAAGTGTTTTAGTGTTTTGTGGGACAATTAGCAGACCAACAGCTCCATTAGGTTGGATACTATTCATTTAAATCAGAAGTTATCTCCTCTACCGCTCGTCCACAGAAGTCCAGGGGTCAACCAGCGCTGGGGACTCTTGTAAGAGTTCAGGGAAATTCCCCCCTCACCAAACTGAGGAAGTGGGACCTGCCCTAAAAGGACCCTGCGGGAGCGCGGTAGTTATTACTATGTAAAAACCTGATACGCAGTGTTGCGTGTGTTACAATAAAACAAGTTCATCAGTGAGTTGCTTAGTTTACCTCCATAGTGTGGTGTTGAAACAGTTAAAAGAAAGTTTGTTCTGGGTTGCCAGGGTTTACCGGTAGGTGTGTTCCCCAAAGGGAGAGAGTGGACTGCGTGGTAAGTCCCGCCTCTGTTGTCATGGCCAGCCATATCTTGCTTTCCATGTGCTGTGTTGAAATAGATTTCATTTAGTTTTTTGTGTTTTATTTGTTAAATTGTCAAATTGCTTTGGTCAGACAAATGTTGTCTGAACATGCCAACAAAAGTGTCTGTGATGTGAATGAAGTTAAAGCAGGTGGAGACAACAGCTCCCCTACTGCTAGAAACCTGCACTGCATGTTGTAGTCCAGGAAGTTTTCCGCAGACATGCTTCCGTGTGTGTGTGGGTTTGATAGTTGTTACCCCCAGTGGCCAACTTGCAATTAATATTACAGCTTGTGGGAATGAGCTACTGTTAACTCAGTGGAGTTTTAGAACAATACTTACCGTATTGTACAATTTTTATGCCATTTCTCCTATTTATGAGACTATTTACCTTTGAGTGAAAGTTACAAGGTACATTTTATTCAGTAACAACGTAGGTTGTTAACATCCTTTTGAGCAATAACCTGGTTAAAGTGATCACTGAAAAGTATTTCAGCAATCTGCTGGGAAGGGATCTAATGCACAAGCTAGATTGTTTATTGACATTAGGAAGTTTTGGGTTTACCTTGCAAACGCCAACGCCTAATGCTGTTATGCTGTATAAAAATCTTTATTTGTTAGCTTCATCCACCGCCGCGTCACAACTACAGCGTCAACGCTGTGTGGTGTCTCCATTACGCATACACATGACTGCATGGATAGCTGTCACAGATATCTTTCTCTACTCCTCCACATCCACCTATCCTATGGGCTGAACATGAGAATCAGAAGGGATTTATCCCCATACACGGCATCCTACAACAGGCCAGTAGGGAAAGCTGGTTAGCCTAAGACGGGTAAGATCCCACCTTGAAACCTGGGGACAACCTAAGGCAGGCACAGTCACAATTACTTGGCCAAGTCACTGAGCGTTGGCTCACTTGATCATAGAGTGACGAGAAGATGAAACCATCAAAGGAGAAACCATTTGGGTTGAAAGATGGAGGATAGGATAGATCTCAGACATGTCGGCTTAAGCAGTGGAAATGGTGGCAATAACTAGGACATGTCAACTTTTTAAACCCTTAAGGTGTATAAGGATTTGCGTTTTGTTTTTGGTATAGTGCATGATTTGGTACATTTGGTAACAGCGTGGTTTAAAAGCGGTTGATGGTAAACCCATGTCATATCAAAATTTGGTTTAGGATTTACTGGCTGCAATTTCCCTTTCTACTAGATTGGCTGTAGTTGAGGTTAAAGGGCATAGCACCTTAGTAGGGATACAGGCAGAAGGTAACTACTTAGCTGACTTAGACTCGAACAAGGAGTTGGACAATCATAATCAGACATTGATAGAGGTGCATGATGTGGTGCACATGAACATTTTGTTGTGCCTACCCGGCTGTTACGTTTGCTCATTAAAGATGCGCATGGTTTTGACCATGGCGCAAGGGGGGAGGTAATGAAGGTAACAAGGTTTTTTATCAGAAAACAAGATTTTTGGTCACCATACTTGTAAACAATAATTGATAATCAGCTCAATGATTGTGAAGTATGTGCAGAAAACAACGTAAGAAAAACAATCACTACTCCATTGGGACACATTCCCATATCCGAGGGACCATTTAGACATCAGGTCTTGGACTATGTTGATATGATCAAAAGTGTATAAGGTAAAAGGTACATGCTAGTAGTCATTGACAGATTCAGCAGATGGGTAGAAGCGGTCCCATCAAAAGATCAAAGTGTGACTACTGTAATTAAGTTTTTGACTAGAAAAATCATGCCATGGTTTGGAATTCAATTAGAAATTAGCTCAGACAATGGATCAGCTTTCATTCAGAAAACTGTGAATAGTGTGGTGCAAAAGTTACGCATCAAACAGCGATTAGGTGTTTACCATTCTTAGTCACAAGGAATGGTGGAAAGAGTGAATGGGACATTCAAGACAAAAATTAACATTTCTGGAAGTGTAAATTGAATTGGATAGATGTAATACCACTAACACTAATGAGTTATTGCATGCAAGCTAACGGAATGACGCATCTAATCCTGCATGAAATGCTTATGGGGCGACCCATGCTTTCACCAACACTTTGAGGGCCCCACAAGGGGCCCCCATTAGAACAATTAGAAATAGAATTGGAAAAAGTATATAAGACAACTAACTTCCATACACAAGCTCATATTCTATGAGGAGAAAGACAGAGTTCCAGAGCTGGAGGACGACCACCAAGGGGGGTGGAGCCAGGTGACCAGGTGTACCTGAGGGGTTCAGGAGAAAGTGGAACGAGCCCAGGAGAGAAGGAACATTCAAAGTCACTAATGCGACACCAACCGTCATCGAGGTGGAAGGGAGTTCCACATGGTGGAGTGTGTGTTGTTGATGGCTGGTTTACAGCCTCACCTGGCCTGAGTCAGACTGATTGGACTCTGGCTGGGTGGGGCTGCACACCTGTGGTGCATGAGCAATCATGGCACCCAGGATAAACCAGCCATCAACACACACACTCGAGGAGGAGCACCGTCATGACATGTTGTACCATCAGCTCGGCGTATAACATCCTGCCTTAATCTCCAATAAACACCTTGAACAACATCTACCCGTGTCCTGTGTCGGAGGGCCCCGAAAGAAAGCCACTTAGGTGGCGTGTGGCCGGACTACCCTGCCACACTGGCGCCCAACGTGGGGCTCCTCCGACCAGGACGGGACACGGAAGGGCTGTCCAAGCTGCACTGGAGCCACCAGCCGCGGCAAAGGACAGCCACCCCAGCACCAGCTCCCCCTGAACGGCAGCGACGGCCAGCGGAGGAGCGGGGAGGCAGCGCAGCGACCGCCACCGGCAACCGTCTGTCGCTAGCCTCCCCCGGATCCAGCCTGGAGCAGCCCAGGCCAGCCGCCCCTCTGCCAGGGGACCAGGAGCCCAAGGCCCCATGCTCCAGGAGGAGATGGGGGGAGCATGCCTCGTCACCCTGGTGGAGGGGGGTAGCTAACAGACTCTTCCAGGCCCTCCGAGAAGCTACCTCCGCGGCCCAGCTGTCGGGCCTCCTCCGGAACCCATCCAGCCAGCCCCTGCAACCAGCTACCCCAGAGACACCTCCGCCAGCTGGAGCAGCAGCCCCAGGCCTCCGGTCTCCGGGACGGAGGGGGAGGGTGGGGTTGGCGTGTGACACTGGGGAGGTGTGGAGGTAGTGGGGTTTGGGGGGTTGTGTTTATTTTTTTTAAGGTATGGCAACCCTGAAAAGAGTCCAGGTTTTGTGTAGGTATGGTAACCCTGTTCAGAGTCCGGTATGTGTTTTTTTTCTGTTTGCTTGGATGGGGGATGGGGAGGGGGGGAGTAGGCGAGGCTGGGGATTCTCCCCAGCCTCAATCTGGTGTTGGGGATATGTGAAGGGTTTATGTGGAGTGTGTGTTGTTGATGGCTGGTTTACAGCCTCACCTGGCCTGAGTCAGTCTGATTGGACTCTGGCTGGGTGGGGCTGCACACCTGTGGTGCATGAGCAATCATGGCACCCAGGATAAACCAGCCATCAACACACACACTCGAGGAGGAGCACCGTCATGACTGTTGTACCATCAGCTCGGCGTATAACATCAGCCTGTAAACTCCAATAAACACCTTGAACAACATCTACCCGTGTCCTGTGTCGGAGGGCCCCGAAAGAAAGCCACTTAGGTGGCGTGTGGCCGGACTACCCTGCCACAGTCAGAAAATCAAGTTGTCTTATATGTTCAAATATATATTCAATTATATATTCAAAGTGTTAACTATGCAGACAAACAACAAATTATTCTTGCTGTCATGATAGGTAGCAAGATGCTAGGTAGCCATACACCCAAAGTATAACTTAGTAACCCGGGGATAAGTTCAATGTACAATAGACATTCGGCAAGAACCAATGTACTGGTGTATAAAAATAGAATCAAGAGATCAATAGGATCAGGGTAGTAGTGCGTATAAATTAGAAGTAAAAAGAGGTTTCCGCATGTAGAGTCAGAAATAATACTAGACTTAAAACCAAATGTAGAAGTCTCTTGTGTGACCAAGGACCAACGGGGTACGGTCCTTCAATATGACAAAATAGATCCAAATCCGGTTACTGATAAAATAGATTCAACTCAAAATTGATGACAAATTCGAAAATAATAACTTCTCAACAACAAGAAAACTTAAACAGTATGGATTTGAACGCATTGAAAAACAAATTGTGGTAAAATCAAAGGAGTGGTTGTATAAGCAAACAATAGGTATACATGGGTGGTATTTACTGGAAATCTGATGCAAGAAAAATTGTTATATGTGTGCTAAAAGTCGTCAAGATACATTGTATATAATAAATACTGAATGTCATTGGGGAATCTGTGAACAAGAGATTGAGGAGTTACACCAAAAATAAGAACAGGAAAGACAACAACTTGAAAGAAATCAAATGCAAACTACAACAGTGAGCCCAAATGATGCATGGTCAATACCCTTATGTTGAGGCAATGTTTGATGTATATGGGATCAAGTGAATACAGTAAATCTAAAGAAGGACATAGAATTGTCCAATAGAATAGGAGAATTATCTGTACCCAAAGGGGTTGAGCTTTATGTAGAGCAGGGATTAGAATGTTTCCAAAACGATGAAGGAAGTGTAGAAGATAATGCTGTAGGCATGATAGAAGAGGATCTATGTGTAGAAGATAATGATGTAAACATGATATAAGAGAATCTATGTGACACCATTTGGAATGTCACCAAAAACTGTATTGATCGATACCAAACAAGAAGACTAGCGCCTATTATATAAGGGGATAGAGCCAGTGAACATCTTATGTCATATATGACATTCCAGTGACATAATTGTTTATATCAAAATCAGGAAGAAGTGGTGATGTCTGAGGGACAAACGCAGATGCTATTATTAGGAAGAGACGACTTGGACAATGACAATGAGGAAATGGAAATCGAGGGTAGTTTATTTGAAGTGTATCCATTTTAAATACTCAAGCTTACTGATGACTGTTCAATGACTATGTTGGACCAGTGTGACCATAAATATTCATTTATTTACTAATATTCACCTATTATTTGAACCATCTATGTATACACATTTGTTTGATATATTAAGTGTGCACAGAAATTCACTTATTAACAATTATTTACTATTGTCTATATAAATGGGAATCAGCCTTCAAACTTTAACAGGGAACCAGTACTAATGATCACCTAAGGGGAACAAAGTAGATGATAAGGTACAAGGGGGGATCATTTGAATATTAATTAGCAATAATAACAAATTATGGGAATATTAATAAAAAATGATAGAAGATCATTCACGTCATGTCACCCACCCACAACCCCATAGAGACTGTGTCTGTCCCCCGACCGCCTACATTATTTAAAGAAATAAAAACAAGAGGAGTTAACCATGAAAACCTAATAAAAATTAAAGCTCCAAGGAGCTGTGTGCGGGACCTCGCCGAGTCCGTCGGGGCGTGTCGTGGATAGTGTCGCGACAGGTTGGCGTCCGACGCGGTCCATGCAGTGTGCGGTAGACCGGGGCGTTCACAGGGAGACGCGTAGTAGCTAACATTAAGGTCAGGGAATGGCACAAATCGCATCAGTTTGACATTCCATTCAAAATGGCCAACTTTGACGATACGCCACGGACACGCCCTTTGACGTAGAGTCACAAAGAGCACAATTTTTGTTCAGCACCATCTTCTGACTGTACTGATGGATTTTGAAGCACAACAAACAAATTCCCTGGGGGGAGTTTGTTCACAAACATTGGAAAAAAAGACCACAGAACCAACTTTGACGGAACGCCACGGCCACGCCCTTTGACGTAGAGTCGCAAGGAGCACAATGTTTGTTCAGCACCATCTTCTGACTGTACTGACAAATTTTAAAGCAGAACAAATAAAATCCCTGGGAGGAGTTAGTTCCCAAACATGGGAAAAAAAGACCACTGAATTAAAAATGGCCAACTTTGACGGCACGCCACGGCCACGCCCTTCGATGTAGAGTCGCAATTAGCACAACTTTTCTCAAGGTACATCTTGTGAGTGTACTGAAGAATTTTGAAGCCCAAGCGACAACTCCCCTGGGAGGAGTTTGTTCAAATACAACAGCAAAAAAGATCACGGAATTGAATATGGCCTACTTTGACGGCCCGCCACGGCCACGCCCTTCGACGTAGAGTCGCAAATAGCACAACTTTTCTCAAGTTCCACCTCCTGAATGGAGAAAAAAAATTTGAAGCCCAGGCGACAAATCCTCTGGGAGGAGTTCGTTGAAATAGGAGGCGAAAATTGAAAAATGTCAAAAATTGAAATGAAAATATCTGACTTCCGGTGGGTTTTGGGGTATGGGTCCAAGAGGCTTTTTTGTAGGTCTTGGACGGTTACATGGGCCTACCGAGTTTCATAAATATCCGTGAAACGGGGTGTCGGGGCTGCTTTTTAAAATTCCTGTAGGGGGCGCTACAACCACGACAAACATGATTTTTGGTACCTGAGCTCCGGGCACTAGTCTACACATGTCCTGTGAATTTCATATTCATAACTATTACGGTCTTTGTACAGTGATTTATGCTGACATTAGAGCGCCACCTAGTGGCGGAATTTTTTTCTCCTTTTAACGTAAGCCTCAGGGAGCCATGTGTTATCATCGTACCAAGTTTCGTTTAAATCGCACTTGCCGATGTGGAGATATAAACTTCTTAATTTTAAAGAGCGCCACCTAGTGGCGATGGTCTGAAAATTTGTACGATGCTTTATGGAGGTATAAGGAACTATTGACTAAAGTTTGGTGTCGAACAAACATACCAAAGTGGAGAAATGGTCCACTTGCTTTTTTGACGTAAAATTTACACAAATTAAAATATTTATAGCGCGCTTATTTTTTGAAATATTAAAAAACTTTGAATTACTTTTTTTCATGGGACAGTCTGTAGATGCTACCTGTCAAGTTTCGTGCGAATCAAAGAAAGGCGCATAGTTGGAACCTATGGACGTAGTATTTGCGAGTTTTCGCGCTGTAGCGAAAAAAAAATGTAGGCGGAAGTGGGCGTGGCCTATATGAGGAGGTGCAGCAATGTTTCCTGCATGTGTGGATATAAGGTTTATGAATGTGCGACCAAGTATGCAGGAGTTATGAGCGTTACGGAATTTGGTCACAAATAGCGCCACCTAGTGGTCTTCCAAGTGTGCGACATGAACGTGACGCATAGAATATATAAGTTTTCACCAGGCCTGGTAACTTTGCCAAATAAAAACAGTCAAATGTTTATGTTGAGATGGTGCAAATCGCCGGCAAAGTCGCCAAAAATAATAATAATTAAAGCTCCAAGGAGCTGTGTGCGGGACCTCGCCGAGTCCGTCGGGGCGTGTCGTGGATAGTGTCGCGACAGGTTGGCGTCCGACGCGGTCCATGCAGTGTGCGGTAGACCGGGGCGTTCACAGGGAAACTCGTAGTAGCTAACATTAAGGTCAGGGAATGGCACAAATCGCATCAGTTTGACATTCCATTCAAAATGGCCAACTTTGACGATACGCCACGGACACGCCCTTTGACGTAGAGTCGCAAAGAGCACAATTTTTGTTCAGCACCATCTTCTGACTGTACTGATGGATTTTGAAGCACAACAAACAAATTCCCTGGGGGGAGTTTGTTCACAAACATTGGAAAAAAAGACCACAGAACCAACTTTGACGGAACGCCACGGCCACGCCCTTTGACGTAGAGTCGCAAGGAGCACAATGTTTGTTCAGCACCATCTTCTGACTGTACTGACAAATTTTAAAGCAGAACAAATAAAATCCCTGGGAGGAGTTAGTTCCCAAACATGGGAAAAAAATACCACTGAATTAAAAATGGCCAACTTTGACGGCACGCCACGGCCACGCCCTTCGATGTAGAGTCGCAATTAGCACAACTTTTCTCAAGTTACATCTTGTGAGTGTACTGAAGAATTTTGAAGCCCAAGCGACAACTCCCCTGGGAGGAGTTTGTTCAAATACAACGGCAAAAAAGATCACGGAATTGAATATGGCCTACTTTGACGGCCCGCCACGGCCACGCCCTTCGACGTAGAGTCGCAAATAGCACAACTTTTCTCAAGTTCCACCTCCTGAATGGAGAAAAAAAATTTGAAGCCCAGGCGACAAATCCTCTGGGAGGAGTTCGTTGAAATAGGAGGCGAAAATTGAAAAATGTCAAAAATTGAAATGAAAATATCTGACTTCCGGTGGGTTTTGGGGTATGGGTCCAAGAGGCTTTTTTGTAGGTCTTGGACGGTTACATGGGCCTACCGAGTTTCATAAATATCCGTGAAACGGGGTGTCGGGGCTGCTTTTTAAAATTCCTGTAGGGGGCGCTACAACAACGACAAAGATGATTTTTGGTACCTGAGCTCCGGGCACTAGTCTACACATGTCCTGTGAATTTCATATTCATAACTATTACGGTATCTTTACAGTGATTTATGCTAACATTAGAGCGCCACCTAGTGGCGGAATTTTTTTCTCCTTTTAACGTAAGCCTCAGGGAGCCATGTGTTATCATCGTACCAAGTTTCGTTTAAATCGCACTTGCCGATGTGGAGATATAAACTTCTTAATTTTAAAGAGCGCCACCTAGTGGCGATGGTCTGAAAATTTGTACGATGCTTTATGGAGGTATAAGGAACTATTGACTAAAGTTTGGTGTCGAACAAACATACCAAAGTGGAGAAATGGTCCACTTGCTTTTTTGACGTAAAATTTACACAAATTAAAATATTTATAGCGCGCTTATTTTTTGAAATATTAAAAAACTTTGAATTACTTTTTTTCATGGGACAGTCTGGAGATGCTACCTGTGAAGTTTCGTGCGAATCAAAGAAAGGCGCATGGTTGGAACCTATGGACGTAGTATTTGCGAGTTTTCGCGCTGTAGCGAAAAAAAAATGTAGGCGGAAGTGGGCGTGGCCTATATGAGGAGGTGCAGCAATGTTTCCTGCATGTGTGGATATAAGGTTTATGAATGTGCGACCAAGTATGCGGGAGTTATGAGCGTTACGGATTTTGCTCAAAAAGAGCGCCACCTAGTGGTCTTCCTAGTGTGCGACATGAAAGTGACGCATATAATCTAGGAGCGGGCAGGTACCCCCACAAGTTTGGCAAATAAAAAATACATTTTTTATATATTCAGGGTATGAAAAACGCAGGGAATCGGCTGAAAAATAATAATAATAATAATAGGAATAATAATAATAAACGAAGCAATTTCAATAGGGACCTTCCAGTTTCACTGGCTCGGTCCCTAATAATTAAAGCTCCAAGGAGCTGTGTGCGGGACCTCGCCGAGTCCGTCGGGGCGTGTCGTGGATAGTGTCGCGACAGGTTGGCGTCCGACGCGGTCCATGCAGTGTGCGGTAGACCGGGGCGTTCACAGGGAGACTCGTAGTAGCCAACATTAGGGTCAGGGAATGGCACAAATCGCATCAGTTTGACATTCCATTCAAAGTGGCCAACTTTGACGATACGCCACGGACACGCCCTGTGACGTAGAGTCGCAAAGAGCACAATGTTTGTTCGGCACCATCTTCTGACTGTACTGATGGATTTTGAAGCAGAACAAACAAATTCCCTGGGGGGAGTTTGTTCACAAACATTGGGAAAAAAGACCACTGAATTCAAAATGGCCAACTTTGACGGCACGCCATGGACACGCCCTTTGACGTAGAGTCGCAAATATCACAAGCTTTGTTTAGCACCATGTTCTGATTGCACTGATGGATTTTGAAGCAGAACAAACAAATTCTCTGGGGGGAGTTTGGTCACAAACATTGGAAAAAAAGACCACAGAACCAACTTTGACGGAACGCCACGGCCACGCCCTTTGACGTAGAGTCGCAAGGAGCACAACGTTTGTTCAGCACCATCTTCTGACTGTACTGACAAATTTTAAAGCAGAACAAATAAAATCCCTGGGAGGAGTTAGTTCCCAAACATGGGAAAAAAATACCACTGAA